>CM076573.1:915278775-915807243 GCA_034641835.2 Pinus albicaulis | reverse complement strand
AAGAGAGCAGCATAGAAGCAGAGAGATAGAAAAAGAGGTAGCAAGATGTAGAGAGGGTTGAGCAGCAGAGACAGGGCCATTTAAAGAAGCAAGGAAGCAAAAAGAAGTAGCCCAGGTTGCAGAGAATACATAGAATACAGAGGATGCAGAGACAGAGAATACAGAGAGTACTGTGAAACAATGAAACATTCATACATAGAGACAAAGAATATGTTAGCACTCAAATCTACCTCAGGCTGAAATGAAGTAAAACTCAAGGCTACATCAAACCACGCTCAGCCTCGTAGCTAGCCCTACGAGGACAGGAGAGGGCTCTCTCCGTCAATCTCGAGAAAATAAGCAATAGGATGCGAGATGACTTACGATAGGAACTAATTTTAGGCTAGTAAAGAGATAGGTATGTTTGGTTTTTGGTTTTTTGGGTTTTCGCTGGAGTAATGGGAAAACAAATTTTGGGTCCGGGGATAAGGTCAGACCTTTGCAGAGATCAAGCTGGGGCGAGGTAGGTGACGATCTTGATGCTTCGAATTGGATTTTATGGATAGATTAGACTGACGAGGAGCTGAAGAGGGAAAAGAAGAACTTGGATCCTCTCCAAACAGCTGAAAACATATAGAACTAACTGAATTCAAAGGCTAAGCACTGTAAACAATGGATTCAACCTTAATCACTCATTCAATTTAGTTCAGAAGCATAATGAAAGGATGGTATACATTAAACATGAAGAAACTTACAGTAAACAAAGGAGAAACATCATCAAGAACAGAACACCACAAGGATCCCAACAAGTGCCGCAAAACCCCTGATCTTTCCTTAGCCAAAATGAATAAGTGATTTATTCAGCTAATTTCTACATGGTATCGGAGCGAAGTTAATTGTGGAAGTCTATTACGGTGATTGCAAACTTATTTCCTCGGACAGAGTCTGCATGCGGGCCAGGTAGCCTCCGGAATATTCATCCTTCTTTGTAAGGTGAAAGGTCTGGTGAATGCCCTTTGCAGTCAATCTCTGATTTGGAAATAATTTGTTTTCAAGTATAGATCGGAAGCGATAGAGCTTGGAGTTTGGAATTCGAATTTTGCAGAAGGTTGGTTTTCTTGGTGCCGGTGTTGAAGATGTCTTCTTTCAACGGTTTGCGACTCGAATATGCTCTTGAAGGCAGTTCGAACTATGTTGCATGGAAGGATCGCATGGAAGCAGTGTTAGAAGATAATGGTCTGAAGGAGTTCGTAGACACGGATGTCCCAAAGCCCACTGATGCAGCTTTGGTCGATGCATGGCAAAAGAAGATCGCGAAATGTCGAAGGATCCTGTTGGAGGGCGTCGAGGATCATATTGTATCCAGCCTGCATGGAAAGGCTACTCCATATTTAATGTGGAAAGCTTTGACGGATCTATTCCAGAGTAAGAGCGACCAAAGGAAGCTGGCGCTCAAAGATAAGCTCAGGAACATCAAGATGGAGAAGGGCGACAGCATCGCTGAATACCTCACGAAGTTCACTCAGTACAGAGATGAGCTGGGAAGTGTGGGGGTGGCTGTCAAAGTTTCACTGATTGCATGCTTAGTTTCAAGTGTGATGGGATCGGTGTGGTTCTTGGACAGCGGTGCGTCATTTCATATGACGGGAGATCGGGAGTTGTTCTCAGATCTGGAGGACAAGGATTTAGGTATGCACATCGAGATGGGCGATGACGGTAGATACAGTGCGACTGGTATCGGTACCGTATCCTTTCAGAGGGAGTCTGGTAAACCCTTTGTCTTAAAGGATGTCATGCATGTACCTGGATTGAAGAAGAACCTGATTTCAGTAGCGATGTTGGAGGATAAGGGTTATGATGTGGTCTTCAGCGAAGGGAAAGCTTTCCTGCGCAGTAAGACTACTGGAGAGACCCGGAAGATAGGGGTTCGAACTCAGAACCTTTATCAGTTGCAGGTAGATGACTGCACAGCTATGGCATGCAAGGCTGGAGATGTGGTGAGCCGGGATGATGAGGGCGAACTATGGCACAGGAGATTGAGCCATCTTCACCATGGAGCTTTGAAGATTCTGCAGCAGATTTCTACTGGACTTCCTAAGGGCACCCTTGCGCAGTCAGATCAGTGCAAGGGGTGTACTTTATGGAAGTATGTGAAAGCCACCTTTCACGAGAAGGATAGTCGCGCCACGACGATCCTTGAGAGAGTTCACACAGACGTGTGTGGTCCTTTCTCAGTTGCTTCGACAGAAAAGCACGGGTATTATGTGATCTTTGTTGATAATTTCTCTCGAAAGTGCTGGATCTTCTTCATGCAGAAGAAGAGCGATACATTCGCGAAGTTCTGTGAGTTTAAAGCACTGGTCGAGAAGGAGTCGGGGAAGAGGGTGATTGCTCTAAGGAGTGATAACGGTGGTGAATTCATCTCGGCTGAATTCAAGGAGTTCTGCAGCGCAGAAGGGATTCGGAGAGAGCTCATCGCACCCCCTAACCCACAGCAGAACGGGGTGGCTGAGCGGAAGAACAGAACGATCGTGGGTGCTGCACGGGCGATGTTGCATGATCAGGGCCTACCCCTTCACTTGTGGGCTGAGGCATGCAATACGGCAGTGTATGTGCAGAACCGTTGTCCTCACAAGGTTCTTGGCATGAGTACACCAGAGGAGGCTTATTCTGGCAAGAGGCCTGATATTTCCCATTTGCGGATTTTTGGTTCTCCTGTCTACATGCATGTGACGAAGGATGCGAGAAGGAAGTTGGATCCAACTGCTGAGGTTGGAATATTTGTGGGGTACACTGATACACCTCATAACTATTGGGTGTATGCGCCAGACAGTCGCAAGACTGTTGTGCGACGGGATATAAAATTTCAGGAGGAGAAAGCCATGCAGTGTTCGCTTGAGAGGGAGCTACACTTGCATGCAAATGAGGAGCTGTTAGTTCCTAAGGAGGAGCTTCCGGATGTGGATCAGCCACAAGAGGAGGTTCAGGAGGTGGAAGAAACCACCCAGGCAGCGCCAACCATCAGAGGGCGCATGCGCACTACAGAAGCTGAGCGACTGGCTCGGGATGCGGAGAAGGTTGTAGGACCACCTACAGCACAGCGCAGACAGAGACAGTCACCGGATCGGTACACTGGATACATGGCTCTTATGAGTCAATGTGTTGTGACAGAGCCATCCTCTTTTGAGGAAGCTGTGGAGGAACCCGCATGGGTTGATGCCATGATCGAAGAATATGGTTCGATCATCAGGAACAGTGCATGGGAGATTGTCCCAAGACCGGTTGGGAAATCAGTTGTAGGTTCGCGATGGATCTACAAGGTGAAGCAGGCGGCTGACGGGAGTGTGGAGAAGTACAGGGCGAGATTTGTCGCCCGTGGCTTCTCACAGATCGAGGGGATTGACTATGAGGAGACTTTTGCACCTGTCGCAAGGTACTCTTCCATACGGACGATCCTTGCTCTCTCAGCGCAGATGGGGTGGCACATTCATCAGATGGATGTGAAGACTGCGTTCCTCGATGGAGTTATTGAGGAAGAAGTGTACATAGAGCAGCCTGAAGGTTTTGAGATCTTCAGCAGTGAGTCGCATGTGTGCCGACTCAAGAGAGCACTGTATGGGCTGAAGCAAGCACCTCGTGCTTGGTACACTCGGATAGACAGCTACTTCACCGGGCTTGGATTCTCCAAAAGTGAGGCGGATCCAAACCTGTACCAGATTGTGGTGGAGGGGAAGCTGTTGATCATCGTACTGTATGTAGATGATCTGATTTTGACTGGCGATGAGCAGTTGATACTTTCATGCAAGGAGGATCTTGCACGAGAGTTTGAGATGAAGGACCTGGGCATCCTTCATTATTTCCTGGGATTGGAGATTTGGCGGCGCAGTGGAGGACTGTTTGTTTCTCAGGGCAAGTATGCCCGGGAGATTCTAGAGAGGTTCAACATGCAGGGCTGCAAGCCTGTTGATACCCCTCTTCCTGGAGGATGGAGGAAGGGAGATGCTGCTTCGGAGGAGGTAGTGGATGCCACTGTCTATCGACAGTTGGTGGGGTCGTTGATGTATTTGGTCAATACTCGACCCGATATATGCTATGCAGTTAACCATCTTTCGCAAGCTATGGTTAAGCCTACCAAGCTCTTTTGGAAGGCGGGCAAGCATGTATTGCGCTATATGAGAGGCACATCGGGATATGGTCTATGGTACAGACAGGAGGATGGAGTGAAACTTTCTGGTTTCACTGATGCAGATTGGGCAGGGAGCCCAACAGACCGGAAGAGCACTTCTGGAGGAGTTTTCAGCATTGGGTCGACAGCAGTTTCCTGGTACAGCAGGAAGCAGAGATCCGTGGCACTCAGTTCAGCAGAGGCCAAGTACATGGCAGCAAGCTTGGCTGCATGTGAGGCTATTTGGATGAGGAAGATCCTCGCAGGTTTGTTCAGGTTGCATTTGGAGCCTACGGTGATCTACTGTGATAACCAGAGCTGCATCAAGCTCTCGGCTAATCCAGTTTTTCATGATAGGTCCAAACATATCGACATCAGGTACCATCATATCAGAGATTGTGTTCGGCGGAGGATCATGATGCTTTCATATGTTCCCACGGAGGATCAGGATGCCGACATCCTGACGAAGGCGCTCACCGGAGCAAGTTCGAATTCCACAGAGGCAGGATAGGGATTGCAGATAATCCATATCTTGCTGAGAGGGAGTGTTGAGAATGCAGCAAGATGATGGAGCTTAGTGAAATCAAGTCGCCTTCACTAAGTGGGCCCGCAGGCAAATTCTGGCGCAAAGTCTATTTTTAGACTATGTCTATTTTTAGACATACGGAGCATAATTTGGGAATTCTACTTGGAGATTCTTGGAGTATGCGACATGTCGATAAAAATAGATGAGACCCTAATTTTTAGGACCCAGGCTATTTTTAGACTGATCTCCTAAAAATATGGAAGTCAAATATTATTTACCCTTAATAATATTTTGACTATAAACATCAGTTTACTCTCTTGGCGCACTTCGGTTTGAGTCATGGAGGTGACTCATGCAACTGACACAAGGAATCACGTGGTTCCTAGGGTTTGATGGCATCTTGCATGGTTGGCTTCAGTTAGACTTCAGTGGCAGGAGTTTTGGAGGAGTTAACGGGACAGATAGTGGAGTTGTGTTCTGGTTGTTTTAGTTGAACTAGTTGGGATTAGTTAACTAACTAATCAACTAGATATGAGTGGAGTAAATTAAATAATATTTAATTTACTAAATATTAACTCATTAGTCAACTCAAGAACACTTCAGTTCACTACAGTGCATGATCAGTTCAGTGAAGACCGGTGAAAGAGATAGATGAAAGGGTAGAGTTAGCTATCAGTTGTAACTATACTGTTGCTATTTGCAACACATAGATAGGTGGAGTAAGCTATGAGTATTGAAAAGTTTAGGCTGGTGGTTTATCTATATAAGGAGGCCATCACCTAGCATTAAAATACGCAATCAAGGTTGGCTATCAAGTGGCTAAGGATTGGAGCAAGTGATTTGCTAGATCTAGCTTGATAGTGTGTAGCATGGGAGGTAGTGCATGAGAGCTTGAGAAGAGTTTTTGTACTATGATTGTTACATGATTTCTCCATTATAATATACACAATAGCTGGGGGTTTTCAGCTATAGGCTTTCCCCATACATACTGAGTTAATGTGTGATTGATTTGATGTGCGATTGCTTCTATATTATTTCCGCATGTGACAATTAATTGTAGAAGAGGGTTATGTGTTATGCATGCAATTCGAAATTGATGTATGATCGGGTTAATCTTCATTGAATAAGTGATTTATTCAGCTAATTTCTACAAGTACTGCTAAGGTCTGCACTCTGTTGTGTGGTGTTTTGAGTGCCTTTCTCTTTACCTTTATCAGAATTCACAACTACTATTTTGTCCTTCGATTTGACAACTTTAGGCTTAGTTGCAGTGCTGTTTTCTGAAGATTTGTTAGAGGTTTTGGTATTGGGAGTTTGTTGACTAGTTTTGCTTCTAAGGTCATATTCTCTTTGAGACTCTATAATGAAATTTTCCAAGTCTTGATAATAATTTTCATCATCATCTCTTTTGTCATCATAAGGTGTGTAAAGACCTTGTTTTCTATCATAACGAATCTCAAAGTCATCATTATCTACTCCCAGCATGTTGATATATTCGTCCTCTATTTGCTCATTTTTTTCCTCAACCTCACTCACATAATTTCGATGAAAGGGAGGAGTGATCTGTTGATCATCTTCCCTAGGTCTGTTTGGAGGTTGGTTCCTTCTAAAATTATGATTCTGGTTCTGATTTCTATTTTGAGGAGCAGTTTGGTTTTGACTTGCTTGTGCTAACTCAAAGATGCTCATTCTCTTCATCATTTCATCCATCATTTTTTCCATCTTTGAGCTGGAAGTGGAAGGGGTAGATTCCTCTCTAAAGGATACTCTCTTTTCATTCTTCATTCTTGCTCTCTTCTCCATTAAGTTCACTTCCACAGCAATAGCTCCCTTTTGCATCTCTTCAAGAGTTGCAGGATCTCTCTCTCTCAGCTGATAGGCCATCTCAGGGTAAAACCCTTCAGGAAACTTGTTTAATGCTGAGCCTTGTGGAGATTTTAGATCTGGGGAAAGTGCATTATATACACTGTTAAATCTAGTGCAATAAGCTTGGACACTTTCCCTGGTGTTTCTATGGAGGTTCTTGTAATCAGAAAGGACTTGGAGAGGATTATTCTTTACTTCCCATTTGTTTAAGAATGTTTGATGGAAGGCTTGGAGATCATTGATACTATGGGGGGTTAAGCCTTTAAACCATTTTATTACTTCTCCCCCCAGACTCTAAGCAAACAATCTAAGCTTGAAAGAATCATCATCAATTTCATTTCTGTCAAAGTAATCATTCATCTTATCCACATGTTGTGATGTAGTAGTAGCATTACTAGCATTACTAGCATCATATAATGGAATTTTGGACTGATAGTCCTATGGAAGATTGACTAATGGTACAGTAAGGACTAAGGGAGCATACCATGCTGCCATGATAAGTGGTGGAGGTGGATTTACAAGAGGTGGATTAACAAAAGGTAAAGTGGGCTGAAGTGGAGTGGTTTGGACAATGGATGTAGGATGAAAAGATGTGGATGGACCAAGAATAGATTGCTGAGCTGATCTTGGATGAGAGACACCTAAATTGGAAAGGAAATGTAAATCAGGTGGTGTTGTTTCTCTACTACCAGGATGTTCACTTTTTTCAGGGTATGAAAGTGAAGAGTGAGAATCTAGCTGATCTAAATCACCAAGAGACCTAGTTCTAAATGGATTTATTAAGTCAGATTATGATTATTGTAGAGCTGCTAGGTTTTTAGGAACTGAATTAGATCTCAAGGGTGATCTGAAAAAAGTTGAAAAATTTATCTTAGGAGACTTCCTAAGGATACTTTCTGGGTTATCAACTATCTTAGGTGGGTCAGGGTTAGGATAGGCTCTAGTATGAATCTTTCTAGGAGCCACTATGCTGTGTTTTTCAGACCCAAATAAACAAGAAAAGTTCAACCAGATATGACAATCTTTGAGAGGTTAACTAATCTGTTTTACACAATTTAAATCCTACAGTCCTCTAACTGAGTTTGAATGATGTTATGATGGTAAGGGTTCTTCCTAGTGGAGTCTTAATGTCTGTTGGGGATTGTGGAGTCGCCAAGTGGAAGTTTTTAGCACTTTTGGAGGTAAAAGGTTTTATCGTCCACCACCATGTTTATTGAATTCCAATCTGAAATATTTTTGGGTTTTCTAAGTTATTTTTCAGTCCTATTGGTTGTTAAGAGTATTCTAAATCTGTTTCACAACTTAGCTACGGTTATGAGACAAAGACAGTATACTCTTATGTCTAAGCCAACTGATTTTTCAAGGTTAGATAAAATCTTATGAGAATCCTAGGGTTTTCCTAGTTTATCATTGATTTAAACAAGTTTTACCATGATTACCATCACTTGGTAGTGCTTGAAAAAGGCTGCTTTTTACTCACAAGGTTTTATTAAGCTTGAAGGGAACCTAAGATGAAAATTCGACTCAAGTCCCCAGCGGAGTCGCCAAAAATGTTAGTTGCTGGTGGCTCAGCTGGCCAATATGCCAAATGTTTAGTGAGTAAAGGGGTTTCTGAGATATCTAAAGTATTCAACAAGAAAAATAACTCCAAGATCCCCAGTGAAGTCGCCAGAAAATTTAGTTGTTGGTGGCTCAGCTGGCCAATATGCCAAATGTTTAGTGAGTAAAGGGGTTTCTGAGATATCTAAAGTATTCAACAAAGAAAATAACTCCAAGGTCCTCAGCGGAGTCACCAGAAATTTTAGCTCCCTGTAATGAACAAGATTGGCAAAGTCCGACAGCAGGGCGAACACCGTTTCAACCACTTTGGGATTCTAGGAACTAGCCCTCCTGAATCTGGAGAGGGATCTCTCCAATAAGTGTAAAGATGGATTTATCTTTAAAAGCTTTTGGGTGATGATATTAGGCTAGTTATGAAGGCCGAGGGTGTTTGTTTGTTTTGGATGGTTGAGCATGATTATTATTCGAGTGGAAATTTCTTAAGAGGAAAAAGTTTCAAAGGTGAGAAGTTGCAAGCAAATAGAACAAGCTTTGGTCAAAAGATGGATAAATGCAGGTTTTAGTCCATTGGGATATGGAGTCATAATAGGGTTTTAATTGAAACAATCAGGTTCAAGAGTGGTCTATGGGGCAAGTCATCTATGTCTAAGGATCTCTTTAAAGTTGATTTATGGAATGAAATGATACAAAAAGAAGGAGAATTAAACAAATGAAGAACAAAGAGTAGCCCAGGATCTGGTAAGTACTTTGAAACTAGCCAACCTTTGAAAAACACTTAAGAGAAACATAAAAGTCATCCAGGATCTGGTAAGTACTTCGAAACTAGCCAGCCTTTGATACACTTTCAATAGAAAACTTTTAAAACACACAGGGAGAAACAAATGATAACAGAGAAGGGTCTAAGATCTGGTAAGTACTTTGAAACTAGCCAGCTTTTAACACATTCCTAGGGAAACTTTCAGTCAGTATTTTGGGATAAAACTAGGACCAGGGCTCACCATATCTTCCTTAGCTCATCTCTACTTAACATGAAATGAAAATAACATTCAAGAATAATATTTAGCTAAGACAGTAGGATGAGGGAATGCCAACATTCCTACTGCTTGAACTGAATTAAATCATTCCTAAATAACACAATTCAGAAGAAAACATTTAGATAAAGCTTATAAGTCAGATAAGGGTACTGATATATAGTGAATCCTAACTCTATGCATGCTGTTCTTTATAAGAGAAAATGGACAAAGTGAAAACAGAAATAAAATAACAATTCATAATAAGAAAAACATCATCGTTGACATCGACCAGGATCCCATAAATCAGCTTGTATTGATGCTTCAAACCAGTTACAGCTTTAAGTCCAGTGTTTCAGGTCAGCAATCATCTTCACTACTCAGCCTAACTATCCTATCACAAGCAGAGCTTCAAGAGCCAGTGAACACTATTTACAATAAGAAGTTTCAAGCTCAAGTATATTTCAAAGTTCTGCAACCAACCAAGAACAACCCCCCTCTCATCTTCCATAGGAGTATTTATAGAAGGAATGAGGAGGTGGGATCTGATAAAGATCTCCAGGGAAATTAATACAGACTTAATACTTCTCGGCCTTTGAGGGGCTCAATGGAAAAGTTTACAGATATTTCACTGTATTAATTGATTTACATTTAATATTTTAAGCTCGGTGGAGTTTTTGTTGACTTTTAGGCTCTATTTTAGGATGTAATAACTCTACTGATATTTTTTGCATTAGTTCATTTGGCATAATTAATTGTTTGGCTGCGCTGAGGCAAATATCTTTTCTTGATCAATAACTTCGGCCTCTGTTTGAATGCTTGTGGTTACAGGTGGCTTTGTGGTAGCTGAGAGGAATCAATTTGCCTCTGATGTGGCGGTGGAGGCCTTTCTGTTTGATAAACACTTATGCTTTTCTTTTAACTGTGTTTTAATTTGGAGGATTAGGCTTTTGATAATCAATCTTAGCCGTAATCCCCACAAATTTGTCTTTGATCTTCTGTTCTGGTGTGTTTTGTCTTCGACACTGATACTCTTTTGATTAATTTAATAGTCAGTGTCTTGTTGATGTGCAGGATCTACAAAGGGTCCGAATGGCATCAATGCCCATGAAGCATTGATGAGACGTGGAGTTGGAACCCTGAGAATGGCTTCTCTTTAAATAAACAAAGCCTTGAGGATCGTCACCCTTGGCTTTATCATCTCTCTTTAAAATATTTTGAAATTCATTTGAACCTGCAAAAAACACACAAATGTTATGATATCCTGTGTTATTGGGTTTTACTACTTAGAAGGCTGTGGGGAGGACCGTGGCCATTGGATGGAAACATCCAACGGTGGAGATTCGTTAGAGGAGGTCAAAAGGAGAGCAAAGGGAGAAAATAAGTAAAATCCGTTGATCTGTAGAGATCGACGATCAAGGTGAATTGAGAGGAACATTATGCAAATGACCACTTTATAAAGAAATGGAAGAATAAACAAAGAAAATAGGCGAAATTTCCTTTGGTGAGGGTAAAATGCAAAGGAAATGAAAATGAGGTTTCAGGATGATCGTGGGCCGTTGGATGAGATCGGCCCAAGAGATCAACGGTAGAGATCTGTGTTGAAAACCTTTTGGTAAAGATGGAGGGCGATATGTAAAGGCCAGATGAGATCCAAACTGTTGATCTGCAGAGATCAACGGTGGAGGGCGCGCGCGATAACACACAAATGGAAAGAGCAAAAGTGGTTTCGGGTTGCAAAACAGTGGTTTTCGTGGAGCGAAAGGGCGGGTAGGCAGTTTTGCCTTTTGGAACGCAATATGTGTCCCCACCCAACATGTGGCCTTAGAAAACCACCTATATCGTGTAATTTCTAAAAATTATCTCCCGCGCTTAAAGTTACGCGACTTGTGATGTGGGTCGTCGGGTCTGGGGTCTCAGATCCGACAGTGGAGAAATGAACGCAATACGAGGTAGATGCAAGGGCAGAAGCAAGGGGAGCGGTTTTATTATAGACCATTGATCTGAGATCTGGATGGCTGAGATTGAATCTTGAAGAGGGCAGGACCCACAGGAGGCAGGCTCTGTCGGGTTAAATATGAGCCGTTGGATGTGAGGATCAATGATGGAGATTAAATATGGGGGTCAAATGGAAATATTACAATAGCGGAGGAAGGATTAATAAGGGTCGTTGATCTGCAGAGATCAACGGCTGTGATTGGCTAGAACAAAATTATGAGCAGGGCTGCATAAATTTAACCAAATTCAGAGGATCGATCTGGGCCGTCTGATCTGGACACGTGGACGGCCCAGATACAATCGGGGCTCGACGATTGGCGGGGAGAAGAATTCGGGAGGCACTAATGCGATTAATTGTGAACCGTCGATCTGTAGATCAGATCGATGGAAGAGAACTCATCGGGGTTCACCAATCGGGGGAGGCATTATGTTAATGCGCTAAAAAAAAACTTGCGATGTGATTATGCACTGATTGTTGATTGGCTTTAGATCAACGGTTGATATCGTTTCAAAACTCACACCGGCGGAAACCCTTTAAAACATGGAAAAAACCCAAAATTTTCATATAATACAAAGTTTTTATGTATCGGGGCAGGTTTTATATATATATTAAGTGAATAGGTGCTCGACTGCGGGGCCTTTGACTATATGGAAAACAAAAAGGCAGGGGCTTATGTATAAGGGCCAATCAGGATTGGAAGGTCAGGCTTTTGGGCTTTTCAATCTACCCATTCAAATTTTGCGATGCAATTGGCACTTGGGATTTTAACTCTTGGTCCCGGGCGAAGTTATATGGAATAAAAGTGGGGGGGGGGGGGGGGAGTTTTAACAAAGGGACTCAATCGCATCGAAACTTTTGTTTCGGGTCTTTCAATCTACCCATTTTTCATTAAAAACATAACTCCAGCGTGTTTAGACCAAACTTTGGAAAAAAGTGGGTTAATGACTTTACAAAGGAAAATATCAATCTGAATGGATTTTTATAATACTTTAGCACCCGACTGTGGGCACTCGGGTTATATGGAGCAATAATATGATCGGGGTATATAAGCATAGGGCTTAATCGCATCAGAACTTTTGTCATGGCACAAAGACTTGCGCGCTTGGATTTTTGCGATGCGATAAGTGCTTAAAAGGTTTAGTGCTTGGTTCCAGCACCAGGACATATAATGTGGAAGTAGTTAGGACTTAGCCCAAGGGGGCTTAATTCTGTCATACAAAAAATGTGTTTTTTATGAAATTTTTCCAAGTTTTCAATGGATTTGGGAGTTTCGACAGAGTCCAAAAAGGAGTTTTAAACTCTGTAAAAAGGATTTTATGAAAGGGGAATAGGGGAAAATTAAAAATAGAGGAATTTCATGAAAATGAAAGGGGTAAAAAACAAGGTTAGTTTTGTGGTGGAGGGAAGGGAAAAATGGCCTTTTACAGCAGTATTTTCTCTTGGGAAACGACAGAATTTCTGAGTTTCTAAATGGAAACAGCAGTGAATATTGAAGCAAGGGCATGATGTCTTCAAAAGTCTTCAAGAGATAACATTTTTTGCAATAAAAATTGTTCCTCAAAGGCTCCAAAATGTTTTAGTCACCATTTGATATGACAAATTTTATTAGTGGCTAACACCACCAGTAATGTCAATGGCCCTCAAAGTACTCAGTACAATCCATGAAATGTGAATGAACGAGCTGAAGTCGAACACATCACGGAATCATTTGATCAAAGGTCAATGATGCAACCTGTCTTCGAAGGCGAGAAACCTGCCATTGAGGCATGCATATTTCAAGGTACTGACGATTTCTAGATCAACTTCCTAGATAATGAGCTGTCGTCGATAGGAAGTGATCCGTCGTAGGCAAGCCCACAACACGATATCATAGATCAAGTTTTGAAGAAATATATTGGCAAGGACTGACTCACGGATGGTCAAAATGGATGACAGATATTTTGCAGATGAATGGTTTTTTTGAATTGTCCTCTTGAACACATAACGACACTGCAGATGGTTTGGTGACAATTGACCCAAAGCTAATACCCAGAAACAGGCTAAATACTTTCAAAATGGTTTTAACTGTTAGGCAAAGGATTTCCCAACCTAGGTGAACAAAAGTGTCGTGTTCAAGAGTGGTTAATGGCTTTTCGAATAATCAAAATACAACAAACAGGTTCATTTTTCTCTCTTTTCCCCCACCATTTTTGGCAAGTACCTCTTTATTTTTGACAAGCTTGAGGAGGATAACATTTTCTTGTTTATAAGCTCATCCTTCAGATGAGTCCAACTTAGTTTAAGATTCAAACCCTAAGAAGGAGTGGTTTGTTCCTGTTTAAAATTGAACAGGTCCTTTACTGTTAAATTTTAACGAGTCCAGTATAGGAGAAACTCGGTGTTTTTTCAATTTTTGGGAGTCAGAAGAAAAAACTTAAGAAGACTCCATGGGGGTAATTTTTCGTAAATTTAGTCTCTTGAGCCCGAAAAAGGATAAAATAATGTGGGAGAGAACTCTATTGACCGTAATTAGTCAACGTATACCTTTTTCGTAAATAGTCAATTTTAGTCCGTAAATGGGGTAAACTTATACTGAAAGGACGATCATTCATTTATTTTAACGATTTCAAATAATCAAGTGCTCGACAATCTTTTCAATTTTTGAGAGTCTAAAAAGAGCTTAAAAGAGGACTCCAGGTTTTTGTTTTTTCGTAAATTTTTGAAAGAGTCCGAAAAAGTGATAAAAGAATGCTCTTTGTTGAAAAACGATCAATTTTCTCGAAAAATCCAATTTTCTACACAAAAACTCGAAACATTACACATACCTGTTTAAGATAAATAAAAATGTTTTCAAAAATTACCTTTTTAAAGTGAAAAATAAACAAATTAAAAATTCATTTATTCGAAAAAACTTATAAAAAGGACTTTTCTAACTTTATTTTTACCATTTGAGTTCAGAGTGAAAAGTGAGAGCTTTTGGGTAAAAAAGTTCCTGTGAAGATTTTGGAAAATCCGTCCAGCGAAATCGAGAATCGTTAGCTCCAGGTAATCCACGTCTTCCTTATCTTGCATCTGTTTACATTTCATTTTTCGGCTTTAGATTTCATATTTTAAGGAAAAATAGGTTGAAAAAATCACCTGCGGGGGTCCGCAAGTGCAACACATGGGACCTTGCGGACCCCGAATTTTTCTACATAGAAAAAAGTCCTGGGTCTGCACCTGTTTCACAGCACCCGTGCATACCTACGCACTGTGTATGAAAATAGGGTGCAGACCCCGTGCAATGAAATTTCAAACTCATTTTTCTCAATTTCCGCCCAATTTTTTTGAAATAATCTTATTCTAATATGCCTTTTTATGCATTGTAGGACATTCAAAATTCTTGTTTGGAGAGAACGCGAGCATGAAGACGTAGATGACACCATAATGAATCATTTTCCTACAATGCAGGCATTGAGAGCATGCGGTTTATACAAATTCTGGGCCATTCAGGGCATGAGGGCATAGGTAGACCTCCTGATGTGGTTGGTGAACAGATGGAATGTACAAGACCAGTTTTTTTTTTATTGGCGGCCACCAGCTCGAAATTGAGCTGGAGGATATCTATTTTTTAACTGGTTTGTCCAAGAGGGGTGAACAAATTTCTCTGTTTGGGACTAGGCCAGGTGGCCAGTCTGTTGCTAGTCTTCGACTAGAGTTCTGCGATGATCGGGCAGACCCCAGGGACAAACGGATTGAAATAAAAACCATCATTCATATTGAGCTTAAATTTATTGCATTTACTATCACTAGACTGTGCGGGAGTGCAACGTTGCATGTGGCTACCGGTTCCCAAATGCACATTGCAGTAGACTGTTTTCGAGGCACCATTTTCAACTGGTGCGAAGCTGTGTTGGCCAATGTAAAAGGCCAACTAACTAGAGAAAAGAATGGAAAGCTAAAAAAATTTGGATATGGATCCATTGTAGTCACCTTTACTCTAGAGAGGATCCCCATGTTAGCTCCGCAGCACATTCCTGTTGATGCTGGTCAACCTCGAGAACCTAGGATGGTTCGTTGGGTTGCTTTGATGGCCCGTCATGCTGAGGGCATCGAGGTTGTTTGATTTCCTTCTACATATTTTCGTTGGCTGGAACACCAACTTTTTGTTATAGAGGAATTTCCATACGCCGGGATAGATTTCCACAGCGACCGAGAGATGGCTCTCCTAGTAGGGGAACAATGGGATGATTAAGGTAAAAATCATTTTCAACAATTTCTACGTTCTATTTTTTTTTGTATTTTAATCATCCCAAAACTAATAATCAAAAGTTTAAATGCAGATGTGGGCCCACGACGACCAGCCAATCTCCAACCTTATGAGAGGAGGCATCCAACAGCAGCAGCACTAGCCCTAGAGGGCCAATCAACAGAGATCCTGTCTGATTTGGAGCATCACCTAGAGCACCTGACTCTAGTCATTCCAGAGACCGATATAGATGATATTCCGCTCAGATTACAAAGATATGTGATTGGTGTCCTAGGACCTTTTAGGTGGTTCCTGTGTAGGGTGGCCTGGGCAGTGGTCTCTTATCGTGATCATCATCAGGGATAGGATGATAATTTTGTAGATTCATAACATTTTTTGACCTTTTGTATTATCATTTTTGCCAATCATAAGGTGTTTTTCAACCAATGATCGAAGACGATTTATATTTTGAAACAAACTTCTATGCTATGATATATCATTATTACCGGCTATCTGCGTACATGTTATTGAATGTTGTTTAATTTACTGTTTTGATTATTGCAAATGTCTATTTATCATACTAGAAGCAACTGCATCTGCTAATGTATTTACATGTCTTGGAATATGCTGATATTCATTGTAATCAAATTCACGTTCCAAGAGAAAAAATAGCCGTAATAACACTGGATTTATAATGGCATAAACCCTGTTAAGTTGTAATGCAACAAGTTCAGAATCCAACCTAACAATCAAACTCCGAATTCCAAACGATATTGATTCAGATAATAACTCAATCACTGCATTATACTCTGCAATGTTGTTCGTTGTTTGACCGAGGCTTACCCCATGCATGGATACTAACTCGTCAGAGGGTGAATAGATAACCCAAGCTGCAGAAGAAATGTTCCGTGTACTACGACAAGCACCATCAGCAAAACCAATGTAGGTTTGAAGAGATGTCATCATCTGCAATATCAAGAGTAAAACTCAGATAAGCAGGAATAGTGATAAGAACACACTCTAAATTAGGCATGCTTTTCTAATCTAAAACACACCAACAGTAAAGAAACTAATCTAATTAAAAATCTCCACACCAAATTTAAGCATAATATCTCTTCAGATAAATCCCATTTCTGGGTTTATCTAAAGGGACACTGTCGAAATCTATCAGCTCATAGGCCCCTTTTGCCAGCTTTTGCTTAACAATGAAAGGACCATGCCACATAGGCACAAATTTTCCAGCCCCTATCTTATCGTTGGCTTGATCATACACTAAAACTAGGTCTCCTTCTGAAAAATTACGAGGTGTAACATTTCCATCGTACTGAGCTTTTATTCGTTTGACATGAGCGTAGTTTGCTAATGCAATATTTCGTCGATTCTCATATAGCTGAGCCAAGTACAAAAAATGTTTCTCCTCTTCAGACGTAGCTGGGAGTAATTCTATGGCTAATTTTAATGACATGATTTCGCATTCAATAGGCAACACAGCTTCCAAACCGTAAACCAGTTGAAAGGGAATGAAACCAGTTGATGTTTTTACTGAGGTTCGATATGCCCAAAGTGTTGAAAATAACATGGAATTCCAATTCGACTTATGAATACCAATGATTCGTTTAATCATAGTGACTAAAACTTTATTGATAGCTTCAACCAGACCATTAGCCTGCGGGTAATATGGAGTAGAACTATCGTGGTGCAGGCCAAGTTGATTTGTCAGTTCAGTCATCATAATATTTCAAAAATGACTTCCATGATCCGTAATTATGGCTTGAGGAACACCGAATCTAGCAATTATATGATTGAACACAAAATTTGTAGCAGTCTTGCCGTCTGCCGAAAATGTAGGCATCGCCTCGGCCCACTTAGTAAAATAATCTACCGCTAGGATAATATACGCATGCCCCCCGGCTGAGTGAGGGTTACATGTAATCAAGTCAATACCCCACTTTGCGAAAGGACTGACATCAATTATAGGGTGAAGAGGAGCGGGTGGTGCACGCATTTTACGATCAAAGACCTGACAATTGTGGCATTTCCGGACTACATAGATACAATCTTTGAATAAGGATGACCAAAAATAACCAGCGCGCAATATATTTTGGGCTGTGGCATACCCAGACATATGACCGCCACATGCTCTAGAATGGCAGTCATTTAGAACCTTCTCAGCTTCTTCATGAGTAAGACAACGTCGGAAAACAGAATCCGCTCCACGACGATAGAGTGTATCACCAATAATATTGTATTGTTGGGATTGGAAACTTATTTTCCATCTCTGAGATCGTGAAATATCAGGCCGAAAAGATTGGTTTTGGAGATAAACAATAATATCCCCATACTAGGGATCAAGAGTACTAATAAGAAACAAGGATTCGTCCGCAATGGGCTGCTCCGCCACAGTTTCAGTATCAGTAGACGGGAAATCACACATCAGTTCTGCAAAAACCAAAGATTTCTTTTCCTTGGATTTTTCAAATTCCAAGTCAAATTCCTACAAGATAACTATCCATTTGGAACACTTTCCCCCTAGAATTTTTTTGGTCAAGATGTACATCATAGGGTTACAGTAAAAAATTAATGTGGTTTTGCATAATAAGATGTAGTGATGAAATATTTGGACAACTTGAATAGCTACCAAGGCCAATTTCTCCACATGCGTGTATTTGACCTCAGTCCGATGCAGATTTCGACTAAGATAATAAATCACATGTTCATTATTGAATTCATCTTCCTAAACTAAAACCATCCCAATGGTGGAATGAGAGGCGGCGAGGTACAAAAAATGGTCCTGGTTGTAATTGGGAGGATGCAGTAACGATGCATGGGTCAACACGTGTTTGAGTGCATAAAAAGATCAATCAGCGATCTCATCCCAAAAGAATGGAACATTCTGTTTTAACAACCTGGTAAAAACCTTTGTTAACTCGGCGTAGTTAGGAATGAAATGACATAACAAGTTTTCTTTCCCCTGCAAAATTTGGAGTTGGCGCAGAGTCGAAGGAGGAGGTAGATTGACAATAGCTTCGACCTTCGACGGATCAATGCGAATGCCTACTTTCGAAACAATAGATCCCAGTAAGTGACCTGATTCTACACAAAAAACACATTTGTGTGGATTCAGCCGAATTTGATAATGCCTACATCTCATAAAGATAGCTTGTAAATGAGTGAGATGGTCGACCCTACGCGATGAATGAGTAGGTAAATCATCGAGATAAGGCTGCACAATGTGCTTAATGTCATGAAATGCGTAAGACATAGCCCTTTGAAAAGTTGCCCCAGAGTTCTTCAATCCAAAGGGTAGTTTGCAATAAGCAAATGTTCCCCATGGACAAATGAAAGATGTTTTAGGCTGATCAGTAGGGAGTATGTTTATTTTATTGTAACCGGAAAAACCATCCATAAAGGAGAACATTTCACTGCTGACACAATCATCAATGATTTGATCAATATAGGGGGTTGGATAATTGTCTTTAGGACAAGCTCGATTAATATCCCTATAGTCGATACATACTCTTATCATTCCTTGTTTTTTGTTAATAGGAACAATATTTGATACCCAATTGGTTAAAGGAATTGGATAAATGAAACCTGCACGAAGTAATTTCTCAACTTCGGCTTTGATAGCAGTAGCTTTTGTCGGATGTATCTGACGTAAGCGTTTTCAAATAGGTTTGGCATCCGGGTAAGTCTTAATTTCATGTACAACAATCGACGGATCGATTCCTGGCATTTCTTCATATGACTAGGCAAACACATCATGGAATTCTTGAAATAGGGCTTTATAAGTTTGGATTTCATCATCCGTACAACAAGCACCTATATGAATGTTTTCAATTATTCCTGGCTTAACTGAAATGTCAATAGGAACCGTTCAAGAGATATTTTCCAAATTTAACTCAGAATCAAGATTTTGCAATGGATTCTCTGGTTCTTTGACATATTCAGCAATAAAAATAGAAGAGAAATCATTTTCAAAATGATCCAGATAAGGTAAAAACTAAGATCGATGATGTAGATCTTCCCATGGTAAATCGTCAATAGACAAAAGTTAATGAATCTGCTCATCAGTATGAATAAGATCGGGAAATGTCGTTGTGGCTGAGCTAGATATAGAAAGGGATTCCTCAAGGATCATATTCATTGGATTAGTTTTGGTTGAAGAAGGATCGGAAAGCGACTGTACAACTTGATATGCAATTTCAAAGGGACTCAAAGGCATTGCACCATCAAATGAATCCAACTCAGAATCGGAAGGTACGATCCAAGGAACATCAAAAGTAATAGTATTCGATGAAATCGTATGAATATTTGCGATAGGAGGCGATACTTTAGGAGCAGGAAAGGAAAAATTTCCTAGTAAACCAAAATCTTTAATCAAACCTACACCAACATCCTTGTGAGGGATGGTCGTTTTACCGACATGCTGGATAGTTTCTGTAGAGGCTGGATCGGATAAGAAATAAATGAGCTGGTCTATGGTAATGATCTTTCCTTGATGTGGAAACTTGATAAGCCGAAAGACCGATGAAACAACATCAGTCATAGCATAAGACCAACTACGACCCAGGAGAAGGTTGTAATCTAGAGGGGCATCAACCACCTCCACATCTAGATTTACGGTTTTGCCTTCGACCCCTATAGGTAAATCCTGCAAAATTCTGAAAGGATGGAACCCTCGACCATCAAAATCCTTTAGAATTGTTGGAGACTGATTGAGTGTAGGAGAACCAAGCGTTTTCCAACACTAGATCGACATAATACACGTAGAAGCCCCTTCATCAATCACAGTCCAGAAGCCCAGTATGTTTTTGACTAATACTGGAATCTGGAAAGCCATTTGATGAGGTAGGCAGGGTGTACTATTCTCTAAATCGAAGATTATTAGGTTCGAATCCTGAATATCGACAACTCATATGGCAGAAAAAATTAATTTACGCTATTCTGGGCACGATTGCAGCACTTCCAAAGCCGACATTGCTGAATGAGAAATAGCTAAGTACTCAACAATGTTGTAATTCTGAGCAGCTCTCGCATGTGGATTGAAAGCTGATTTATGAAGTACAACTTTAGCAGGCGGTTTGATTACTAAGTCTGAATTGGGTTTCTCGATCTGTAGCGGATCAGAAACAGGAGGAGGTGTAGTTGATGTGTTTGAATTAGAAGATTCTGCTTCTTTACCACCAACAGGATTTTTACTGCCATAATCTTGCGATCGCGTCGCAATCCTGACATGAGACATCATCATAACAGGTTCTTCTGAGGCGTTCGAGGTGGAACCAATCATCTTACTATCTTGAGTGGGAAAAGGATCCTTCAAGACAACAGGCTGTTGAGAACCTTTAACGAATTTCGAAACCTCCGCTCGATGTGGGCATTCTTTAGTAAAATGATCCTCGTCGCAAATGAAACAAGGATAGCGAGGCTTGCGTTTTTCGTCATTAGATTCAGTTTTATCTGTTTTATCTTTTGAATTATGCTTGTTTTTATTCTTCCCCTTCTTTTTACCACCAGATTTAGATTTGGCCGTAGATGTCTCTACAACATGAATGTCAGCAGAAATTTCAGCGGAAGACTCTCCTTTCGGGGAATCAGGTAAAGTTATTATAGGAGAAGAATTATTTGAAGATTTCTTCTTGCTTTTAGTATTAATTGAACCAATCATACCATTAGCGACATGAGACCCTGAAGGAGTTGCAGTTATTTGACCTTGTTTTGGAAGATCCAGGATTTTTTCATGTAAAGTACCTGACTGCATATAGACGAGGTCAAGGTACTGAGCTTGAGAAATGACTTGCTCCTCAGTAACAACTCCTCCCTTAGCTACATCTTCAGTGATTTTGGGTAATAATTATTTAACAAACCATTCCGCCAAAATTTGATCCAGAATGAAAACTTTCACTAAACGCCTTCTACGTCACCATTCGTGAATATGATCATAAATATATGTGGACGTGGATTGTTTTAGCGAAGTCAATAGTTCCATGCCATTGTCGTATCTGAAAGGCAACTGAAAATGAGTTAATAAAGCAGTTGCTAACTGACTGAAATTATTAAAAGAGCTTCGTGGTAACTCAATGTACCATTTGGCGGCAAGACCAATAAGAGTTCGTTGAAAAAGACGTAAGCGAATTGAATCATCAATTATCAAATTAGATGCACACCAGAGATGATAAGTCATAACGTTATTTGACGGATCGTCTCCTGACTTACCCTCAAATTTTGGTATATCACTGGGCAACTTATGTGGCATTGGCAGCCAATACGGATGATAGTAAATTGGATCATTCGTAAGGCGTGATAAATCAGGTAAATCCAAAGTTGCAATAAATGGTAACTGACGGTTAGGGTCACGAAAACCTTGAGTAACAAGAGCAGTTCCAGGAGGAGGATACCCAGGATAACTGGGAATCGGATTTGCATTAGGAATGGTATAACCCCCCGGGAAACTAGGATTAACTGGACCATACTAAGGTTGTTGAGGCTGTTGATAAGTATAGACAAGGTACGGTTGATACTGATAAACTGGGTTTTGTGAAATGGGACCGAATTGATACTGTCCTGGTACGGTTGATATGTGAATTGCGGTTGACTTGTGACAATCGTACTTGTACCATCTTGTCATGTGGATATTTGGACCGAAGTCTGAACTATAGGTCCTGACTAGGGTACAGAGACTTGAGGGATTTGCACGGATGCAGGGATAGAAGAAACCGGAGCTACAGATACTCCAGAAATAGGTGTTATAGGTTGAATAGATGTTGCAGTAGTTGCAGCAGTTTGAGGTGGAGTCTGAGGTGTACTAGGCATAGACTGCTGAACATAACCAGGTGTAGGGATTTGAACAGTAGGCTGGACAGGTTGCTGGGTTGGATCAGAAACCAAAGGCTGTCCAGGTTAACTAGATAACTGCACATTAGGTTGCATAGTCTGTTGAATTTGGGACGGATCCCACACCATGTTCATTCCGGGGTATTTTCCCATAAAAGGTTGTACATATGAAGGACCATAGCCTGATTGAACGTAGGGTTGATAATTAAGTGGTAAATTTCCAACTCGTTGTACAAATGATTGAACAGAAGGCAATTGAAAACCTTGAGTTGGGTACTGACCTTGAGGTTGATAACCCTGAGGCGTGTAATGAATGTGGGGTTGATAAGGACCTTGAGGAATATACTGAGTCTGGGGTTGACCTTGGGGTATGTACTATCTTGAAGGTTGATAACCTTGAGGTATGTACTGTCCTTGAGGTTGTTATTCAAAATAATATTGTCCTACAGTTTGTCCTGGGAAAAATTTGCCCTGAAATTGCCCCCCCAGGTGGTAACTGACTGCCTTGAGGTTTCCCCCTAGGTGGTAACTGACTACCTTGAGGTTGCCCCCCAAGTGGTAACTGACCACCTTGAGGTTGCACCCCAGGCGGTAACTGGCCACCTTGAGGTTGAGGATTTGGAATATTACCAGACATCATAAAGATTTTCTCTGCGTTCGACGTTTCAGTTTTAATTCCATTAAGACCAGATGATAATACTTGTTCAATCGGTCGAGGATTTTCTCCTGAGAAAGTACTAGAGAGAGCCTGATACCCCGAAGGAACAGAAGGACCACCGTGTAAAAATGCTTCCGGTGTTTGGGAAAACATAGATGACTCTCTTGACATGATGGATGAAGGATAGTAACCTCTGAGCGTAGGATGAAAAGGAATTAGAGGTGGTGAAAAAGAAAGACCCGGGTTTTCTAAAAAAATTGTCAAAGATAAATACCAAGCGTCACTCCTAATAGGGCTTTAGATAATGGATTCACGCTCCCTAATATTCAAAGACTGAGGGTATTTGGAAAGAGATACCTCTTCATCTGGACTGGCAAGTTCTTCAATAGAAATGAGGCCAGATGGAAGATCTTCAGTAACAATATTTATTACCCTAGGTGAACCAGGATTGCTAGAAGTTGGAGTAATAAATCCTGAGGATGTTTCCAAAACAGAAGGTTCAGTGTCAGGTTCAGAAATTTCAGGTTCTTCAGCTAGTTCACTGGAAGGAGAAATACTACCAATAACTTCAGAAACTAAAATCGGCTCTTGAATATGTTATGTCGTGGGTATTTGATGATTAGGATGAACAACTATAGATGAAATTCCGACTTCTGTTGATCTAATTCTACCGCTAATAGATAATACTAGAGCACGCAACCCTTCAAGCTGACTTGGTGTATACTCAGGGGGCTTCCCCTGAAGTCTCCGGGATTGTCTCGGTAATTCTGCCATGATTAAATATTAATCAATCACATGCAAACAAAGAAAATTTCAATAAAAACACCTAAAGTCTCTAGAGAAACAAAAAGCTAAATCACACGCCTAAAAATCTAAGAGTTCAAACCACACACAAACAGTAACTTCCCGTACTAAAAACACTAGTTGGTGATGAAATCCAACTTATTAGAAGTTTAATATAGAAAGGGCAGTTGGAATAGTTACCCCGAAAACCTACTTAATGAAATAGACTGGGACAAGTTTCTTCACAAAACCATCTCGAGTGAAGAGAACCCCCCAGAGATTCCAAGTGAGTCTAGTCAACGTCTGCTCCAGGTACAGTGAGATATTTCCTTCACCGTCACCTTAGGAAATAATCTTAAGCTTGTGGACACTAAGGTTACCAACAGTAACAAATACAACTGGGGGAACAGTCTACGATCCAATTACATGCGCAAGGGCAGAGTAACAAAGCTCAATCCCCTTGAAGGCTCATCGACATGGTCAATCCGAGGTTTACCGACAAGTGACCCCAGGCTCCTCGACAATGGTTAATCTGAGGTTTACCGTTTGTAATGCACGCAGATCTTCTATCTTTCCCAATGAAACAGAATTGATTGTCTCAAAGGTTCTGACATGATCACGTGATTAACTCCTTTAAGAGAAGCTTCCCAGATTGTACCAATTACAATTGGATTTATTTCCTACCGCAAGATTTATCTACTTGTTTTTTTTTACTATCTTGGAGAGTTAATTACTCCCTACTCCAAGATACTAGCCTAAGCTATATTGGTGATAAAATCCCTATAAATAGAAAATATTACTAGTTCAATTTTAATTAAGCGTTGTTTTTATGGGTTGTTATTTAAGTCAATAGGTATGGAAATGAAACTTTGATGGTGTGAAGACTCGACTTCCAAAAACTCTAAAAAATGCACCTAAAATGATAATCAATTTATTTTTCTTTCAATGAAATTCTAGCTAAAGAAAGAGTTCAAGAATGCAAATTCTTTTAAGAGACAATTCTTTCTTTGAACATGAAGAATAAATGGAAGAAAATATTTTTGTCTTTTCAATAAGAACTCAAAACGAGACAATTAATCAATGCTCACAATAAATCCCTTTCACTTTCAAGACTCAGAACTACAAAAACAAATTTCCTTCAAAAGAGATCTACAACTTCTAAAAAGCACTCAAAACTAAGAAAAACTAATTTTGAGATCTACAAACTTTGAAAATCTAATTGAATAAAAGATTTAATTTTTTTTTGAGAATGTTTTATTTAGTTGTTCAGTAAACTAAGGATTCATTTGTCCAGAATAACAAACAAATAAAAAAACATCCAGATATGTTTCCTCTTGTAAAAATGAAATTCAGAACTTATAACAAATTTTGTTCAAAGATTTGCAAAGAGACAACTAGATCTATTTCTCAAGAAAGGATGGATTTCGCAAGCAAGTCAGACTCATCAAGAAGACAAAAAGACCAGTGTGATCTGAGGTATTTCAAGCTTCCAATATTTGAGTCACTACAGAGACCAAGTGAAAACCAGTCCAAGTATGCAAAACTTCTAAAAAATCACTTAAAACACAAATACTGTTGGAACTCACTCACAAGAGGCTTTTGACAGGAACAATACAGATCTGGGCAGATACCAGAAATCCTAAATCAAATTAAACATAAACTGGAAGAAGAAATATGAAGTTTTTAAAAAAATTTAACAGAGTCCGCAGGCCCTAGAAGTAACAAGTGCGGTCCCGCATTGGTTACTCAAGGAAAGTGCGAAACTGCCCGCACTGTGTAGGAAAACAAAGTGCGGTCCCCAGAAAAGTTCAAGAAAAACACAAAAGACTTCAAAATTTTTTAAAGCAAAGTAAACCTAAGCTACCTAGGCAAGTATCCACCAATTAAAAACCAGAAAAATCATTTTCTCAAGTTAAAACAAAGGAAAACCAAAAAACAAGAATCCTTCCCCAGCGGAGTCGCCAATTTGTTGACCGGATAAATCAATCTTGCAGACAAGATCGATCTCCCTAGTACCAAAAGGTAATCTAGCAAAAAACAGCCAAATAAACCTATCTTTCTCTAGACATATGTGATTTACAAAAGAATACTATAAAGGTGTTAAGGTCTTACTGTAGATCCAATGCTTGTTTGAAGTCGTTGTCCTTCGGTCACTTGAAGGAGTTATATTTAAAGACCTGCAGTCACAAACAAGCAAATATTAAATAGCACCTGTATAGTAAATATTATAAATCATGCCTATCATGGTGATCAAGGAATCCATGGAATAAACATTTAATTAACAGCTTATTGAGAAAAATGAATTCATTTGTATTAACTTTGAATAAAGAAAACCTTACAACCTTAGCCTTGATGTTGAACAGGCTTTCCCGGGGTTCGAAGCAGGAATCTCCTCTACTCTGACAAGCCTTGCACTCTTCCAACCGAGACAGATAGAGGTATGTGATATTTCCTCACAAAATATCAGTTAAATGAGTCTGAATCCCAACAACACTTTACCTTAAATAATTCTAAAGCTTGAACTCCCCTTGAGGCTACCCAAGGCCTCTTTTTATAGTGCAGGAGGTTTCAGTTCCAACTATGAAGGGATAGAATCCTCCTTCAAAGGGATAAGCTCCTCACATCAAGGGGTTAGCTCCTTAAGGCAAGGGATACATGAACCTCAAAAGAGCGGTTCTGCCACCGCAAGATTCCTTCTAGAAGCTTCTAGAAATTATTGAAAGTGAGATTTTTGAGTTTACTTGTGCCTTTTTAATATTTTATAGGGGTCTGCACCCTTAACACTGAAAAAGTGCGTTCAGGTACGCAAGAGTCATGAAAATTAGGTGCGAGACCGTAGGTAAGACAAAGAGAAAGTGCGATACCAGAATTAAAGAGATTTTTTAGAACTTTTCTCTTATTTTTAAGGCTTGACATGAGGAACTGATATGTTAGACTTGCAAAGGAGGAAGTATGAGTGATAATGAGTTCATACAGGTAGTAGAATGTCAAGATGACAATTTTCAGTGCAACAGATGGACATCATCATTCCTTATTTCTCCCAATCCCAGGTGACATATCTGCCTGTCTAGGATCCCATGCTTTTCCGGTACCAAATGACCCACTTCAGAGTCCTATTTTGATTCACAAAGTGTTGTTTGAGGGAAACATGGGAAATATCACTCCGACCATTCCGTTCGACATCTCTGTGAGTGTCAAGAATGTATTTTTTTGGGTTTCTTGTTCTCCCCATGAGCTCAAGATTTACACTACTTTCCTAAAAAAGCATGACCCGCCCAATCCCTTCAACCCTGTTCTTACCATTTGGTCATTTACCCACGGGGAAATTATTTCCATGCTTCATAACCCTTACTTGACTAGGGGGCATGGGCACATCACTGCTGTTGTGAATCTTCTTACAAAATTGGCCGAGGTAATGCTTACAAGTGGTGTCAACGGTAGAACTGTGGGTTTATCTCTATTAATCATGAAATAATTTCGTCATTGGAGTTCATTCTTGAGCTCTATCAGAAATATTACGCTTAGTATTAAGTGTGATAAATTTGTACATTAGTGTGCTTTGAGTTTATTTTTAGTGTGATTGTTTTCCTTGCCGACATATTTCACATGCTCACCTTGTGTTCCACTTGGTTTGCAGATGTCTTAGGATCACTACGTTGTTTTTGTTGATGGCGCTTGCCATAGCACACAGAACCTGTCTTCCTCAGAATGGGCACTCTTTGCTCCTGATGGCAATTTGATTAATTTATAATGCATTTGTTTGGGTTAGAAAACTAATAATGTTGCCGAGTATAGTGCTGTGATCGAACTATTATCGGATGCCATTGATCTTGGGATAAGAGATTTGGTTTTTAAGTTGGACTCATAGCTCGTCTTTTTACAACTGAATGAGCGTTATTCTGTGTGTAATCCTCAAAATTTGCGTATGTGTTTACGTATTAGATTATTGGAAAGGCATTTTGATTTTATCACATATCAACATATTCCACGACATTTAAATACTTTAACAAATTCATTAGAAAACCATGTATTAGATAGACATTTGCGTAATATGTAAATCAAGACATCATCATGATACACAAGTAGTCGTAGAAACATGCACACACACACACACACACACACACACACACACATATATATCGGTATGTAAGTGTGTTACATCCAAAATCTCAAAAAGTATATGTTCTGTTACAAAAATGGCCCTTCAAGCCTACATCAGTACGAAAATGTATAAACATGGTTTCTATCCGCCCGCATGGTGCTCATGGTAGCAGGTGATTGCTCGAATTACTCGCCAGAGTAATCGATGCAGTATGCCCGGAACTCCGATAATGTGTCTTTGAAAACACAGCTGGATCTAATCAAATGTGGGATACTCTGGGATGCCTCGTGTGAGGCCGACTAGGTTTCGATCCAGCTTAGCTAATGTGTCTGCTCCCTCCTCATAAGGAGTATCCTCTGTTGGACATGGTACCCACTGTGTAATGGACATGTTGAGATGTCTCTATGGACCCATATATGTAAACAAATCATAAGTTTACGTGTCAGAACATATAGGAAAAACATTTAAAAAGTAAAAAATGTCTAAAAACACTTTTTACCTGCATCGGTCCGTTGTGTGTCTGGTGGGATCGAAAGATCCAAATCTCCTTTGAAGTCGATGCCGAAATAGGCGTAGTCCTCGATTGCAATCAGCTTTTGCTGCAACCAACTGAAGAAGGTTGTTGGGAAATGCATCTGTTTCCTTCCTCCTTGTCTGGGAATTATGTTGCACCATCACATTAGTCTCAAATCCTAGATGAGGGTTGAGGTAGTTTGGCCTCTAGAAGCCTTGGTTTGATTTTTTATTGATGTGTCTTATAAGATCCCACGTTCATGCTTGGAATATGGCATATGGGTGACTAGATGAAGAGAGACTTGGCTCAACCATGTCTATGGTTAGGTGGTACGTGGAAGTCCCAGACTTGGTGTATTGTTCTTATGGAAATAAGAGCTCTTTTCCTCTTGTACTGATCGGTAAATGTGATTGTTATTATTTTTATTTTTTGTAGCATCAGATGTGTTCTGGCCACAAAATTTTGTGGGGAGGCTAGAATACATGAGTTCTCCAAAACCTAGAAATCATTTGTGGAAATTCCACCTAGAAGTGTCTCAATTATATTATTAACCATTTTTTAAATATTTCCTAAGTATAAACTTAGAGAATATGGTTAATTAATCAGTATTAATTGAGATGTGGCAAGAATCATCTACAAACCCGCATAATCGACAGGAAAATAATCTAGGCCATCGATTATGTTTTAATCTTGGTCGTTGGTGCTATAATAGAAGATTATAAGAAGAAGTCGATGGGTAGAAGGAGAAAACACCAGTGTAAATACTCAGTGGCCTAGAAAGTTCGATTTTCTCAGTGGATATTAATCAACAGAGGAGATAGAGGTATCAGGGTGAGTAGCAGGTGAGAGAGGGAGCAACAGTAATTCAGAAGGAGGATTTTCCAGATTATGGAGGAGGCAAAGAAAGGAAGAGCGAAGTCCACAATAGCTCTAGACATTCACTGCAAAAAGGGTGATGTGGAGGGTCCAACGTGAAGGTAGAGGGTCCATCTCAGGGTTAGAAAGTTGTTGTGGAGAGTGAGAAAATTCTCACAAAATTTCTCTTAGTATTTCCTTCAATTTAGATTGTCAGTAGGGAATCTATAATTCTCGCACTTAGATTTGTCACTGAAGATTAGTAATAAAACCCTCATCTGCTGCACCGGTTTTCCCAAGTTCCTTTTTTGTGGGGACAATTGTCGAAAAATAACTGTGTTAATATTCTTGTGTGTGTGCTAGAATTTCTCTATTTCCAGTATTTTATTTTCCGCAGTAATTTTATTATGAAAATTGCAGTTGTAAATTTATTCATTATTTGTCATAGTAAATAAACTGAATATTTAAATTCATGGTTATAAGAATATTTTTCAGTTACTGCAATAGATGAAATTTTCACATGGTATTAGAGCCGATATGATTATTCAGAGAGATCATCAAAAGAGAAAGGAAGAGTTTCGCTGCTCAATGTGAGAACCAGTTAGAAAACCTAGAGGGCAACACAGTTCCTTGGCCAAGAAGCCGTATTTCTAGAGGAAAATCAGTTTTTCTGAGAGAGCGAAAAAAAATTGATTTCTCTAGATCAAGGAATTCCAGAGGTAGAGGGAGAAACCCCGTATTTTTTGCAAAGCATATCTCTAGCTCGATGTAACATTTTTGCAGCAGTTTTCTAGAGAAGAATCAACATCGGGAGGAAAGAGAAATAGCACACCATGGAAAAAATTAATAGTTAAGAAGCTTTAGATTTATCTGCCAGGTTGGAGGATGAATTTTCTTGCTTATCAGGATCAACTTCACCTGGTGTCTGGTATATAGATAGTGGAGGATCATATCATATGATAGGAGTTAGAGAATATTTCTCTAGCTACAAGGAGGAGTAGATGGAATTCCAGATTACTATGGGAAATATAACTAAATTTACTCCAGTAGGAAGAGGCACCATATATTTTCAGAGCGAGTCAGGAACCAACACCATCACTACAAATGTATTGCATGTTCCAGGATTGGGTATGAAAATGATTTCAGTATCCCAGTTGCAAGATAAGGGGTATGATTTCCACTTCGTGGGAAGAAAGTGTATGTCAAACACTCAAGCTGGAAGAAGGTGAAACAAATTAGAGCTCAAAGCAATAGGTTATACCTGTTGTAACTTGACTCTGCAATGGCACTGATAGGCAGTGACAGTATTAGTGATAAGGAGTTGAATGAGTTATGGCATATGATAATGGGACATCTACACCATGGAGCACTCAAGATGCTTACAAAAACTGTAACAAGGGTTCTAGTTCTTAGTACAGAGTACGAAAATGTATGCAAACGATGTGTACTTGGGAAGAACGTGAAGGAAACATTCCCTAGAAGCGACAATAGAGAAGATGACATGTTAGGACTTATACATTCAGATATTTTTGGCCCGATGTCCAAAAGAGATCTTAGTGGTGGAAAATAATTCATCACATTTATTGATGACCATTCCAGAAAGACCTGGATCTATTTCTTAAAGACCAAATATGAGGTATTTGATCGGTTCAAAGAGTTTAAAGCTCTCGTAGAGAATGCGATAGGGAAAAAAATCAAGGTAATTCACTCAGATAATGATGGAGAATACATTAATAAAGACTTCACATATTTTTTCACGAAGGAAGGCATCAAAAGAGAATGGAAAACTACATATAACCCTTGAAAACAGAATTGGGTAACAGAGCGAAAAAACAGAACTATAGTTGGGGTTGCAAAGGCCATGTTGTATGATTAGGATTTTCCCATATTTTTATGGGCAGAGGCATGTAACACGATAGTGTATATTCAAAAAATAACTCCTCATAGAGCATTGGGGAAGAAAATTCCAGAAGGGGTCTTCACAAGAAAGAAGTCTGAAGTGAGTTACATGAGAATTTTTGGGAGTGTGGCTTATTTCCACATGCCAAATGAAGAACATAGAAAATTTTATTAGACTACAGAGAAGGGGTTTCTCATCGGGCATAGCAAGACCTCAAAGGCATACGTGATCTACATTTCTAGTAGTAGGAATATTTTAGTGATACGAGACGTAAATTTCATGGAGGACCGAGATTTTAGGAGATCTTGAGAGATGCCTATAGGAGATCAGAATCAATCAACAGAAGTTCTGTTAGTCCTACAGCAGGGGAAGCCAGTGGGACCAATGGGAGGACAATCACAGGGATCGAGTACGATGACTAGTACCTATATTTCCTCAGGGGTAGGAGATCTAGGGAGTTCTCAGTAGATGAAGTAGCAGGGACAGGAGAAGCAGCTAGTTGGACCTCCCACCAATAGTGGAAGATCCAACAGAGAGGTTTGTTAGACATTGAGAGATGCAGAGGATTTTATTGGAACTCCTAGGACGAGAAAAAGAAAACGCAAACATCCTGACATATAACAATATTTGGCAGCTCATGTTGCAGAACCTCCCAGCTTTCAGGAAGCCACACAACATCAGGTGTGGGTGGATTCCATGGTAGAAGAGTATAGTTCCATCATGAAAAATGATGTATGGGAGGTAGTGCCAAGACTTGAAGATAGATTTGTTGTAGGGTCTAGATGGATATACAAGATCAAGTACGTTGTAGATGGCAGTGTAGAGAAATACAAGGCTAGGTTTGTGGCAAAGGGGTATGCAAAGAAAGAAGGAATAGATTATGATGAGACCTTCACCCCAATTTCCAGGTACACATATATCATATTGGTTATATCCCTAGCAACTCAAATGGGATGGAAGATTCACTAGATGGATGTTATGACAACATTCTTGAACAAAGTGATTGAAGAAGAGGTGTACATAGAACATCTAGAGAGCTTTGAAAATCATGAGTGGCGCACTCATGTCTAAAAATTGAAGAAATATCTATATGGTCTCAAGCAGGCTCCCAGGGCCTAGTATTTTCGGATTGAAAATTACTTACAAAATTTGGGTTTCATCAAGAGTTATGCAGATCTCAACCTCTCTTATTTAATGGTAGAAGGAGAGCCGCTCATTCTAATTTTATATGTGGATGATATTTTTTTTCAGGATCATCAAGGCTCATAGAAGAATGCAAGAGGAACTTGGAAACATAATTCAACGTGAAGGATATGGGGATGATGCGCTATTTTCTAGGATTGGAAGTGTTGCAGAAGAATGGGGAGATCTTCCTTGGAAAAGGAAGATATGCTAAAAATATATTGAAGAGGTTTAGAATGCAGGCTTGCAGACCCATGTCTACGCCCTGATCACAAATTGGAAGAAAAAAGATGCATCCAGTGACCAGGAATTTGACCCCACCTTGTATAGACTGCTCATTGGGTCTCTCATGTATCTGTTCAACACTAGGCCAGACATTTTCTTCATAGTTAACACTGTTGGGTTCCTGTGATTTGGCCGATTAGAAAACCAAATGACAAGGCAACATATAAACCAGTCTTTAGAGCTCTAGGATCTAGCCCTCCTAGTCTCAGAGAGGGATCTCTCAATATATTTGCAAAGATATGACTTGTTTGCTTGAAAAGGTTGTTTTTAGGCTAGTTATTAAGCATGAGTTTGTTTGATTGTTTTGTGGGACATGATGATCTAGGCAACATAGATAGAAAGGGAAATCTCTAAGTCATTGGGAAATGGAGTCAAATGGAAGTTTGTAGATGAATTAGGGGTATCAAAGGGCAAATCTAACTCGGCTGTTGGATCTACAAAGTTTCAGGTGAAATGAAATGAACATTAAGGGTTTAGAATGAAAAGTAGAACTAAGGGTAGTTAAGAATCCTTAATTATATGTACTCTTCAACAAAGGGACTTAAAGCATCATTTGAACATGAAGAAGTATTTTATAGACAGGGCTAACCATGAATTCTATAAATCACACTTTAGCAAATAAAAATTTCAAGACAAACTTTCAAAATGAAATCTAAGAGTCGAGGAACGCTCTATTTCATCAAAGATTTCACTTTCAAGGATAAGAAAACATTCAAGATTCACAAATAACTGAATTCATAGAAGAGGGAACTCCTAAACATCTAAGAGTACAATTATAAAGACCTTCAAAACAATTATATGAGCAAGTACAAAGGGTATGATCAAAACATACCTCTTTTGTAGACTTTGGACAATGGTACTTTAAAGGGAGACTTCAAAAATAGTTTTCAAATGGCAACAATCAAGCAGGGAGAACCATAAATCAATCTTGAGGCCACCATATTGAACTATTTAAGAAATAAACAAGCATGAGGGTTGAAAAGCAGTCAAAATACTTAATTAAACCTTCAACAGATGAAAACATAAAGATAGTAAAGAGTAAAAAGGTCTAAGGTGCTTCTAGGAGACATTTCTTAGCCTAAAAATTTTACTCTACTGCAAGCAAGAAAATAATGAAAACAGAATGGAAAATAGGAAAAAACATCAACAGTTTAGAATACTTCACCAACAACCAAGCTCAGGGATCCAATGACAGAGCTTTCTCCATCCACAAATAGGTCAAAACATCCACAATTTCCAGTACATCAATTTCTTTTCAATCTCAGCAGAACTATGTATTACTTCAAAGAGTTATCAAATTCCCCCATACAATGAGTTCGAATGCAGTATTTATGCTGCAAATGAGGAGGTGGAAGTATCTAGGGTTCAAAATGTTATTAATGACACAGTAAATGCACTCCTATCCTTAAAAACCATGCAAGGCATAAGGTATGAATGTTTCTCAACTACTTCTTTGTGTATTAAATCTGTCTTTACTTCCTGAGGATAAAATAGCTGAAAATATTGACTTTGAGGCTCTTTTTTGTCTTTTACAATAAATGTCTGACAGTTTTAAAATATCTTTTTGTGTAATAACTACCAATTTTCCCTTTAAGACATAAAGTAAGTGAAAGGTGTCCATTTTGAGTTATTAGGTGAATAACTACTCCTTTGATGTATTCGAGGCTATCTTTAAGCCTAAGTCTTCTTGATTTAATTATAAAACTGCTCTTTGGGCTTAATATGCCTTTACTTCATCAGTAACTGTGTTTTAAGGCTTTAATGATGTCTTTGGCCTTCATAATGTAACACTGTTGCCCCTTTTCCTTTTATGATTGACTCGAACCTTTAAACTGTGTATTTTAACCTTTAACCTTCATCTTTTATGCATAATGTTTTATCTTCAATCTCCTCTATCTTTGTTGCTTTAAACCTTTTCTGCTAACTGGACTAAATTTTAATCCCTTTTCTTTGGTTCTCAGTCTTTATTTCTTTCTTTAATTGCTGCACTTTATCCAATTTGTTGCTCGGTTATAGCCTTTAACCCTCCATCTTTAAACCTTTAATCTATGTATCTTCGGCCCGATTTTCTCTTGGTCTTTATAACACATCAATGCTATTCCTTAACCATTTATCTCTCAGCCTTTTTACCTTCACCTTCGCCCTTTATTACTCAAAACAATGCTTTTGTTAAGGAGCTTCTTGGTGCTGGAAGGTTTGATTGTATAACCCGTGCTCATGAGTGCTGATCAAGTCGTGAAATGAAACCATGGCAGTCCCTTTTTTTTATTACTTGGCCTCTATTTGGACTGTGGAAGTCATCATCTTCTGGCCCGTCCCTTTATGGATCCTGGGAGGGTTTTTAGCTTTAAAACCACCATAGAGCCTGCAGAAAAAAAATAAAAAGTTATAAAACCTTGCGGAATGGGAATTTACTACATGCAGAGGTTGGTGGAGGGTGGCTATGCAAGTGTAAGAGGAAATTTCATGGCGGAGAAGCAAAAATCCGCGAAAAATAGGATTCAAAATGACTTTTGGGCGCGAAAATGTGGAAAGGTGGTTTTACCAAAATCGCGAACGGTTTTCGCGTTGGATTCGAGCGGTAAATAGTTTTTATGAAATGAACGCAATCCAATTGTTTCGCGCCACACGTCCTCCAAAATACTGCCTATTTCATGTTTATTTTGGTGTTTAAACCCTGAATGGAAAAATCGCGCGAAATTGATCGTGAGCCATTGGATCTCGGGGGAAGGATCCAACAGCTACGGGAGAGCACGATAATGGAAAGGTGCTCGGGCGATGGAGAAAGTGGAAGCCCGGTGGAAGCACATGATTGGATGGTAGCTCTGTGGGTGAAAGGTAGGGCCCGACTAACATCACCCCTCTTTGTCGTGTAGTGGGAGGGCCTTTGGGTTAGGGAAACCTTAGTTTTCCGTTTAAAAACGAAAAAACTCTATTTATGAAAAATACAAAGGAGAGGGGACTTTTTGTTTTATAAGGGGCACGGGGAATAATACAAAGAAAAGGAGCTCAGAAATGGGGAGAGGAAAGGGTTTTATGGAGGAAAAGGGGCCAGGAGCGGAGGGGAAGAGCTAATCACATCAGCGGATTAATAAAAAACAAGATGAGGGGAAAGGAGGAAAGAAAGGGAATGCCGATGCGATGAGGGGGCTAAGGGCTTGGGCTGAGGTATGGTCATATGGAGGGGAGAATGACTAGGGGCCGGGGATAGAAGGGCCAATCGCATCGGCGGAAGGGGAAGCGATGCGATGAATCATGTGGTATCGCCGATGCGATATAAAAGGCGCCGCTGTGATGGAATGTCCGATGCGATGGGGTTAGCGCTTGGTCGCGGGCGCTCAGACATATGGAGGAAAATGCGTGAAAGAACTAAGCCCTCGGGGGCTTAAACTTTTATTTATAAAAAGACTATTTTTTAGGCCCAAAAATGGGTTTTTAGGCCAAATTGGAAATTCTGATAGGTGAAAAAGGGTGTTTTAAACCAAAACAAAGTGATTTTAATGGTTTTAAAAGGGTTTTTTGAACCATATAAAGGAGTTATGATGATTTGGAAGTTTTTTTCAGAGGAAATGATGAGTTGATAAAGGGAAAATAGGCTATTTTTCAGAGGGAAATGGATTGATAGAAACAGGGATAAATAGCCTGAAATGAGCTTTCTTCTTTCAAATAGCAGGATAACTTTTTAAGAGACATGGATGGAGATTTTGGTGAATTGACAGACTCAGAATGATGAAGGCAGTGAGATTTCTAGAACTCATAATGTTTCTTTGAAATATTATTTCTAGAAATCTAGGATTGGCAATTTATTCATCTTGGGATATCATCAGAATTATGGATGACTAACAGTGGCTCCACTTGGGGAGGATAGCTGTCCTTTTAGGTGTCCAGAACCTTAGTTTATAGTTCTCTGGATTTTAGTAGATTAGTGCCTTATCCATTGGGCATATTTCTTCTTTTCTTGCATATATTTCTCTGAAAAGGACAACCTTTATCAACCTGCAACATGTAGTTTCTTTAAAACATCATTTCTACCTACCCAACCTTACTTGTTCTAGCATTTTTTCTTCTTCCTTTGAGTGAATTTGAACTAGCAAACTCTTTGACATTTTATTTTTTTGAAAATAGAAATAAACTATCTAATCCTATCCTTATTTCTTCCAAGAGTCCAGATTAAATTGTTGAACTCTTTATTTTTCTACCTAAGCTACTATCTGTCAAGATTAAGCTGTTTGACAGATTTTTATTCTCTATTTCTAAAACAGGAAATTTAAACATAGTCAAATCAGGATTAGACTGTTTGATTTGCTATGGTGTATATGGCTGTATGTACAAGCTGCACATAGAATTTATTTGCAGAAAAATAAAACAAAATGGTGAAGACTTAAGATCTGAAAATTATAAACATCCTTCTAGTCTTTTTCCAGCTCTGGTTTTGATCTATTTAGAGCTTATTCTTTTCCTATTTTTCCTTGGTTCAGATTTTGAGCTTGTTAGAACCATTTCCTTTCTATCCTAATCTATTCTATTGATAAGCCAAGTCTGAAAAAATCTTATCAATCTGTGCTTCTACTAACTTATCAACATAAATTTAAAGAATGTTCAACCATGATTAGGCTAGATGACTGAACAATATATCATTTTTTAATCAGTAGTGGCACTTAGTTTTGCTCACTTTCAGAAAATTCTCTTTTTGGGTATGGGGCTGTACCTTTTTTTGAATCTACCCTCTTTTATTTTTCTATTGTTTTTGTGTTTTTCTTCTCTTTTCAAATTAAAATAGCAATGTTATACACAACAGAAAAAATAAAAACTTTGAAATTTAGGACTCCTGTCAGAAATAGTGCTTGAGCATCCTACCATTGACAGGACCTCAAAATAAATATTCTCCATTCAGCTCTTGCAGAAAGAATGCATTATGACCCCTGATAGAATGAATAATGTAGGGACCTTTCCACAGATTTTCAAATTTGGCATGTTTTCCCTTTTGTTCTTTTCTAGAATCCCACTTTAGAACTACATCTCCAACTTGGAAATCATTTTCTTTAGTCCTCTTGTCAAATAATTTCTTGATACTCTCTTGGACTGTTTACGTTCTGCTGTACACTTCCTCTCTGGTCTGCTGTAAATGAATGGTCTGATTTATCCTTCTCTGCATATCACTTTCCTTAGATTGTACTTCTTGGAGGAGTTTCATGACTGGAACTCCTAAAGAGGTTGGGAAGACTACATCCATGCCATAAACCAGCTAATAGGGGGACATATTTATTGACTTTTTGGTTGTTAATCTATCAGCCCATAAAGCATGAACAAGCTTACTATGCCATGATTTATGATTATGCTCCAACAATTTTTTGATAATATTGACAAGGCTTTTGTTGGAGGATTTAGCTAATCCATTTCCTTAAGGATAGTAGGCAGTGGAATGACCCAATGTAATATGATATTTATAGCAAAAGTCAACCATTTTCTTAGATTTGAAGGCAACAACATTGTTTGTGATAATTTTTCTTGGACAACCAAATCTGGATAGTATGTTGGTTTCAAGGAACTTGATAATGACAGAGTCAGTAGCATTCCTAGAGGGTATAGCTTCTATCCACTTGGTAAAATAATCAGTGTCAGTGAGGATCCACTTATGTTGGGCTGATGAAGATGGGTGAATTTCCCCAATGAAGTCCAAGTCCCATTGTTGGAAGGGAGCCTCAACACTGATGGGATGTAAGGGTAAAGGTAGGAGCTTTCTCTTGCCATAAAAAAATTGACACTTATGGCAAGACATGACAAGTTTCTGAGTATCTGGGAAAAGATGGGCGGGCCAATAGTAACCAGATCTGAGGATTTTATTTGCTGTGTTCTTCCAGTACAGATGCCCTCCACATTCTCCCTCATGCAGTTCATGCATGATTTTTCTTGCATCAACCTCAGGTGGACACTTAAGAAATATTCCAACATCATTTTTCCAATATAAAACCCCATCTAATATGCAATAATTTAAAGCCTTTTGTTTCAAAAATCTAGCTTTAGTTTTAGAGAAAGAAGGAGGGGAATTCCGATAAAGTAGCATATATATGATGTCAGCATACCAAGGTGAATTCACAAATGTTTCTTGAATGAATGGAGCTGTGAATTCCTCTATTTCTTCTAAGACATCAACCATATTCATATCAAGTGCTTGGAAGTTTGACTCAGCCATGATTTTAGCTAATCCCTGCCCTTTGATCAGTTTGATAGGCTTGATTTCTAAGTCATATTCTAGAATAATAGCAATCCATTTTCCCCTTTTACCATCAGGGTCTTGAATTAGAATATCCTTGACAACTGTGTGTGGAACAAAAGCAATGATGTGAGAATGCAAGATGTAGACTCTAAAGTCTTTCAATGCTTTTACCAAGGCTAAGGCTTGTTTCTCCATGATGTTATACTTGAGTGGAGCATCTCTTAAGGCCTTGATAAAAAAGGATATTGGTTGTTCATGCCCCATGTCATTCTTTTGTAGTAATACTGCAGCTATTGTATGTTCAGATGCAAAAGAAAAGATATAAAAATCCTTGGTGAAATCAGGACTAATGAGAACTGGTGTTTGAGTTAAATCTTGTTTCACTAGTTCAAATGACTATTTAGCCTGTATGGTCCATTTAACACATACCTCTTTCTTTAGCATGTTTGTGATATTTCTTAATAGCTCAGCAAGGTTGGGGATGAATCTCTTTAAAATTTTTATCTTCCTAATGAAATATTGTAATTCTTTGAGGTTTCTAGGATGGCCGATTTTCAATATGCCATCAATCCTTTTAGGGTCTATTTTTATTCCCTTTTCAGAAATTATGTGGCCAAGAAGCTTTCCTTCTTGGAGACCGAAGAGTGTCTTTTTGGGATTCAAAGATAAGCCATATTTCCTACATTTCTAAAAAACTTTTCTTAAATGAAACAAGTGTTCTTCATCAGTTTTAGAGAAAATAGTAATGTCATCAGGGTAAATGATTATAAAATAGCCTATGTATTCTGAAAAGGCTATGTCCATGGCCCTTTGGAAGGTGGCCCCTGCATTCATCAAACCAAATGGAATTTTTACATACATGAATGTACCCCAAGGTGTAGTAAAAGCAGTTTTATGTTGGTCACTTGGGAGTACTAAAACCTAATTGTAACCTGAGAACCCATCCAGCAGTGAAATTATTTTAGACCCAACCACCCTTTGAATTATATGATCCATTTTTGGCAAGGAATAGTTATCTTTAAGGGAGGCTCTATTTAGATTTCTGAAATCAATGCAGAGTCTAATTTCCCCAGTCTTTTTCCTAACAGATACTAAGTTGGAAACCCATTCTGAATACCTGATAGGAACTATGATCCCAGCCTCATACATTTTCTTAATCTCTTTCTCAACTAAAGGCAATAAAACAGGGTTTATCCTTCTGAGTTTTTGTTTGAAAGGTTTCTGATTTTCCTTAAGAGGAATTTTGTGTTGAATGATGCTGGTATCATATGATTTTAGATCCTTGTATCCCCATGCAAACACATCTTTAAATTCTTTGAAAAGGTCTATGTATTGCTGTTTAATATGAGCCGGGAGAGTGCTGGACAACTTTATCATCTTGGGTTCTGCTAGGATTCCTATATTATGTTTTTCTATGTTTGTTTCTATAAGCTCCATCCTTGGTTCTTTGGCTACATCATTGAAATCAAAAAGTTGTTCTAATGGTGTAAGAACTCTTGGAATTGTATCATTTTTACATTGTAAAACTTCCAGGTCTTTCTGATATGCGTTGTCAATTATTTCTGCTCTAAAAGGATGTTCAACATGGTTTATATCAGCAGAAAAAGAAAGCTCTGTTTCAAAGTATTGTTCTTTATTAAAACAATTTTCTTCATGGCTTGGAAAAGGTGTTGGTATGGAAAAATCATTCTTTGATTGTAGAAAATCACCTATACGTTTGTCTCCTTCAAACACTTGCCAGTAATCTTCATTGTCAGGTATTGTAGGTCTGTTTTTTACCTTTATGTCAGATTGTTCATTTGTCTCTGGTATTTGGCAATTACTAGTAGCAAAGGCAAATTCATTTGCTAGATTATTTTGGGCCCTTGGGATGAAAATGAGTTCATATTTTTCGAAGGTTTTTAGGAGATCAAGGGAAGCATTTCTATATTCTTTGAGTTTTGAGTTTTTGGTTGAATATTCCCCTTTGATTTGTCTAATAATTAGCTCAGAATCCCCTTTTACTGATATTCTTTTGGCTCCTAAATCTTTGAGTAAGTGTAAGCCAATAAGGAGGGCTTCATATTCAACAATGTTATTTATGCATGGAAAATCCAGTTTATAGGAAAATCCTTTGTTTGTGTTTTGTATCCATACACCAGCCCCTGCAATTAATTTGCTACAAGAGCCATCAAAGTTTATTTTCTAAGGTATTTCAATCTCATTTTCATTTTCTTTCTGCTGTTCAAGGCTGCTAGAATCTGGAATGTTCTTTTCTTGAATTGATGGCAGCTTTGACTGTTCTGGAAGATTAATTTCTCCTTTGTTTTCCTTTTCTAGTTGGCTGATTTCATCTTCATTATATAAGATAAAGGAATCCAAATTTGAATGGATAGAGTAGATAGGAGAATTGTTTGGTCTATCTATGTTTCTCATCATGTATTTCATATGGTATTCCCTGTATAATCTTCTAGTTTGGTTAAATACTGGGACGGTGGCATAAGCAATGTCCATTTGAAGGCTTCCCTGTAGCTTGGCTCCCCATGATCTAGATAGAAGCATGCCATACTTAGGGGGAATGTCAGCTACTACTATGTCCATTACTAGACTCTTAGCCGAAATTTGAGACAAGTTAACACACAAATATTTAATTAAGCCTAAGCATTTGACTCTGCTTGAATCAAAAGAGTAAAGGTCTTTGTATGGTTTAGTAATTTCTAAGCCTAGGCTTTCCATTACTACTTTGGGCATAAGATTGTGTGAAGCACCTGAGTCTAGCATGGCATTATGCAAGATTTTGTCATGTATATTTAGGCTGACATAGAAGGGAGGGACAACCCCTTCTTGGTATTTTCCTTCAACTTCAGGACCAAACAATAACTCAGGTTTATCGTCTATCAAGTTTAAAGTATCAGTGTAACTGCCTATATTCAAAGCTTTCAAAACTTGGTTTTTATATACATCCTGAGTTACTAGTTCAACTAAGGGTATGGTGATTTTGGTTTTGGTAATTTCCTCTTCAAGGCTGAAAGAAACTATTGTTCTTGGCATATTTACATCAGTTTTTTTATTTACAATTATTTCAACAATTCTGATTTGCTGATTTTTATTTGGATTGCTATTTGGGACAGATTTGTTAGGGCCACTAACAAAAGTACTAGGGAAGCTTTGTTCAACACTTTGCTGAATGTTTTTGTCTTTATTTTGATCAGCTTTCTTGGCTAAAGTGTTGGTGTTACTTGCTGTCTTCTTAGGCTGATTTTCTGAGGTTTTCGTAACAACATTACTAGTGATTTTGTCACTGGAACTCTCTGGACTACCCTTGCTTCTAAGAGTGTATTGTTTCTATACCTCCATGATAGAATTTTCAAACCCCAATCTGTAATCTTCAGAATCCTCATTGTTGTATTCAATTTTTTCTGAAGAGAAGAATCCTTGTTCTTCTTCAGTGAGAAAAACATTTGTCTCACTGTCAGATCCTATCAAGTTTACATGATTTTCTTCCAACCTTTCAACTTCCCTTTCTTATTCTTTATCAACATAGTTTTGTTGAAAGGGAGGCCTAATCTATTGGTCATTATCTCTTTGCCTATCTTAATTAGGGTCTCTTCTAATATTTTGGTTTCTATTTCTGTTTTGGTTTTCTCTAGGAGGCATTCTATCATTCAGATTTATCTTTTCAAGCATCCTCTCCATTACCTTTACTAAGTTATCAATTTTAGTATCTAATGATGAGGTTGAAGCCATTGTATCATACTTGTATGTAACCCTTTTTTCTTCTCTCAACCTAGCTCTTTTCTCAATTAGATTTTCCTCTACACTCATGGCTCCCCTCTGCATATCTTCTAAGGTTGAGGGGTCTCTTTCTCTTAGCTGGTAGGGCATTTCAGGATCAAAACCTTCTGGGAATTTTTCTAAGGCTAGGCCTAGTTGAGGTTTCATGTCTGGAAGAAGTGCATTATACACACTATTGAATCTAGTGCAGTAATCATGGACACTTTCCCCACTGTTTCTTTTGAGATTGGTATATTCTGAAAGGATTTGGAGAGGGTTATTTCTAATTTCCCATTTGTTTATGAATGTTTGATATAAAGAAGGGAGATCATTTATGCTGTGAGGAGCTAAGTTTTTAAACCATTTCTTGACTTCTCCTCCTAAACTTTGAGAAAAAATTCTCATCTTAATGGTCTCTTCTTCTATTTCCATGTAATCAAAGGCATCATTCATTCTATCTACGGGCTGTTGGGCAGTAGTAGGTTCATTTCCAGTGAAATGGGGAATTTTGGATTGGTAATCATTTAGTAAGAGAACCAGAGGTTGTGGTAACACTAGTGGAGCATACCATGCTGCCATGATAGGAAATAATGGGGGATTTACAAGAGGTGGATTAATAAGAGGGAAAATGGGCTGAAATGGAGTGTTTTGAACAGTGGATGTGTGGATAGGAGTGGAAGAAACACTTGGGCCAACAAATTGATGATGAGCAGATTTGTTATGGAAGGAGTTGAAATGATGGAGAAGCTGAGAATCAGGTGGAGTAGAAGGTGAGGCCTCTCTGCTAAAGCTCTGTTGCAAATTTTTGGTTTCAAAATCAGCTTGATTTAAATCACTTTGAGACTGATTTCTGAATAGGTTCTTTGTGTAAGGTAAGTCAAAGTGAGGATCCTCTAAAACTGTAAGATATTTAGGGACAGATCTTGTTCTTAGGATGGTCCTATCAATAGTTGGTTTTCTAGGTCTAGAAGTCTGCCACAAAATCTTCTCTGGATTTTCAACTATGGTAGAGGGACTAGGATCTGGATGGGATCTAGTATGGACCCTATGTGAAGCCTTATTTCAGTTTTTCAAAATTCAGAGAGGAAGAGGTTTTTAGGACTATTTTTCAAAAGTTTTCCTCTCACAGTGATTTCTATAATAGGATAACTAGGCTCCTAAACTTCCTCAAGGCTGGTTAACACAGTTTCAAGGAAATCTGGAATACTAGTAAGGTAATAGGCCTACTGGGGCTAGTGGAGTCGCCAGGTGGAATTTTTTTAGCTTTTCTGGAGGAAAAATGTTTTGTGGTCCACTACCAATTTTTTATTTTAAAAACCAATCTGAAATGTTTTTGGGTTTTTCTGAGTTTTTATGTGGTTATCTAGTTATGAGAGTGTCCTATACCTGATTCAACACTTAGCTAAGGTGGTGAAACAAACAGAGTCTACTCTATGGCATACTAGTTGATTTCTTCAAGGTTTGATAAGGGTCTCTTAGAATCCTAAGGGTTACTTAGATTGCCACTGATTTAGACAGATCCTATCATGATTACCATTATGGTGGTAGTGCTTGAAGAAGCTATATTTCACTTAAATGAATAAGGAGTGTCTTGTTTTAGGGACTTTTACTTAAAAAGGTCCCACCGTGATCGCCATAATGTTGGTGTGGCGATGAGGTGGAAGATTCATTGGATATTATTTGAGTTACTAAGGGTCTAATGAGTTTTCAGAGGTATTTATGTGACTATATACTCATATGTCCCACTGTGATCTCCATAATGTTACATAAAAAGGTCCCACCATGATTGCCAGAATGTTGGGTTCCTGTGATTTGGCCGATTGGCAAACCAAATGACAAAGCAACATATAAACCAGTCTTTAGAGCTCTAGGATCTAGCCCTCCTAGTCTCAGAGAGGAATCTCTCAATATATTTGCAAAGATATGACTTGTTTGCTTGAAAAGGTTGTTTTTAGGATAGTTATTAAGCATGAGTTTGTTTGATTGTTTTGTGGGACATGATGATCTAGGCACCATAGATAGAAAGGGAAATCTCTAAGTCATTGGGAAATGGAGTCAAATGGAAGTTTTTAACAAGCTTGTAGATGAATTAGGGGTATCAAAGGGAAAATCTAACTCGACTGTTGGATCTACAAAGTTTCAGGTGAAATGAAATGAACATTAAGGGTTTAGAATGAAAAGTAGAAATAAGGGCAGTTAAGAATCCTTAATTATATGTACTCTTCAAAAAAGGGACTTAAAGCATTATTTGAACATGAAGAAGTATTTTATAGACAAGGCTAACCATGAATTCTACAAATCACACTTCAGCAAATAAAAATTACATTAAAATTTTTTAAAATGAAATCTAAGAGTCGAGTAATGCTCTATTTCATGAAATATTTCACTTTCATGGATAAGAAAACATTCAAGATTCACAATAACTGCATTCATAGAAGAGGGAACTCCTAAACATCTAAGAGTACAATTATAAAGGCCTTCAAAACAATTATTTGAGCAATTACAAAGGGTATGATCAAAACAAACCTCTTTGGCAGACTTTGGACAATGGTACTTTAAAGGGAGACTTCAAAATAGTTTTCAAATGGCAACAAGCAAGCAAGGAGAACCATAAATCATTCTTAAGGCCATAATATTGAATTATTTAAGAAATAAACAAGCATGAGGGTTGAAAAGCAGTCAAACTACTTAATTAAACCTTCAGTAGATGAAAACATAAAGATAGTGAAGAGTAAACAGGTCTAACGTGCTTCTAGGAGACATTTCTTAGCCTAAAAATTTTACTCTACTGCAAGCAAGAAAATAATGAAAACAGAATGGAAAACAGGAAAAAAAATCAACAATTTAGAATACTTCACCAATAACCAAGCTCAGGGATCCAATGACAGAGCTTTCTCCATCCACAAATAGGTTAAAAAATCCACAGGTTCCAGTACATCAATTTCTTTTCAATTTCAGCAGAACTATGTATTACTTCAAAGAGTTATCAAATGCCCCCATACAATGAGTTTGAATGCAGTATTTATGCTGCAAATGAGGAGGTGGAAGTATCTAGGGTTCAAAATGTTATTAATGACACAGTAAATGCACTCATATCCTTAAAAACCATGCAAGGCATAAGGTATGAATGTTTCTCAACTACTTCTCTGTGTATTAAATCTGTCTTTACTTCCTGAGGATAAAATAGCTGAAAATATTGACTTTGAGGCTCTTTTCTGTCTTTTACAATAACCGTTTGACAGTTTTAAAATATCTTTTTGTGTAATAACTTCCAATTTTCCCTTTGAGACATAAAGTAAGTGAAAGGTGTCCATTTTGAGTTATTAAGTGAATAAATTCTCCTTTGATGTATTCGAGGCTATATTTAAGCCTAAGTCTTCTTGATTTAATCATAAAAATGCTCTTTGGGCTTAATCTGCCTTTACTTCATCATTAACTATGTTTTAAGGCTTTGATGATGTCTTTGGCCTTCATAATGTAACATTGTTGCCCCTTTTCCTTTTATGATTGATTCGAACCTTTAAACTGTGTATTTTAACCTTTAACCTTCATATTTTATGCATAATTTTTCATCTTAAATCCTCTTTTTCTTTGTTGCTTTAAACCTTTTCTGCTAACTGGACTAACTTTTAATCCCTTTTCTTTGGTTCTCGGTCTTTATTTCTTTCTTTAATTGCTGCACTTTATCCAATTTGTTGCTCGGTTCTAGCCTTTAAACCTCCATATTTAAACCTTTAATCTCTGTATCTTCGGCCCGATTTTCTCTTGGTATTTATAACGCATCATTGTTATTCCTTAACCCTTTATCTCTCAGCCTTTTTACCTTCACCTTCGCCCTTTATTACTCAAAACAATGCTTCTGTCAAGGAGTTTCTTGGCGCTGGAGGGTTCGATTGTATAACCCGTGCTCATGAGCGCTGATCAAGCCATGAAATGAAACCATGGCAGTCCCTTTTTTTATTACTTGGCCTCTGTTTGGACTGTGGAAGTCATCATCTTTTGGCACGTCCCTTTATGGACTGTGGGAGGGTTTTTAGCTTTAAAACCACCATAGAACCTGCAGAAAATAAATAAAAAGTTATAAAACCCTGCGAAATGGGAATTTACTACGTGCAGAGGTTGGCGGAGGGTGGCTATGCAAGTGGAAGAGGAGATTTCATGGTGGAGAAGCGAAAATCTACGAAAAATAGGATTCAAAATGACTTTTGGGCTCGAAAATGTGGAAAGGTGGTTTTACCAAAACCGCAAAGGGCTTTCGCGTTGGATTCAAGCGGTAAATGGTTTTTATGAAACAAATGCGATCCAATTGTTTCACGCCACGCGTCCTCCACAATACCGCCTATTTCCCGTTTATTTTGGCGTTTAAACCCCAGATGGAAAAATCACGCAAAATTGGAAGGTACGGGGGCGATGGAGAAATTGGAAGCCCAGTGGCAGCACGTGATTGGATGGTAGCTCTGTGGGCGGAAGGTACGGCCCGACTAACGTCACCCCTATTTGTCGTGTAGTGGGAGGGCCTTTGGGTTAGGGAAACCTTAGTCTTCCGTTTAAAAACGAAAAAAATTTGTTTATGAAAAATACAAAGGAGAGGGGCCTTTTCATTTTATAAGGGGCACGGGGAATAATACAAAGAAAAGGAGCTAAGAAATGTGGGGAGGAAAGGGTTCTATGGAGGAAAAGGGGCCAGGAGCGGAGGGGAAGAGCTAATCGCATCGACGGATTAATAAAAAACAAGACGAGGGGAAAGGAGGAAAGAAAGGGAATTCCGATGCGATGAGGGGGCTAAAGGCTTGGGCCGATGTATGGTCATGTGGAGGGGAGAGCGAACAGGGGCCGGGGATAGAAGGGCCAATCGCATTGGCGGAAGGGGAAGCGATGTGATGAATCATGCAGTATCACCGATGCGATATAAAAGGTGCTGCTGCAATGGAAATATCTGATGCAATGGGGCTAGCACTTGGTTGCGGGCGCTCGGACATATGGAGGAAAACAGGCGAAAGATCTAAGCCCTCGGGGGCTTAAACTTTTATTTATAAAAAGACTATTTTTTAGGCCCAAAAATGGGTTTTTAGGCCAAATTGGAAATTCTGATAGGTGAAAAAGGGTGTTTTAAACCAAAACAAAGTGAGTTTAATGGTTTTAAAAGGGTTTTTCGAACCATATAAAGGAGTTATGATGATTTGGAAGGTTTTTTCAGAGGAAATGATGAGTTGATAAAGGGAAAATAGGCTATTTTTTAGAGGGAAATGGACTGATAGAAACAAGGATAAATAGCCTGAAATGAGCTTTCTTCTTTCAAACAACAGGATAAATTTTTAAGAGACATGGATGGATATTTTGGTGAATTGACAGACTCGGAATGATGAAGGCTGTGATATTTCTAGAACTCATAATGTTTCTTTGAAATATTATTTCTAGAAATCTAGGATTGGCAATTTAGTCATCTTTGGATATCATCAGAATTATGGATGACTAACAAACACGATAAGTCAGTTCATGGTAGAGATGAAGAGGGTACATTGGGTAGCAATGAGGCATATTCTGAGATATGTGCATGGCATAGTCGGGTATGGGTTGAGGTATACTCGAGGGGATGATGTCAGACTATGTGGGTTCACAAATGCAAACTAGAAAGGCAGTTCAGTGGACATGAAAAGTACCTCCGGGTACTGCTTCAGTGCTGGATCAGGGATGGTTTCTTGGTGTAGTAGAAAGAAGAAGTTGGCTATTGCTTGATTTAGACAAAAATGCGACATGAAATCCAACATATTATGCTGAACCTATGGCTTAGGAAGTTGCTTGTGAGCTTATTCGAGAGGCGAGAGGATAGGGCCGACGATGGCCATTGTGATAATCGGAGTTGCATAATCCAGTATCTCTCTAGAAATCTTGTGTTTCATGATATGTAGATGCACATAGATAATGGAATGCCATTTAATAGATATTGTGTTCGGCGTGGAGACATTTAAGTTGCAGTTGCTCCCACGGGAGGCAAGTAGCGGGCATACTCACGAAATATCTGGGGAGAGGCCCCAAACAAAGTGTCGCTTCGGGGAACATGGGTATGGGAGAGAGCTCATTTAAAATATAAACGCGGGGACATGGTACTTTCTTAGTTTCATATGTTGCTTTGCATACGCATAATGAGATGAGAGGGAGTTGTAGTGCGGTCCGGTGTTGGCAACGATTCGGTAGATTCGACGGCATCTGCATGCAAACTCATATCAGGTTGCGTAGTGGTGGGAAACATTAGCCATACATCGAAGCAATGTGATGGGGAATGATGTAGAACGGGGGTTTGGCAACGGGTGCGACAACAGAACACATATCTCACTAGAGGGAGTGCTAGTTTTTTTGTCGCATCAAATGTTTTTCGGCGAGGAAATTTTGTCAGAGGCTAGAAGACATGAGTTCTAAAGCAAAGTAATTTTAGAAATTCCACAAAGTGTATGATTAGATTATTAACTAATTTTTAAATATTTCTAAGTATAAACTTACAGGAAATATCATTAATTAATTAGTATTAATTGAGATGTGGTCAAAATCATCAAGAAACACACACGGATCGACAGGGAAATAATTTGGGCAATCAATTATGTTTTACTCTTGGTCGTTGGTGCTCCAAAAAAATATTATAAGAATAATTCGATGGGTAGATGGAGAAAACATCAATGCAGATACTCAGTGGCTGAGGCAGTTCGATTTTCTTAGTAGATGTGATTCAACAAAGGAGATAGAGAAAGAGGGTGAGTAGCAGGTGATATAGGGATCATTAGTAATCCAGAAGGAATATTTTTCGAATTCTGGAGGAGGAAGAACAAGGAAGAGCGAAGTCCATAGGAGCTTTGAAAAATCACTACATAGAGGATGACATAGAGGGTCCATCTCGGGGTCAGAAATTTTTTGTGGAGTGTGAGAAAATAATCACAAAACTTCTCTCATTATTTCTCACAAATAAACTCCATAATTAAATTTATAGTTAGAAGAATATTTTTCAATTACTGCAGTAGATGAAATTTTCATAATTATGTGGATTTTATGGTTGTTCTATGCTTGTCATTTTTTTTATATGCTGGTTATGAATGTGTTTTATGATAGTGATGATGTATGGCTCTCATCATGTTTTTACTTGTAAATGAATTAACAATGAATCTATGACCTAGTATATGATAATGTAGTTAATGTGATGAGGTGAAAATGCTTCTTAGCAATTCTCAGATAAGTATGAGACCCTTATGCTTAGATATGTTGTTTAAACTATAGATTACATATTTGTTACATGTTTGATGAAATGTTTGTCATGAATAGTAGGGGTCCAATTAAGTCCTTGTTCAAGTGATTGCATTTACATCATTATTCAATTGTTATTCTTCATTTCTAGGAGTGTCATGAAGTTCTGGGCAGTGACTTGAGCTTTGGGACTAAAAAAGTGGCACAAAAATTGGGGTCACATGAACAAAACTACCTCGAAAAGTCCCCAGTCGCACTCATGTCCATGGTGTGCAAGAAACTGAAGGCTTCCAGACCCATTCTTTCCCACATCAAGGGAGAGACTGGAGGATTGATGCACTAAAAGGCCAGTTTGACTCAGGGGCTAGCCTCCTGGAAGGTTTGGATGGCTCTTAGGTGTTCTGTAGCATGTGCATAAGGTCTATATAGTTGTGTTCCATCAATTCCACTTCCTTAACTCACACATAGGGAGTTTAATCATATCATAGTAACTCTTTGTCACATGTTTACCCCGGTTGGCCGGTTACTTGCGTAGATGTGGGAGGAGGGTGTTATGTGAAGCATGCGACCTAAAATATGGGAATGAAATAGTTACATGTGTAGCTAACTATGATGTGTTTAAGGAATCACCAAAGATGAAACATGGGAATTTGTTGTGTGAACTTGTAAATAAGACCATGGATGTTATTAACTCATTTTCATTAGAATCTATGTATTTGTTATTATTGTTGATGTATTGTGCATGGATTGTAGTTAGAATGATGAATGAAGATAATTGTAGAAAAAATGGGAATGATTAACAAAAATGTTTCAATTATCATCCTTGAAATATGTAGTTTTTTGTGATGATCCATGTGTACAGAGCATGGTGGAAAAATCGATCAAGTGGGGAGGCAATAGCCTCACTTGATGTCTGAATGAAAACCTTTTGGTGGTCCAAAATCTTCTAGTGGGGAGGATTTATCTGGGAGGATCTAGAATATGTAAAATTTCAAGGTGCTTAAAAATTGATACGGAGGCTTCCATAACATAGAGCTTGGTGATAGATTTACAATGCAACTTGAATGGCCTCAAACAAACTATGTATGAGGAAGATATTGTGTTATAAATTTTTCATGGAACAACAAAACAAGTTGGCAGAGTGACACGTGGTAGTTCATACAGGTGAAACATGGAAATCCTTATAGGTGACACATGGAAGGCCTTACAAGTGACATGTGTTAGGCGTTACAAGTGACACATGGAAATATATATATGATGTGGCAGGCCACACAAAGGACACATAGTAGGTTAAAAATTGGACACGTGGTAGAGGATGACATGGCATGTTGATGTGGAATTTTGTTGGTAGGTTGATATGGCGCACAGATGGAACAATAAGATTCCACCACATGGAAATTGCAATTAGCTAAGAAGGTTCTAAGGAAAAACTATGGAAGGTTTGGGTAGGTGGGATTAAACCCCCAAATTTTGGATCTCAGGCACAATATCTAACCAATAGACCAATCACTTGGCATTAAAACTAATGGGCAAGTTGTATAGTTAAATTTTGGAAGTTTCTATGGATGACATTGAAGGGATTTCACCTTGTATCCCACCATACGCTACAAGCCATTGCAACCAACAAGCCACTAGTTTGAGTTGTTTATGGGGATCAACAAGGTAATTTTAATTTTTTTTTATACCAAAATGGAAGATCCATGAGTTTGACGGCACGACCAATTGAACCAACATAAACCACTTAACCAACACGCCACAACCATATTCCTCCTTTTGGAGGTGATTATCATATCATTTTGATTTAAAATATTCACTAAAATACGAGCGTGTAATTCCTGCAAATTAGACCCATATCCTCTCTTTTGCTAATGTTTTTATATACCATTGAATTTCAAATGCACCAGAAAGAGTTCTTGGTGGGAGATATTTATATTGTGAATATTTTAAATGTTGAATAGTTCTAGTAATATTGTATAAATGTGTTTATAAACTCATTTTTGGAGTTGAGTTTGGAGGATTTTAAGTGGTTTTGGAAAACCACTTCCCATTGTTGTAGATGAGGAATTTGTTGTAGGTTTGAGCTTGATTTGCCTATTTTACATCGACTTTTTGAGATTAATATAAGTGGTTCCATAGTTGGAAGGTAGACCTTGAGACGTAGCCTGGTGAATAGATGAACTCCATTAACATTTCAATGTCTCTTATTTCTTTCATTATGTCATTCTCCTTATTGTGTTTACTCCTATTGTTGCTTAATTTTGGTTCCTTAATCCTTTGTTGAGTTTTATCATTCACACTTAAAATTTTGACAAAATAATAAGTTTTAAATATCCAAATCAATAAGTTTCCCATTCATGTCATTAATGAATTATTAGACAAATCACATGGAGAAATTTTGTTTTCTAAATTGGATATTCATTTAGGATATCATCAAATCATGATGAAGAAGTAATGCATTCCCAAAACAACCATTAGAACACATGAAGGCCATTATGAGTTTTCGGTTTTTCCATTTTGACCTACTAATGCACCTTCAACATTTCAAATCTTGATGAATTCTATTTTAAAATCATCATAATTTTTTTGTTTTATTTGTGACATAATAATCTACAACAAACCTTGGTAAGAGCATGTACAAAATGTTGATAGGGTCTTAACACTATTGGATGAGAAAAAACTATTTGCAAAGCCTTCTAGGTGTGATGTTTGGGTTCAAGAATTGTAATATTTGGGTCATAATATATCTCATGAATTTGTCAAAGTGGACCCTAAAAGAATAAAATATATGATGGAATGGACAATCCTCAAGACCTTTAATAAACGTAAAATATTCTTAAGATTAACAAGATATTACCACAATTTTGTTAAGAATTATGGTCAAACATATGCATCTTTAACATAATTATTGGAAAAGGAAGCATTTTCTTGTACTAACTTAGAAACCAAATCTTTGGAAAAAATTAAATAGGCTATGTGTACAATTCCCATCCTAGCCACACCTAACTTAAAAAAAACCTTTATTATGGACTGTGATGCCTCAAGCCAATGCATTGGTGCAATTTTGAATCAGGAAGGAAGAGCCTTGCTTTTGACAGTAGTGAAATTAAATGAAATAACTTACTCGCACCCATATATGAAAATAAAATGTTGTCCATACTACATGCAATTAGGAAATGATTCATATTCCTAATAGGAAGACACTTCAAAGTAAAAATAGATGATGATAGTTTGAAACACTTCTTATAACAAAGACTCTATTCAAAAGACAAATAAAAATGGGTTATAAATATGCTAGGTTATGAATTTGAAATTATTTTCAGAAAAGGAAAACAAAATATTTTTGTAGATATACTCTTAAGGAAAGAGGAAGACACATAAGATTTACTATGTGCTATTTCCATTCCACATTCTAACTTGGCGGAAGAAGCAAGGATAAAATGGAAGAAAGATGAGAATGTATGCAAGACCATTCAAAACCTATAGGAGGACCTTATTGTAGTAGAAAAAATTATGTGGAAGAATTATTTGTTGTGGTGTCAAGATTTATTTTACTTATGTAATAATTCTCATCTCAAACACAAGATCCTTTAGGATTTAAGCACTTCCCCTGTAGGAAGAGATCCTGGTTTCTTGAAAACATACCACATGATCAAAACAATATTTTCTCTATGAATGAATTAAATAATATGTATACGATATCATGGTTGAATGTGTGGTATATCAAAAAATAAGGGAGATACAATCAAGACCCCAGGTTTGATACTACCATTAACCACATGTTTTCGCTCTGATAACCCCCTCCAAAATTTCACTACATTCAAATTTTGGAGCCTATTATCACCGTTGTACCTAGTGTCGCTTTGATCATAAAATGTCGTTTCCTATTATTCTATGTATTTCAAGTGTCCATGAATGGTCTCAAGTGTCGTCGCATTGATTATAATATTTTTAAGTGGATTTCATGGGTGTAGCATATTTGTTGTCATAAAACAACACTTTTGGTCATTGTCACACACACATCATATGTTGTTCTTGGGAAATGTATGTAAAGTGATTTTTTGATGTATATTTATCATTGTTGAAGCTTGTATAGGTTTTCTTGATGAGTTGGTATGTGTCACACATGGTTTTATGTATAAAATCATCATGTTCACCCCTTTCCCTATCACCGAGACTTAGAAAAATTTAGGTTTCAAAGAAAATCAATTGAGGCCAAGAGAGCATGCGCACACTTTTAAGCCTTGATCAAGGATCCTTCGTTGTTCATAAGTGTACCTTGTGCCATCCAAGAGTGCATAGCACACTCCTTAAGCCTCTTTCCCCTTCCATATTCTGAACTAAGCCCTTTAAGAGACCAAGTCTTCGTTGAGCACTCTCATGCAACTTGTTTTGAGATTCAACAAGATGATGATCCTAGTGAAAATTAAGCACCTAAACTAGGTGAGGACCGTAGGCTATTTTTAGGTGATATGTATATTTTTAGAATTTGGATCAAAGTACATTTTTAGCAGTAATCTATTTATAGATGGTTGAGAAAATTATATGGATGGAGGGGCGTTTATTTTTGGAATGCATGTGAGAATTTTTTTCATGGAATGCATGTCTAAAAATAGATTGCATGTCGATTATTGTTATCTCTTAACAATAATTAGACAATAAATAATAATCTATTCTCTTGAAGCACTTGATTTCAGTTAACTGATTTGGAAAACCAGTTAATTGAAGGAATTTCGAGTTCAAATGTTGGTTGGTGGGACATGCTAGTGGACTTCATTGTAACTGAGTGATACAAAGTTGTAACAGAGTTGGATGTGTAGTTGTGTGAGTTTTAAAGTAGTTTAACTTAGTTAAGTGAGTTAAACTTAGTTGTGCTAGTTGTAACTAGTTGTAACTAAAGATACACTAGTGAGAGATCAATGAATTAAATATTAAATTAATTCACATGGAGTGATCTCACATGCAACTGAAGATTTACTACTGTTAACTACATGCATGTCATATCCAGTGGAGACCCAGTTGAGAGATAGGTGAAAGGGACAATTTGACTATCAGTTGTGACTATAGTGGGTGCACACTTGCAACCAAACATACATTAGATATGCCAATGAGGATTGCGCAGTCAAGGCAAGGCAAGATCGAATTCATTCAGGGATTGTGATAAACATTTCTCAGTGGAGGCAGGCTGTCAGAATGCAGTAAATTGGTGCATGTTTATGCCAATTTTTGTATGACAGTGTGAGACAATTGTATATTGTACTGAGAGCTCTTGGATTAGAGTTTTGTATGAGATTGTTTCATGATCCATGATATATACATAATATATGATAGTGGGGTTTTTAGCTTTATGCTTTCTCGGTAAAAACATCTCTGTTATGTGTGATTGATCTTTCTTCTTGATATTTCAATTGGAGATCATGTTTTAAATTCCACAAATATTTTTGTAGAAATGATTATGTATTTAACAATGGCATATAATTGTTAGATCAGGAGAATCCGACAATAAATAATTGTATTAAAATTTATACATGGTATCAGCGTAAATGAGATTGCAATATTGAAGCAGTAGCTGATTTTGTTGGTGGAAACAATTCGAATTTTCTGCGAGAATTTCTTGGTGCGACAGTTGAGTAAACATCGAAATGGATTTCAATGGTTTGCGGTTAGAGTATGCACTCGAGGGAAGCTCAAAATAAATTGCATGGAAGGATAGGATGAAGGCAGTTCTTGAAGATAATGGCTTGAAGGAATTCATCGACAATGATGTTCCTAAGCCCACTTCGATAGATGCTACATTACTTGACGTTTGGCAAAAGAAAGTAGAGAAGACGAGAAGGATTTTGTTGGAAGGTTTGCGAGACCATATTGTCTCAAGCCTTCATGGGAAAGCCACTCCATTTGTGATGTGGAAGGCTTTGACGAATCTTTTCCAAAGCAACAACGACCATAGGAAATTGGCGTTGAAGGATAAACTCAGAAATATCAAAATGGAAAAGGGAGACAATATTCCTAAGTATCTCACAAAGTTTGTCCAATGTCGAGATGAACTGGGGAGTGTGGGAATCATGGTTGCTGATGATGATTTGGTGAGTTTGGCTCTCTTGGGACTTATTAATAGTTTTCACAGTTATCAAGACTCTATCAATGGATGGGAAAAACTACCGGATTGGGAATGACTGTGGTCGGATCTAGTGCAGGAGGAGTTCAGGCGGAACACCAGAGATGGATCTTCATCAAATCATGATGATGAAGAGGATTGTGATTTGGCTACCAAAGCAAGGAAAGGGAAGGGGAAGAAATCCCATTCAAAATCCGAGGCTAAAGGCAAGAAGTTGGATTTTTCCAAGGTGAAGTGTTTTGACTATCACGAACATGGGCATCTCTCCACTGACTACCCACATAAAAAGAAGAAAAAGAAAGCTGCTGGAGCTGCAGCTAGTGAGGCCCTTGCCTCGCACTTTGAAATTTATTTCTCTTTGATCGCATGCTTGGTTTCAAGTGCAATGGGATCGGTGTGGTATCTTGATAGTGGTGCTTCCTTCCACATGATGGGAGATAAGGAGCCTTTCAGTGAATTGGAGGAGAAAGATCTCCAAATTCATATAGAGATGGGCAACGATGGACAATACAGTGTGACCAAAATTGGTACCATTACCTTTGAGAGGGAGTCAGGTAAACCATTTCCATTGAAATATGTTATGCATGTTCCAGGTCTGAAGAAAAACTTGGTCTTAGTTGTGATGTTGGAGGACAAAGGTTATGACGTTGTTTTCAGCGATGGAAAATATTTCCTGCGACATAAAACAATGGGTCAAACCAAGAGGATAGGGATTCGAGTCAAGAATCTGTACAAGCTAGAGGTAGATGGCTGCACTACAATTGTGGGAAAAGAAGAATAAATGGTGAGCTGGGATGAGGGCGAATTATGGCACAGGCGATTGGGCCATCTTCACCATGGCGCCTTGAAAATTTTTCAATAGATTTCTACTGGACTTCCCAAGGGTACACTTGCACAGATAGATGAGTGTAAGGGATGTACTATGGGTAAGTTTGTAAAGACCATCTTTCATGAAAAGGAGAACCGTGCTTTGGTGATCCTGGAGAGACTTCACACAGACGTGTGTGGGCCATTCTCGGTTGATTCAAAAACAAAAAATAGGTATTATGTTATTTTTTTTGATGACTATTCTCATAGATGCTGGATCTTCTTCATGCAAAAGAAGGATAAAACATTCTCAAATTTCTACGAGTTTAAGGCATTGGTTGAGAAAGAGTCAGGGAAGCAAGTGAAGGCTCTGCAGAGTGATAATGGTGGTGATTTCATCTCTAAAAAAATGAAATACTTCTGTAGCAAAGAAGTAATTCATAGAGAACTCATAGCGCCTCATAACCCACATAAAAATGGGGTCGCAGAGAGGAAGAACAGAACGATCGTGGGTGCTGCATGAGCTATGCTGCATGATTAGGGCCTACCAGTGCACTTGTGGGTGGAAGCATGCAACACTGTGGTTTATGTACAAAACCGTTGTCCTCATAGAGTACTTGGCATGAGTACACCTGAAGAAGCTTTTACTGGTAAGAAACCAGATGTTTCTCACTTTAAGATTTTTGGCTCATCTATTTATGTGCATGTGACCAAGAATGTCAGGAAGAAGCTAGAGCCGACTGCTGAAGTTGGGATATTTGTGGGGTACACAAAAACACCCCATAATTATCATGTGTATTTTGCAAACAGTCGAATGACTGTGGTGCAACGGGATATAAAATTCAATGAGGAGAAAGACATGAAGTTTTCGCTTGAGAGGGAGCTAGACTTACATGCAGAGGAGGAAATTTTGGTTCCCAAAGATGAGTCTCTAGATGTGGATCAACCATAGGAGGAGGTTCATGGAGTGGATGATTCCACTGATGAAAAACCAAATTTCAGAACTGGCAGAAGGCGTAGCACAGAAGCTGAGAGGTTGAAGCTTGATGTGGCACAGAATGTAGGAGTCAGGGAAAATTTTAACGATGGAAAATTATCTTGAAGTTTAAAAAATTGGCGAATCTCACTAGTCCCTAATATGCAAACTATAGAATGTTTATTGATGTATTTGTAAAATTATTCAAATTTATAATGATATTATATATCACAAAATCATATAATGTTGGTGATTTCTAAAGTAAAATAATTTTATATTGTAAAATTTAGTAGATAGTTTTATAAAAAATATGAAATTGGCGGTATTTTTTTTGAAAAACCATGGAAAAATTGGCCACATGAAATAGCCCAAAGAATTTTCCATAGTAGGAGTTCTACTTCACCAGTGAACGAACGGTCTCACCGACCATTTCACTGTATATATGGCTCTCATGAGAAAATGTATTGTGATAGATCCATCTTCCTTTCAGGAAGTAGTGCAGAAGCCCACATGGGTAGATGAAATGGTGGAGTATGAATCCATTGTCAGAAATAGTGCTTGGGAAATTGTTCCAAGGCCGGTTGATAAATCAGTGGCAGGTTCAAGATGTATCTACAAGGTAAAGCAAGCTGCTAATGGGAGTGTTGGGAAGTATAAGGAAATATTTATGTCCCAGGGCTTCTCACAGATCGAGGGGATTGATTATGAAGAAACCTTTGCACCTGTCACACGGTATTATTTCATAAAGACCATCCTTGCTCTCTCAGCGCAGGTGGGTTGGCACATTCATCATAAGGATGTGAAGATTGCATTCCTTAATGGGATCATTGAGGAAGAAGTGAAAATTGAGCAGCCTGAAGGATTTGAGATCTTCAGTAGCGAGTGACATGTGTGCAGACTCAAAAGAGCGTTGTATGGGCTAAAGCAAGCACCCCGTGCTTGGTACACTCGGATCGACGAATATTTCACTTGGCTTCACCAAGAGTGAGGTAGATGCAAACCCATACCAGATTGTGGTAGAGGGTAAGCTTTTAGTCATTTTTCTTTATGTTGATGATTTAATACTGAATGGTGATGAGCAGTTGATACACTCATGCAAGGAGGACCTTGCAAAGGAGTTAAAGATGAAGGATATGGGCCTCCTTCACTATTTCCTTGGATTGGAAATATGGCAGCGAGAAGGTGAACTGTTTGTGTCTCAAGGCAAGTATGCAAGGGAGATACTTGGTAAGTTTCACATGGAGGGCTGCAAACCCATGGATACTCCTCTTCTAGGAAACTAGAGGAAAGAGGATGTTACATCTGGAGAGGTAGTGGATGTTACTGCCTATTGATAGTTGGTGGGTTCGCTCATGTATTTAGTTAATACAAGACCAGACATATGCTATGCAGTGAACCAACTTAGTCAAGTGATGGTTAACCCTACCAAGATTTTTTGGAAGGCAGGAAAGCATGTCCTGAGATATCTCAAGGGTACATCTGAGTATGGCTTATGGTACAGACAAATAGATTAGGTGAAGTTGCATGGCTTCACGAATGCAGATTAGGTAGGTAGCCCAACGGAAAAAATGAGAACATCAGGAGGGGTATTTAGTATCGGATCTACAACTGTTTCTTGGTACAACAAGAAATAGATATCTGTGGAACTTAGTTCAGTGGAAGAAAAATACATGGCAGCAAGTCAAGCTGCATGTGAGGTTATCTTGATGAGGAAGATCATGGTCGGTTTGTTCGGTTATCATTTAGATTCTACTGTGATTCATTGTGATAATCAGATTTGCATTAAACTCTCGATTAATCTTGTGTTTCATGATATATCTAAGCATATAGATATCTGGGATCATCATATCAGAGATTATGTGCAATGCAAGATCATGTTGCTTCAGTACATTCCTACAGAAGATCAGGATGCAGATATTCTGATGAAGGCTCTCACCAGGAGAAAATTCGAATACCATATAGGCAGGATCGGGGTGAAGGATAATCCCTTTCTTGTTGAGAGGGAGTGTTGAGATTCAACAAGATGATGATCCTAGTAAAAATTAAGCACCTACGCTAGGTGGGGCCCGCAGGCTATTTTTAGGTGATATGTCTATTTTTAGAATTTGGATCAAAGTATATTTTTATAAGTAATCTATTTATAAATGGTTGAGAAAATAAAATGGATGGATGGGCATCTATTTTTGGAATGCATGTGCGAAGTTGTTTCGTGGAATTCATGTCTAAAAATAGAATGCATGTCGATTATTGTTATCTCTTAACAATAAATAGACAATAAATAATAATCTATTCTCTTGAAGCACTTGATTTCAGTTAACTGATGTGGAAAACCAATTAATTGAAGGAATTTCGAGTTCAAAGGTTGGTTGGTGGGACATGCTAGTGGACTTCGTTGCAACTGAGTTATACAAATTTGTAACAGAGTTGGATGTGTAGTTATGTGAGTTGTAAAGTAGTTTAACTCAGTTGTGCTAGTTGTAACTAAAGATACACTAGTGAGAGATTAGTGAATTAAATATTAAATTAATTCACATGGAGTGATCTCACATGCAATTGAAGATTTACTACTGTTAACTACATGCATGTCAGATCCAGTGGAGACCCAGTTGAGAGATAGGTGAAAGGGATAGTTTGAATATTAGTTGTGACTATAGTGGGCACACACTTGCAACCAAACACACATTGGATATGCCAATTAGGATTGCGCAGTCAAGGCAAGGCAAGATCGAATTCATTCAGGGATTATGATCAGTAGGGATTATTATTAGTGGAGCGGTACATCGAGGAGGTAGTAATTGGTGCATGTTTATACATTTGCACACCTTTAACTGACGTGGAGACAGGTATATATTATGTAGGCTCTTGGATTAGAGTTTTGTATGAGATTGTTTCATGATCCATGATATATACATAATATATGATAGTGGAGTTTTAGCTTTATGCTTTCCCGTAAAAACATTTGTGTTATGTGTGATTGATCTTTCTTCATGTGTTTGCAATTGACGATTACATTTACACAAAGATTTAAGTAGAAGGATTATGTATTTAAAAGGGGCATATAATTGTTAGATCAGGAGAATCCAGGCAATACATAATTGTATTAAAATTTCTAGCTTGAGAGATATTCCCCTCCAGCAACACATCGGCGCACTATGAATACTCAAGCTCAACCCTTTATCCTTCCTGATGAAAATGCATTCTCTGAACCCTTTGAGCACATGGGCTCATTTTGAAGCATGAGGCCTCCATTCCTTTAAGAATTGCACCTTGTGCCCTCTGAGCCTATTACATTAGGGGAATTTTGAGGTCTAAAATGGGCCTCCTAAGGAAAATGTACAATCAAAATTCACTTTATGAGAACCAATCACATTTTAGGAGATGTCATCATCCCTAATGGTTGAGGTGGCATTGCTCGAGTTAAAGGTATTTACTTGTCACATTCTCAATGGTGAATAAAAACTCATGGTTAACCATCGTAGTGCTCTAAGTACTTTTAAAGTCAAAGTAAAGTACTCATAATAAATGTCATTTCACACTTTTTGAATAAAAATATATTATTGTCATTTCATATTTCTTGAAAGAAACAATGCATATCCCTATACATTTATTATATTATATTATATTATTTTTATATAATATATTAATTACATGTTATTATACAATTTAAATAATATAAATTTTAATTAATAGCATATAATATAATTAAGAATTTATAAATTTATATTTATATTTTATTTTAAATTATTTAAGTACAAAGGACAAATGCATTAGTTGTTCAATGATAATGACTTTTTCTTGAAAAAACTCATTCTTATTTATAATCACATCAATACAATGTTTTTATTAATTTTATTTTGGTACAACTTTTGAATTGAATTTAACTATGGTTACATGGTTTGATGAAAAGTAGTTACAAGAAATTCTTTAAATATTTTTGTTGGTTTAGCTGTTATTTTGTTATTTCCTTGAGAGCCCATAATAGACCTCAAAATCCCCTAATGGAGTGCCTTGACACTACCTAGAAACGCGGACCCTTTGCACGGCCTTCGAGTTGCACCACAGCCTCCCCTTCTCTCCCTTGATGCCTTCCTTGGAAAACACGAAAACCTTGTTCGACAAGTTATAAATAGATCCTCATTTCTAATGTAAAGGAATTTTATCCTTGGCTTCTCCCATAAGGCATTAGAGAGGCAAATTTAGTAATTTTGGGGAGCAAGTGGTGGCTCTAACACTCCACTATTTGATTTAGTGATGTTAATTATATTTATGTATCTTGGGACTTTTTATTAGTATAAAAGCCTTCCATGCCAACAAATTTTCACACATGGATTCTGAATATTTCTAAGATTATTCTTTGAATGTTTATGGTTCATTTTTTCTTTCATCTGTATTGGGGTAATTGAACTTTTTCAGTGACTTCGTGCTTCTTGTTGGAAATGTGTTGTAATGTTATAATAATTGTCACATCCTCGTGAACTATTTTGCTTGATGTTAGACGAGTCTTTCTCATTTACGTGTGTCTCCATTAGGGTATTATTATTGCTTCTCTCTTAGAGGTTCACTTTATTTCCTCCCTTCGCAGTAAAAGAACCATGATACATCTACAATCAAACATTCGCAAGGCTCACTAAATTTCTCATTCAAAAGAAAATGTGCGCTTCTCTCTCATGCTAAAAGCTAAAGCCAAGTCATATCTTGAAGTAAATGACAGTCAGGCCGTATTCCGGATGGGACTCTTACATCAAATGGTGTGAGGTCTAGTTGGGACCTTATATTAGGGAGATCCCATATATGTTGGTGGTATCTAGCGCCATCAACATTCTCGCACTATGAGGGAAACAATTTTTTATGGTTGGTAACTCCACACATCTTAACCATTCAACTTCTGGACAAGGTAGAAAGATTCCGAGCACCATTCAAACTCTTGTTCCCAAAGTAGCAGAATCTTCTCAGCCTGGTCCAGAGTCATCATATGAGGTTACATACAAGAAAATCTGGGAAATTTGACCTGTAACCTGTCAGTTTTCAAAGGCTATCAAATTAATTTCGGGAGCACAGGACCTCTCACATTTTTTGAAGAAGAAAGAAGCAACTAGTACAAGTATATTAGTTTCAACAATGGAATATTTTTTCTTTTCTACTCTTGAAGATTTAGTAGAGTTTGAAAAAGACACAAAGCATCTAGATCAACTTCCACCCATCAACAAAGGGTACGAGGGAAATTTTTTTCTTTCTAACGATATATTTGATGGTTTAGATGGTGAAGGAGGAGAATCCTTAAATTATGAAAAGGAGGAAGAACATAGAGATGATAAAATGGCCATTTTTTTTTTGGATTGGATGGCCCAAAGGCCTCTTACTCTTCCAAACATTCTCCATAAGTTACCTAGACATTCGGAAAAGTTGTCATCAAATTATGATCCAGATAAGAAGACGAAGGTAGAGGATCGCCTCGATGATTTTTACATGAATATATGAATGTTGGAGGTAAGGTATGATGCTGTTTATTGCATAATTTTACCTTATACATTAGAAGGTAGAGTGGTAACATGGTACAACAATATTCCCATCAATTTGATCCACACTTGGAGGGAGTTTAAGATGTTATTTCTCGAGAAATTTGTTGATGATAAGACTCCTGCCATGTTACTGAAAAATCTCGAAAAAATCAAGATGGGGGAAAAGGAGAAGGTGAAATATTTTAATAAAAATTTCAATCACATATTGAACAAGTTTCCCCTGGGCATGAAACCAAATGATTCAATCACTATTGATTATTACACAATTGCCTTGCCCACCAACATTTTCTCGATTAGTAAAAAGAGTTGCAAAGGCAACATTAGCATTAAAATTTGTGGAAGAAATCATCATTGAAAAGGAATTGCATGTGATTGGAGTTATTACAAACGTTGAAGAACCAAAAGAATTCAAGGACACTAGCAGGAAGTCACAACCTTCTTCTAGTAAGGCTAAAGAAAAGTAACCATCATATATAGAAAGCTTGACCAAGATGGTGAAAACGCTTACTAATGAAATCTTAGAAATAAAGAAAAGGTCAAGCGAGACTTCTATTAGTAGAAAGTTTCCCAAGTACTTCCATTTTTAGAAGGAATATTAATAATAACAACAATAATAAGCCTTCCAAGTCTACACATATCTTGAATATTGTGTTTAATATAGAAATTATCAACGTGGAAAATTATTGTTCTTTCCATCAGGAATATCACTCAAAAAAGACATTCCCATAGTAGAACCAAAACATGAATTCTATGGTTGTAAACATAGTGGATTCTCTATTAGCACATGAGCAGGTGGAACAAGTAGAATAAACATAAGAACCCACGGTGGCTGAAGAAAGAAAAAGTGTTAGACACACAATGAATATATTTAATTGTATCTATAACACTGGAAAGAATAATGTTGAAGAACCACCAAGGAGTGAAGCCCCTCCTCCAAAGTAAAGTGGTCGATACAGTTTAAGGAGTAAAGGGACCATTTCTGATAAAGAGGAGACGAGACAAAAATTTAGAGCCTTTCTGGAGGTGCATCCTCAAATGGAGGAGAGGCTTTGACCTATAGAAGCTCAAGGGTGGCGAGCTGGTTGTTAAAAAGAGATGATAAGGTCAAGCTCTCTCATTTTGGAGCTTTGATCTCATCCATGGGGGATCATCCCTTAGAAAGTGGGCCTTCCTCCTCCTTTCATGGGCTTCCAACCTTCTTCTCCTTGCTATAAATTCACATCCCTCACTCCCCCAAGTTTAGAGCTAAGAGATCTTGGTTGATCATTGTTAGACTCGTCTGAACTCTCATCCATGTGCATGCTTGCATCGTGATTAAGCCTAAGTGCATGAGAGAAGCAATGCTTTTGAGCTAGGTGAAGGACTCAGATTTTCACCTAAGGATGCCTCCAACATCAAGGCATAGTTGTAAGCTATCCTTTTGTAATTTATCAATAATAACATCTAATGTTTTCTTTCTATATTTTTCTACATGATTATGCAAATATTATGGTACTCCTTGATCTGCTAGATAGCTAGTGTTTACGTTTATTATATATTGTATCACGTTTGTTGTTGTTTCCCGATCATCCATAGGTATTTGTGCGCCATCAATAGCAGGGAGCGGGCCTACAAGGATCGTAGATAGTAGGCCAACGTGAACTGTTGTTCCAAGACTTTTCACAACCTTCAACAGGTGATAAATATTCTTCCTCCCAAAAGGTGTTAGGTAACTCTTCTATTCCCCTTGAATCTGTGGTAAATGTTGTAACATTAGAAACTAACACCCTCTTCCCTATGTTTTTATTGACTTTTGAAATTTCTAATTATAATGTCCATAATTGTTGAGTTGATTCTTATGCATCCATGAATGTAATTCCATTATCTGTTGCAAAGAAAATAAACCACTACAAGGAAAATACCCTCTAACGGATGTTTTTGGGGAAGCCATTATAAAAATAGCCCAAATATCCATTTGTAGCGGAGGTCACTAGAGGAGGTTTGCGGATGGAGGTTTTTGCAGATGTTTTTTTTGAGATGCGTTTCTCATCATAAACGCACTGGTGCATACTATAAATTGGCACACCGAGACACTGTGATCTCCATACAAACCCGCTCGCCTGGTGCGTCTAAGTACTCCAGTGCACCACTGCTGTATGTAAAAACCAGCCTGGTGTGTCTTCGTAATCCAGCATGCCATAATGATGTGCGGTGCGCCATTGATAAAACCGCTCGGTGCGTCTCAAAATCGAGCGCACCGAAAAAGGGTTAATTTAAAAAAAAAATATTGGTTGTAAAAACCTCATTTTTACTTGTTCAATGCTCTAGACCTCTCAAGCACTGGTGTGAGTTTGTCTTCTATGAGGCACCTTGCCATCGGTGATCCCATTGCCAGCTTTACTGCCGTTCATTGCACATTGTGTGGAGTTCAAATTTTCGAAAACGATGGGCAAATTTGTTTTTTTTAATTCCTCAGCAAAGATGCATCCTTGACACACAAATGTACAGGTAATATACTTGTTTCTCAATATCTAAACCTTTTAGCAGATTAAAATTTAAAATTAACTGTTAATATATATATATATATATATATATATTTATTTTTTCCTATGCAGTGTGTTCGAGTTGTTCGGCTCGCACTGTTCACGGTGCTTCATGTAAATTTACAGTCCGCACCGTGAACGATGTTAATGGAAACCGCACTGGATTCCAGCGCGGTATTGAGAAAATGCACACCGATAAGATTTTATAAATAACCCGGTGGTGTGGTTGTTTATAGGACCATACCATTGACTATGTAATGTTGTCCGGAGGGCGGTGCGTTGACTAAACTAACCGCCCCGGGGCAGATAGTTTGGTCAATGCACCTCCCACCTGACAACATTACATAGTCATGTTGAAAATGCAACAAGATGATGGAGCTTAGTGAAATGAATTCGCCTTCACTAAGTGGGCCCGCAGGCTATTTTTGGCGCAAAGTCTATTTTTAGACTATGTCTATTTTTAGACATATGGAGCATGGTTTAGGAATTGCAGTATGCTATTCTTGGATGATTGGTCGAGTTGGTAAAAATAGATGGACCTCTGTTTTTAGACATACAGGTCGAAGTCTATTTTTAGACTGCCTGTCTAAAAATAGGTCAGTCAAATATTATTAGCCCTTAATAATATTTGGACTCTAAACTTCAGTTTATTCTCTTACAGCACTTCAGTTGGAGCTACGGATGTGGCCCATGCACCTGAAAAAAGGAATTACGCTATTCCTAGGGGTTTGGTGAGCTCATGCATGGTTGAATTCAGTTAGAACTCAAGTGGCAGAGTTTGGTGGAGTTGATGAGACAGTTGGTGGAGTTGTGTTCTGTTTAACTTAGTTGAACTAGTTGTATTTAGTTTAAATAGCTAATACACTAGAGATGAGTGGAGTGAATTAAATATTATTTAATTCACTAATTATTAACTCATTATTCAACTCAAGAACACATCAGTTTACTACAGTGCATGGACAGTTCAGTGAAGACCAGTGGAAGAGGTAGATGAAAGGGTGAGTTTGCTATTAGTTGCGACATCAGTTGTGCATGAGATTTGCACAAGAATTGGAGGAGATTTCCCATGAGGATTGCGCAGTTGAAGCCAAGGAGATTCGAACTTGGATCTCTCATTACACCAACTTGGATTGTGCAGTAGAGGCAGGCAAATAGTGGATGAGTTTTGAACCTGTGACTTGTTCAAAACTGAGCTAGTTTGTGTGTAACTTTTGGAGACAGTACTGAGTACTTGTGAGGAGTATTGTATTGATATTGTTACATGTTCTCTTCCATTATAGTATACAAAATAGCTGGGGTTTTTCAGCTATAAGCTTTCCCCATTACATATTGTGTTTATGTGCGCATGCGACTGTTTCTATTTCCGCAAATTGATGATTAATTGTAGAAGAGGTTATGTGTTATGCATGAATTCAAATTAGTGTGTGACCAGGATAATCTCAGTGGATAAATATTCATTATTCAACAAATTTCTACATGGTATCGGAGCGAATTGATCATCGGGATCTATTACAGTGATTACAATTTTATTTCGGTAGACAGAGTCTGTAACGGGCCAGGTAGCCTCTGGATCCATCCTTTCTTTGAAAGGTGATATATCCAGTAAATGCCCCTACAGTCGATCTCTGTGCTAGAAATAATTTGTTCTCATAGATCCAGAAGCAGTTGAGTTTTGAGCTTGGAATTCGAATTTTGCAGCAGTTTGTTTTCTTGGTGCCGGAGTTGAAATGTCTTTCAACGGTTTGCGACTCGAATATGCTCTTGAAGGCAGTTCGAATTATGTTGCATGGAAAGATCGGATGGAGGCAGTATTAGAAGATAATGGGCTGAAGGAGTTTGTAGATATGGATGTCCAAAATCCTACTGATCCTGCTGAAGTTGAGGCTTGGCAAAAGAAGATGGCGAAATGTCGAAGGATTCTGTTGGAGGGCGTGAAGGATCACATTGTATCCAGCCTGCATGGAAAAGCTTCTCCATATTTGATGTGGAAATAATTGACAGATCTATTCCAGAGTAAGAGTGACCAAAGGAAGCTGGCGCTCAAAGATAAACTCAGAAACATTAAGATGGAGAAAGGCGATTGTATCGCCAAGTACCTCACGAAGTTCACTCAATGCAGAGATGAGCTGGGAAGTGTGGGGGTGACTGTTGATGAAGAGGACTTGGTGGACCTGGCTCTCCTTGGTCTTCCGAAGAGTTGGAATTCCTATCAGGACTCTGTGAATGGTCGGGAGAAGTTGCCGGGATGGGAGTGACTTTGGGCAGATCTCATGCAAGAGGAGATAAGGCGAACTACCAGGGACGGATCTTCATCAAAGGTATCTGATGAAGAAAATTGCGCTTTGGCTGCCAAAGCAAAGAAGGGGAAGAGCAAGAAAGCTTCTCAGTCTGGTGCGAAAGGCAAGAAGCAAGACATGTCCAAGGTGAAGTGTTTTCACTGTCACCAGCACGGACACTATGCCACAAATTTTCCGCAGAAGAAGAAAAATAAGAAGGCTGCTGGATCTGCAGCGGGAGAGGCATTGGCCTCCCAGTTCGAACTGGATTTTTCACTGATCGCATGCTTGGTCTCAAGTGTGATGGGATCAATATGGTTCTTGGACAGTGGTGCGTCATTTCACATGACACGAGATCGAGATCTGTTTTCAGATCTGGAGGAAAAAGATCTTGGAGTGCACATCGAGATGGGCGATGATGGTAGATACAGTGCGACCGGTATCAGCACCATTTCCTTTGAGAGGGAGTCTGGTAAACCCTTCGTATTGAAGGAAGTATTGCATGTTCCAGGATTGATGAAGAATCTGATCTCTGTGGCGATGTTGGAAGACAAGGGGTATGATGTGGTCTTCAGCGAGGGAAAGGATTTCCTGCGCAGTAAGACAACTGGAGAGACTCGGAAGATAGGGGTTCGAGTCAAGAACCTTTATCAGTTGCAAGTAGATGGCTGCATAGCAATGGCATGCAAGGCAGAAGCAGTGGTGAGCCGGGATGATGATGGCGAGCTGTGGCACAGGAGATTGGGCCACCTTCACCATGGCGCTTTGAAGATACTGCAGCAGATTTCTACTGGGCTTCCTAAGGGCACTCTTGCGCAGTTAGATCAGTGCAAGGGGTGTACCTTGGGAAAGTATGTTAAAGCCACCTTTCACGAGAAGGATAGTCGCGCCACGACGATCCTTGAGAGAGTTCACACAGACGTGTGTGGTCCTTTCTCAGTAGCTTCAACAGCAAAGCACAAGTAATATGTGATCTTTGTTGATGATTTCTCTCAGAAGTGCTGGATCTTCTTCATGCAGAAGAAGAGCGAGACATTTTCAAAGTTCTGTGAATTCAAGGTGCTGGTTGAGAAGGAATCGGGAAAGCATGTGAAGGCTCTTAGGAGCGACAATGGTGGTGAATTCATCTCTACTGAATTCAAGGACTTTTGCAGCGCAGAAGGGATTCAGAGAGAGCTCATCGCACCCCATAACCCACATCAGAACGGGGTTGCTGAGCGGAAGAACAGAACGATCGTGGGTGCTGCACGGGAGATGTTGCATGATTAGGGCCTACCCCTTCACTTGTGGGCTGAGGCATGCAATACTGCAGTGTATGTGCAGAACCGTTGTCCTCACAAGATACTTGGCATGAGTACACCGGAGGAGGCGTTTTCTGGCAAGAGTACTGACATCTCTCACTTGAGGATTTTTGGCTCACCTGTCTACATGCATGTGACGAAGGACGCCAGAAAGAAGCTGGATCTGACCGCAGAGGTTGGAATATTTGTGGGGTACACTGATACACCTCACAACTATCGGGTGTATTTTCCAGACAGCCGCAAGATTGTTGTGCGACGGGATATCAAGTTTCAGGAGGAGAAAGCCATGCAGTGTTCGCTTGAGAGGGAGCCACACTTGCATGCAGATGAGGAGCTATTAGTTCCTAAGGAGGAGCTTCTGGATGTGGATCAGCCACAAGAGGAAGTTCATGGAGTGGAAACCTCTTTGCAACCGCCAACCATCGTAGGCGCAAGCGCACTCATTAAGCCGAGCGATCGGCTCGAAGATGCGAGAGGGTTGTAGACCACCCCCTTTACAAGACAGCGCAGACAAAGAGATACCTTCAAGAAGCAGACACTCGGATACACATGGTACATGTGGCTCTTGTGAGCAATGTGTAATGACAGAGTTATCCACTTCAGAAGCTTGTGGAGGAACCCGCATGGGCATTCCATGAAGAGTATGATTCTATTGTCAGAAACAGTGCATGGGAGATTGTCCCGCGACCGAAGGGGAAATCAGTGGTGGGTTCGCGATGGATCTACAAAGTGAAGCAGGCGGCTGACGGGAGTGTGGAGAAGTACAAGGCAAGATTTGTTGCCCGTGGCTTCTCACAGATCGAGGGGATCAATTATGAGGAGACCTTTGCACCTGTCGCAAGGTACTCTTCCATACGGACGATCCTAGCTCTCTCAGTGCAGATGGGGTGGCACATCCATCAGATGGATGTGAAGACTGTGTTCCTCAATGAAGTCATTGAGGAGGAGGTGTACATAGAGCAGCCTAAATGTTTTGAGATCTTCAGCAGTGAGTCGCATGTTTGCCGACTCAAGAGAGCACTGTACGGGCTGAAGCAAGCACCTCGTGCTTGGTACACACGGATAGACAATTATTTCACCGGACTTGGATTCTCCAAGAGTGAGGCGGATCCTAACCTGTACCAGATTGTGGTGGAGGGGAAGTTGTTGATCATTGTACTGTATGTAGATGATCTGATTTTGACGGGTGATGAGCTGTTGATATTTTCATGCAAGGAGGATCTTGCTAGAGAGTTTGAGATGAAGGACTTGGGCCTCCTTCATTATTTCTTGGGATTGGAGATTTGGCAGCGCAGTGGTGGACTGTTTGTTTCTCAGGGCAAGTATGCTTGGGAGATACTAGAGAGGTTCAACATGCATGGCTGCAATCCTGTTGATACTCCTCTTCCTGGTGGTTGGAGGAAGGAGGATGCTAATTCAGCAGAGGTAGTGGATGCCACTGTCTATCGACAGTTGGTGGGGTCGCTTATGTATCTGGTCAATACACGACCCGATATATGCTATGCTGTTAACCAGCTTTCGCAAGCTATGGTTAAGCCTACCAAGCTTTTCTGGAAGGCAGGCAAGCATGTATTGCGTTATCTTAGTGGCACATAGGGATATGGTCTATGGTACAGACAGGAGGTTGGAGCGAAGCTTAGCGGCTTCACTGATGCAGATTGGGCAGGGAGCCCAACGGACCGAAAGAGCACATCTGGAGGAGTTTTCAGTATCGGGTCGACAGCAGTTTCCTGGTACATCAGGAAGCAAAGATCCGTGGCACTCAGTTCAGCAGAGGCTGAGTACATGGCAGCAAGCTTGGCTGCATGCGAGGCTATTTGGATGAGGAAGATTCTCGTCGGATTGTTCGGGTCGCACTTGGAGCCTACTGTGATTTATTGTGATAACCAGAGTTGCATTAAACTCTCGGCTAATCCAGTATTTCATGATAGATCCAAACACATCGACATCAGGTACCATCATATCAGAGATTGTGTTCAGCGGAGAATCATGATGCTTTCATATGTTCCCACGGAGGATCAGGATGCCGACATTCTGACGAAGGCGCTCACCAGGAGCAAGTTCGAATTCCACAGAGGCAGGATAGGGGTTGCAGATAATCCATATCTTGCTGAGAGGGAGTGTTGAAAATGCAGCAAGATGATGGAGCTTAGTGAAATGAAGTCGCCTTCACTAAGTGGGCCCGCAGGCTATTTTTGGCGCAAAGTCTATTTTTAGACTATGTCTTTTTTTAGACATATGGAGCATGGTCTAGGAGTTGCAGTATGCTATTCTTGGATGATTGGTCGAGTTGGTAAAAATAGATGGACCTCTATTTTTAGACATACAGTTCGAAGTCTATTTTTAGACTGCCTGTCTAAAAATAGGTCAGTCAAATATTATTAGCCCTTAATAATATTTGGACTCTAAACTTCAGTTTATTCTCTTACAGCACTTCAGTTGGAGCTACGGATGTGGCTCATGCATCTGACATAAGGAATTACACTATTCCTAGGGGTTTGGTGAGCTCATGCATGGTTGACTTCAGTTAGAACTCAAGTGGCGGAGTTTGGTGGAGTTGATGAGACAGTTGGTGGAGTTGTGTTCTGTTTAACTTAGTTGAACTAGTTGTATTTAGTTTAACTAGCTAATACACTAGAGATGAGTGGGGTGAATTAAATATTATTTAATTCACTAATTATTAACTCATTATTCAACTCAAGAACACATTAGTTTACTACAGTGCATGGACAGTTCAGTGAAGACCAGTGGAAGAGGTAGATGAAAGGGTGAGTTTTGCTATTAGTTGCGACATCAGTTGTGCATGAGATTTGCACAAGCATTGGAGGAGATTGCCCATGAGGATTGCGCAGTTGAAGCCAAGGAGATTCGAACTTGGATCTCTCATTACACCAACTTGGATTGCGCAGTAGAGGCAGGCAAATAGTGGATGAGTTTTGAACTCGTGACTTGTTCAAAACTGAGCTAGTTTGTGTGTAACTTTTGGAGACAGTACTGAGTACTTGTGAGGAGTATTGTACTGAGATTGTTACATGTTCTCTTCCATTATAATATAAAAAATAGCTGGGGGTTTTCATCTATAAGCTTTCCCCATTACATATTGTGTTTATGTGCGCATGCGACTGCTTCTATTTCCGCAAATTGATGATTAATTGTAGAAGAGGTTATGTGTTATGCATGAATTCGAATTAGTGTGTGACCAGGATAATCTCAGTGGATAAATCTTCATTATTCAGCAAATTTCTACAAGTCAATGGTGCGGTCATTTACAGGACCACACCATTGACTATGTACTACTATTGGGTGGTGCATTGACCAAACTATTCACCCCGGGGTGGTTAGTTTGTTCAACGCACTATAAAAAAATATTTCAACGCGCCGTGCACGAACATTTTTCATGAGCACTGGGCGCGGTGCATGATAAAGAAGTACGCATTGGTAATGGTGCAGTACTATTTTTTTGGGCGCATAAAGTGCTTTTTTTTCCACAATATATATATATATATATATATATATATATATATATATATATATATATATATATATATATATATATATATATATATATATATATATATATATATATATATATATATATATATATATAAACACATTTCTCATTTAATAAAAAAAATTGTATTTAACATGTGAATCATTCAACGACATCAACCGAGAGAGAAAAGGGAACAACAACAGCATATGGAGGACTGTTATAACATGATTCAACTCTAGGAGGCAGGAGAGAGGGAGAGACTTTTTTACCCTCGCCTTATTATGACAGACACCCATTTGCTCCTAAGGGAGGTAGGCCTCCTCAAGTTCTACGAGGAGACTACATCACTAAAGTGGCACAATGGGTTATTGGGACAACTGATCTACTGGTGGGATGCCCAACAATACGCTTTCTGGGTCAGTCCTGGCCAGTGGTACGAGCCCACTGAGGAGGACATATATTTTATTATTGACCTATCTAGGAGAGGGAAGGATTTTCTCCAGTTCTCAGATGTCCCTGTCAGTTATGCAGCAGGGAGCCAGTTGACCTACTCCCATATATGCATTAGGGATGATATAGTTTCTCCTACACATTTTCAGGTGTTCGGTGGTCAGTTACACATTTCTTCGTTTTGGTCCAGAGGAGGTGAGGTGCCTCTCACTACTACTGATGACCATTTCACACTATATTGGTGATGGGTAGCACATTAGTTGCCCGCTTTTATTTTATGTTGATTATTTATTCCAGACGTCACGACCAATGAGATGGTCTGCGATTTTTTTTGGTAGTTTTTTACAACATTAGATAGATTTCATTCTCAGTCATGTGGGAGGTTGACCTTCCCTTTTGCTTCAGATTTATTTTGTTTATTTTTTGAGAGGTTTCTGGAGATGACGCCTACTTTTGTTCGACAACCTCATAGACCAATGTTGCATGTACGGATGGAGATGTGGGGCCAGATGATGCTCAAGAGGGACATGTCTGACTTTCTGGAAATGATATCTACTGATGTACTGGAGTTGCTAGCCAGTGCTGATGATCACTCATTCGTGATGGTGCCGTGTTTGTTCGCCAGTTTGGATTGGCGAGGGTGTACCTACATCCTCCTCACACATGATGAGTCACCGAATGCGAGAGGTAATATTAGTTTTTTATTTAAATTAATATAGTTTCATTTTAGTGTCTTAATGAATTAATTAGAATAAAATTTATTCTAACACATTATTTAACTTGTTTTATTAAATTGTTTAGTGAAATTTTCTAATTATTTTTGTGTACTATGTATTTTGTAGATTTTGGCACATTCATTGGGGACATGATTCCACCCCCACCGGATGATCTGGGTTTAGATCATGACGGGGAGATGGCGGAGGTGGCAGATCAGGGTGACAGACCTGATCCTCGGGTGCAGATGCCTGTAGGGGTGCGGCATAGGGCAGACACTCGATTCAGGATGGATTTGGGCGACCGAATGTGTCGACTCTTGGTTGATGAGGGAGTTTTCCCTGCTACGATAAGTGAGATCTAGGCTAATCATAGGCTCACAGAGCTCTGGAGAGACATACCCCGCGATATGATGACCCTTATGCGTCATATCGTTATAGTTTCCAGAGTACTGGCGGCTAGGAAGGATAAGTGTCGTGGAGATGCACGACAAAGAAACTCATCTGATGATCATGATTCTAGTACTCTACCTCCTCCTCCTTCACCTCATGCCAAAGATCGTGAGCAACCAACATCGAGTCCTGATCAGCAAGAATCTTCTGAGCAATCTGCACCATCTCAACAGGCACCTAGTCCTGAGCAGACACGACCATCGACTAAGAAGGCACTTGATCTTGAGCAAGCAGGTCCATCTGAGCAGGTGGCACCATCCACTGAGTAGGCTTCACCATCGATGACTCATCAACAGGCAGTTCCTGAGCAGACTACACCATCTAATCAGCAGGCACCTCCAGAGCAGATACATCATCCATCTGAGCATGAGGCTGCACCATCGACTGAGCAGGCCTCGACTAGTACTAGTATTGATGTAGTACCATCGAATATTTGACATTTATATGCAGTTATATTACAATTTTACATTTTTGACACTATATATATGGTGCATGTATTTTATGTTCATGTTGATGTACTTAATTTACATGTTGGTGTTCATCATGATGTGTATATTGTTAGGTCATGTTAGATATGTTCTTTTAATGTGCTTGCAGATAGATGTGTATGTGATAGCAGTTATTTGACATGAGATGTATATTTGATGTTTGTGTTGTGATACAATGCTTGTGTTTTGTTAGATGATCATGATCACGATGATTAAATGATGTTAGCGAATTTAAATTTGTATTTTAGAATATTATCATGATCATGATGTTTGTTTTTAGTATTAAATCATGATATTTATTAAATATTATATATTGGTAATTGTAAAGTTGTGTAATTGTAATTGTAATTGTATGTATCATGATTGTAATTGTAATTGTATGTAAATTGTAAAATTGTAATTGTAATTGTATGTAAAATTGTAATTGTAGTTGTAATTGTATGTAAAATATTTGTAAAATTGAAATTGTAATGGTAATTGTATTGTGAAATGATTGTAGCTGTAATTTTAATTGTAATTGCATGTAAAATTGAAAAATGTAATTGTATTTTTAATAGTAATTGTATGTAAAATATTTGTAAAATTGTAATTGTAATTGTAATTGTATGTATTGTAATGATTCAATTTTATTAAAATTGTAAAATTTGTAAATTTGTAAAATTGTAAAATTGTAAATTAATTGTGAATTTTGAACCATAACTACTATAAGTAAAATGTATACCATAAAGATTGTTAAATTACCATAATTGTAAAATTGAAAATTTGTAAATTTTGTATGAATATAAATAATTGTAAAATAACAAATCTAGAATAATATGAAATTTTGTAACATAACAAAGTTTAGAAAATAATGCAAATAAATTCATGTTTAGAATTATCATTATTTTATTACGATCTTACATACCAAAAATAACGGTATACATTGATACATTTTTAAAATTTTTTAAGATATCGTTCACACACATTTAAAGCAATCAAGTAGTTGTATTATTTTAGGAATTGACATAAAAAAAGAACTTGATACCGTGCATTGTTTTTGACATCAACATAATTGCAAATTATCAAGTGAAATGATTTTAACATTAACACAATGCAAACCAATTAATTCAAAATACATATTATACTGTTTCGAAAAAAGAGAGTCTTAGTTATAAGGTTAAGTCCTCTTCTTTATAAAAACCCATCTTAAATAGTATAAATTATGAAATAACACATGTACCATATCAGTCTCTGTTCTCATGATCACCCTCATTATCTTCTAGCTCGCTTGGCATGATAACACTATTGTTCTCAAAAATTTGTTTTGATCTAGGGTCATTGTTGGCTCAAGGGGTCCTCACCCAGGTTTAGAGGTTAAGGTTTTGCAAAAAACCCCTATACTACTGGCTTTTTTGGTAGTGACGTGCTTGCGCAGGCCAAAGTCTCACCCGAAGCAGTATGGGAGGGTGTTGGAACCAGGTTTCCGCACCTTGAGAGAGAGTAGGTAAGTCAAGCAGATCCGCATTCACAACCTATTAGATTCACACCAGACAGATCTATTCGCAAGGTTGTTAGCAATATAACCCGCAATATACAGAGCTATTACCATGCACATATCTAGTTAATAACTCCGCATCCACGTGCGTATCAGTAGTTATCAGCACACATTATGACAACACATCATAAACAGATTACAGTGATACCATAACACAAACAGATTAGCAACATAGATAGATAACACAACGATATTCATAGTTGTAATAGATCCCAACAATTTGCATCAACAGTAATACATCAGATCAGATAACATAGAGATACTTTAACCATATCCGCATATATTAGCATCCGAAAACCAATACAATCTGACATAGCCTGCGCACACAGCCAACAGAGTCCTCACACAGCAGGACTGAGGATCTCTGCGCACACAGCCAGCTGTAGTCCTTACCCAAATGCCCCAACAATAGATCTAAAAATTTGCACTTAGCATCAGACTTAATTCTTTCCTACCTTAAGACTAAAAAATGTTCATCTATTTATATTGACTTAGCCTATGATTTCAATGGTCCGCAAACTATGGTTTGCGGACTCTTGGTCTACCCTTGACCCATTGCAATGCATTCGAGGCTTTGAACCACCCCAAAACCCCTGCGTTAGACTAAATAATAACAAAAATATACAAAATTGTACAAAATTCGCAGCTTTAGGGGACCCTGTTCCAACAATCCCCCAACACAATCTTGTGACTCCTCCCGAGTCACTGTGGCCACGAGGTCTCCACCTGCGCCTGCAACAACTTGATTGCCTCAACCAGTGGGGGTAGTACTCCTTTGCTCTGAGCAGCAACATTCTGAGAAATATCTACCAATTTTTGCGAGGTTGGACCCTTCGTTGCAACTGTGACTCTCTCCAGAGTCTGGTTCAATTGTTTAACAAAGAAATCAATATCTTGAGAGAGCTTGAGGGCTTCATCAACCCAAGGCTTAAGGTGGTTGCTGAGGGTCTTCTTCTTCTGGCAGAGTTCATCAATATCATCTCGAAGGGCGTGGCTGGTTCGCAATCGTGCCAATCGTTGAGCTGGAATCAGAGTGGGCATAGTGGCTTCCAGCTGCTGAACGCTTCTTCCTTCCGTCGCAGGTCCTAGTTTACCTCTCGCAGGAGAGGGTCGCCCTGCACCTTGGTACATAGCTGCATAGCTGTGTCTAATAATTGGGAACCCTGAGCGATCTATCCTGTAATCACGTTCATGGCCACCGTGACTAGCGCAGTTCGTTGGGCCCGTACCTCCGGTGGTGTCTCTGGTTGCAACTTGGCTTGCAAGTCTATGATCTGTTGCTCCATCTCCATTTTGACCACCTGGATTTCGGTCCTTGAGGCTCGTAATGCTGTGACCAACCCCTCAATCTTGGCCTGGGGGGTGGCAGATACTGGGATGTCTTTGGAGACGTCTGTGCAGAGCTTGCTAATGAGGTGTTCTAGCTCCGTCTTCTGCGGAGTGGCGAGGGTACATGCAGCCTGTACCTGGGAAACTTCAGCAATTTTTTCCTCAATTGTATGTTCAGCCACACTAAGCTGTTGGTGTACTGGTCCCGGTGTTGAATTTATTTGAACGCGGAGGTGTGGAGAACCCGCAATGATTCATGCGACAACGTAGCTAGATCCAGCTGTAGCTCTGCACAAGCCTGGACTTACACTCCTAAGTCGGGTGGACTTATCGTGAGGGCTGCGCCTGACAGGGAACATAGGTGAATTTCCGTTGTAACAAGGGCTGCACTGCTAGTTACTGACGCTGTTCATACCTGAATCATATTTGTTTGCAGTGTGTCCGTCTTCAGCTGTAGAGCTCGGAGCTCGGCCTGAAGTGTGTCGACTGCGGCTCTCTGCTGCTCTTCCGGAGCCAACCATTTTTCTTCTGTAGCCAACGTAACCATATCCACGATTTTCTCGAGGTCCCCTTTCGTCAGTGTAACTGCTTCGTCACATTCTGGTCGTTGGGAGCACTGCTTCTTCTGTGGTCCTTTCGCAGGGTCACCCGTTCACTTTGTTCCCTGAGGGGAGTAAGCGCCTCCCGCCTCTTGACCTTTGGTACCGAGGTCTTGCTATGCATCCTTCTATGCTGCCACTTCCGTGCCCTTCCCCATACTCTTACCGGGCTACGAACCCTTCTATGATGCAGCTTCAACGCCCTTCCCCGTGCTCTTGCTCGTTCCTCTAGTATCTTTGGTGATGGCAGGCGGGGTAACTTTCACAGTGCTTGTTCCTTCAGTGCCCTTCCCACCTGTTTTGAAGCCAAGCTTCCAGTGAGGAGGCCATTGCACAACTAAACAATAAATTTATTCATATACAAACATATAGGGGAGCGAAACCCACCCAGGATCCTTGCGGCCTCGAATTTGGATGTTATGCATAGTCACCTGGAAAGCAACAATGCTTTTATATTTATCATAGATGGTTGGCGACAGACACAGCCGAGAGTTGATAGCTGCTGTGAGTCCACTCTGAAATAATACTGAGAATACTTGGTCATCCTTGATGCACTGCGCATCCTTATAATCCCACAAGTTCATATATTGAGCCCCTTCACACATGTTTGGGGTGAACTCAGGGAAGACTGATTCCTCAAGTGCTTCCCAGGTGACCAACACAATGAGAAGCAGCAACCAAGAATAAAAAAATGGTCATCCCTGCTCCTGAGAGTCACAAACATTGGATAAGAACTTGTTGCACAAGTACTGGGACCAATTGAAGAAGACCCCTTTCTCGCACCGGCCTGCCAACTAAATTACATATGCGGGGACAGAGGCCACCTACAATTTTCACATAATATTGCATGCTAATAACAGGGTACCCAACTATGTACCAGGGTCACTGATGGATTTGATCATGAAGCCTCAAGTGTTTCGCTCCACATGGTAGGTATCGCGCACGTAGTCAATGATCTTCCCCTCTTACTTCTTACCAGTGTTCAGCAGAGGGTCCGGTCCTTCCATGGGAAGACCAGTAATTCGATGAATGAGCGCAACATCGATGGGGATTCGATCCTGGATCCATAAGCAGCCATCATGGACCAGGGCGAGCAACTGACGTACCAGACGGTCCATGATGTTGTAGTGGCCGAAGTGCGACATCCTTAGCAGGTTCAAGAGCCCAGACCCCACCAATATGCGTACCCAGCACATGGGGACAATATTTATCCCATCGTCTTCTTGTATTCTGTTGAGATATAATTTGGGTGCCAACTCAGGGAAGGCCTCCAAGATGGCTAAGTCATGATCATCAAATTTCACCTCATGGACGGGGACCTCCCCCGGGGTCAGTGGCATTTGTAGGTAGGTGTGCAGGCCATCAAGACTCTTCGGCGTGCGTGTGGAGGGCCTACGAGGCTGAGTAAAGGGTGGTAGCCAATTGATTGGTTCGGCTACCTGGGCCTCCTCGTGAGCAGACTGAGGCCGCTTTGCTGGATTGGGCGAGCGTGCTTGGGGTGTCGCCCGTGGGGACTTTACATTTCATGGGGAAGTATGGGGCTTCACCTCGACCCATTTCATGGGTTTCCCCAACCATTGCACTTTTTCTTTCCCTTTCTTCTTTGCTTGAATCGGCGTAGATATAACTTTCTCAGCTTTTGGCTCAATTTATACTACCTCAGATTCTTGTTTCGTCGAGGTCATCGGTTCTGAGGTTTTAGCAGGATTAGTGACCATCATCCTGGCACAAAATATGAACTTCAGGTTGCTACTATTAGAGGGTGTAGGCTGCTCAAACATGAAAGGGACGCGATGGGCACAAAAAATCTTACAACACAAAATTTTCAAGGACAAACAAGCCAAGTAAAAACTATTCAAGCAATACAGAACCCTTGTCCAATCTATCCTACTTCTTTTATAGTTGCAGGGATTGATCAACGGTTGGACGAACCTCACTTGGAAATACCATCAAGTAAACGGTAAAAAATCTTCGGAAATCGCCTCATTAAATGCCAGCCGCCCGCTCCTTTCAACAAAAACTTTTTCTTTTTACCTGATTTTACTATTCCAATGGCTAGTTTTCGCACCTCCTGTGTGCCTAGCACACCCCTATGATCCCAGTGGGCCTCCTGTGCGCCCAACATACATCTCCGTGGCTAGTGCACTTGCTGCGTTCTTAGCATATGCTTGCGCCTTCGACGCACCCCTCCAGGCTTCCAATTCTGCGGCCGCTTCTTGCGCGTACCATGGTAACTGCCGTGCTTACCTCCCTTGGTGGGTATGCTCCACTTCATACAGCTACTCCGGCCTTATAGTCATTTGATCTGATATGGTTTGAGCCAACTTCCATTGATATATTCGGGTAGCATATCACTGCGTAGGGTGTCTAACCGAATAGCTCCGCCATCTATGATTTCTTTAACTGTATAGGGCCCGAGCCAGTGCTGTCGAAACTTCCCTAGGTGTTTCACAAACTGGCTATCATATAGTAGGACTAATTCACCCTCTGCAAAGGTCTTTTTAAAAATATGTCGATCATGCCATGCCTTATCCCGTGCCTTCTGAAACTACTGATGGAAATTAGCAATGAAACGGTCTTCCTCCAAAGCCACAAGCTGTGCTAAATTCTCCTCCATGATATCAGGCTCCGCTATATTCTTAAAGGCGGCAATGTGCAGGCTAGGAATAGTATATTCCATGGGAATAATGGCCTCCTGGCCATAGACCATCCTAAACAGTGTTTTCCATGTTAACTTCTTACAGGTGGTTTGGTAGGCCCAAAGAATAGACGTGATGCACACATCCCGGTCACTGAGATTGGAGTTACAGACCTTAGTTAGTGCATGCTCCAAGACTTTATTAAAATATTCGACTGCTCCGTTTTCCTGAGGATGGTACGGAGTGCTTTTCGCATGATGGATCCGGAATTCTTCCGTCAATGCTTGTATTGTATCATTAACAAAGTGCGTACCTCTATCACTCATCAAGATTTTTGGACATCCAAATCTGGTCAGAATATACTCATAGATGAAGAGCAAAATGGTATCTGTAGTGCAATCCTTCACCGCTTGTGCTTCGGCCCACCTAGTTACATAATCAGTGGCAGTTATAATGTAACGCACACCTGTCTTCTTTCCGAGTAGGTTGATAGGTCCCACAAAATAGATGGCCCATTTTTCAAATGCTTGCAGGGCCATTTGCAGTTGAAGGGGCATTTCATCTCTGCGTGATGGCCTTCCTGTACGTTGGCATGTATCACAGGCTTTACAATAGTCGTGAGAGTCATTATGCAGGGTAGGCCACCATAGTCCAACTCTTAAGATCTTTTGTGCCGTTGCTTTCCCTGCGTAGTGACCTCCTGCTACCTCGTCATAGGCATCTGCTAAGATAGCATGCCGTTCATGCTCCAAAACATACCTTTGCAGCACTTCATTAGCTCCCATCTTATATAGATGTCCTGCGATGATGGTAAAATATACAGCATGGGTTACCAACTCTTTCTTCTGTTGTACCGAATACTCTGCAGGTGCCATGCCAGTAGTCAGGAACTGAATGATGTCGGCGAAGTGCACATCAACTACCTTAATAGAAAACAGCTGTGCATCAGGCAATCCCTCTTCCAGGTTAGTCGGCTCCTCACCGTTCTCAATTCGGGACAAGTGATATGGCCCAACATTCAACTTCCCCAACTTGACAATGATCTCAAAGTCGTATTCTTGGAACAACAGCAGGCCACCCAGAACCCACATAGGCTTATTCACTAGGTAATTCAAAGTCGAATGATCTGTAAACATTTTGAAGTGTCCTCCTAACAGATAGTGCCGATACTTTTGTAATGCATAGACCATGGCCAATCCCTCCCGTTCTGTAGTGGAATAGTTGCGCTCTGCACCAGAGAGTTTCTTTCTAGCAAACGCAACATGATGATCAATGTTTCCATCACTAGGTTGTGTAAGGACCGCTCCTAGGGTGATTCCTTATGCATGTACGTGAACATGGAATACCTTCGCCCAATCAGGAAAGATGAGAATAGGTGTAGAGACCATCTTCTCCTTGAGTAGCTCGAAGATATTTTGACATTCATCATCCCAAAAAAATGAAACATCCTTCTTAAGAAGCTTTTCCATAGGCGTTGTGACCAGCGCGTACCCATGAATAAACTTCCTGTAGTAGCCTGTATGTCTGAGGATCGAACATAGCTATTTCTCATTTGTAGGTACTACCAAATTTATGATGACTGCGACCTTCGCAGGGTCAACCATCAACCCCTGTCAGCAGACTATATGTCTGAGCAGGATTCCGAAGGGTACGTAGAATATGCACTTCTTGATATTTAGGGAAATCTGGTGCTTTCTACAGGCATCCAACATCATGCGCAAGTTCGAAATGTGCTTCTTTACTAAGCCAAAGATAGTCCAATCATCAAAATAAACCTCCAAAAATTTGTGTATGAACTCCTTGAACACTGCGAATACTACTCATGAAAAGATGGCAGGGGCATTCTTGAGTCCAAACGACATGACCGTATATTGGAAGGGTCCCCATTCAGTGGAAAACATAGTTTTTCTTCGATCTTCAGGTGTGATTCTGATCTAATGGTATCCAGAGAACCCGTCAGTGAATGAGTATGCTTCCTGCCCTCCTATGCTATCAAGGATTTCATCTGAGAATGGTTTGGGAAAGGGATCATGCACGCAGGCATCATTCAATTTGGGCAAGTCCACGCAGATTCGTATCTCCCCCTTCGTCTTTTTCTCCTAAACCACCACCAGAATTACCCAGTCTGACTGTTCGACCGATTCGATGATACCTGCGGCGAGAATTTTATCGATTTCTTCCTTAACCTTTTGCTTATACTTAGGATTCAGCCGATAAGGCCGCTGCTTCACAGGGCGCGCATTTGGTTTTAGCATGATGCGCATGACCCCTAGGTCCCCTGTGATCCCCTTAAGCTCCGAAAACTTCGTCGAGAATAAGTCCTGATATTCTGTGAGCAGTTTAACAACTTTTCCTACTGTATCATCATCCCAGTAATCCCTAATTTTAGCCAAATTAGGTTGCTCTTTCATGCCAATGTTGACTTCTCACAGCTTCAGAGGCTTCGTAACATCGACAATTTGTAGTGGGGGTCCAGCAACTGCATGCTTTCCCTCCAACTCTGAGATAGTGACATTATACGGATCTTCATCACACTCTTCTATTAATATATTGTGGCAGTTGAAAATATCCTACATCTGTGTTTCCCATGTTGGTACCTTGTGATATTCCCAATTATCCCAAGCTAATGGGAATATACAATTTTGTCTCAATATTTTTTTCATGAATAAAAATGTAAAGGAGGATCAATAAAACTCCTAATCAACAAAATAAATCGATGCCACATGTGAACATGGAAAAATCTGGGCTATTTACATAAGCACACTTAGGTGTGAAAGAGACTGGAGCACTTGACCAAGTCAACTAGGACCAAATAAACAGCGTTGTCTAGATACAATGAATCTCCTAGACGCATAGCACAGTTTTAGTTGGAGGCTTCTCATGTGAATGCAGCTAAATCATTGAGATGGTTTAGGGTTTGACAAGACTTTCATCCTATAAGAGGAAGAGGAGGACAACAGAAGAAGGTTGTTGATTGTGTATATTTCTGAATATATTGTCTATTTATACATATATCATTCTCTGCTATTTAGCTAAGGATAGTGTTGTTTAGCGCTTGGGTGTTCCTGTTCGGGAATCCCACCTCTTCCATTGAGGAGCTCTTGGGAGAGTCTTGCTGATCTCATCCACTATCAGGCATTTTTCCAAGCTCATCTTCCAACTACAACACAGATCCTGTTGAGGGTTTGGTTGTCCTTGCAAGCTGCATCAAGTGGAGGCTAGATCTGCTCAGATCTAGGCCATTCCAGGGCCTCTTTTCACTGGGAAAGTCTTCTATCCCATTGGTAAGAGAGTTCTGAACCTTTGGAGCTGATATTTCAGATCTTGGCATCAGGCCAACCCAGTGCTTCAACCTACAACACAATTTTCCTTCCAAGACTACGTTATTTGAAAGAAGGAAGTTGCAGGGTGTTTTGACACACTTATTGAGGAGACATATTTGGTGTTGGGGTTCTGCCCTTCACTATGGTGATCCATGGATTAGACTTCTAATCCATGTTCTGTACAGATATGATCTGCTACCACTGTAATCATCTTCAGAAATTTCTGAATACTACTACAGATCTGCTGCTTTAGATCTTAGATCTACTCTCTGTGTTACATGTTTTGATCAAAACCCCAAGGGGATCTTGTAAAGGAGCCTTTCTAGTGTACATATCCGAAATAGATCTAATATTTTGTACAGAGATCTGCTCTAGATCTGGAGTCTAATATACAGCTGCTGCAGCTCTTATAAATAACGTTGTTAAGCTATTTTGCAGTTAATACATGTGTTGCAACCCTCTTTCTTGAGGAATTTATTCTATTCTTGTCTTCCACATTTTGTTGTATACTATAAGGGCCTCATTATGGATCTGATTTATTGATTTGTGTATGAAAGCTTATCCCTCTTATTGGTCTCATACTCATGCTCTCAAAACTGCGTTATTTTCCTGCAGTATTGTTGCATATTGCTGCAGCCCCATTGTTGGGTGTTTTTCAGCTATACTAGGTGTGGGAGGTCTATTTACCTCACCTAATTTGATTTGTTTTTTCTCTCCTTTTGGATTTAGATACTAGATACACTGATCTAAGGGATCCAGGAGCTGTAAACTCATTTTAGTGCACACACTTTGGAGGAATGAGTTATTCCAGCAGGCATTGTTGAGCATCCCTATTTTGGGATATTACAGTGGTATCAAAGCCTCTTTCTTGGCACAGCCTGTGCTTTCACCAAAGAGCCAAAGCCAATATGACCTCAGAAGAAGATGAGCCTCTTACTGATAGAGAAAAGAGGTATTTGAATAGTATACAGAAGAAATTTGACTACACCAATGATGATCAAGACAAGGGTAAAGCCCCTGAGACTGGAAGTGATAAAGAAGGAGAAGAGTTTGCAAGAACTCTTTTGGTAGCCATGCAAGATCTTGCTAGAGAGATAAAAGAGATGAGACTAGGCAGGCTCAAGGAATCTCCTAGGAGGTTTCATCCCGATGAAAGCTCTGGCATGTATCACCACTGGAATGATCAACCAATGAACCTGCCACAAGCTCCACAACACTCTACTATGCCTATTTTCTTGGCTATGGAGAATGAAGGACCTCATGAGCAAGAATCCCTTGAAGACTACTTTGAAGAGTATGAGTCCCAGAATCAAATATTCAAGGACCACTTGAGTTTTCAAGAGTTTTGTCACCTCAAGGAAAAAAGAAGACCAAGGCATCAATATAGGAATGGTGGATTCACTCGAAATCATGATCAGCATCACTCTATGGGCAGATTCTTTTTACCCAAGTTTGATGGGTCATCCACTAGTTCTACCAAAGCGTGGGTAGAAAAGAACAAATTACCTGAGATGGAAGCTATCAAGATTGCAACACTGCATTTTGAAGGTGAAGCACACAATTGGTGGTTCCATGGGTTGTCTACATTGGGCCATGCCAATGTGACTGCCTATTCTAAGTTTACTACAAGACTGGTGGAGAGGTTTGACAGAAAGGATCTAGAAGCACCTTTCATGGGCCTTGCAAAGTTGAAGCAGTCAGGTAATGGAGAATCCTATATCTCTGAGTTTCTGAGATTATCTGTTATGGTTCCTGATTTGTCTGTAGCAAGGAGGGTGTACATGCTCATCGATGGCTTGGAAGAACCTCTGCATGGGTTGGTTAAATATACCAAGCCCATTACATTGCATGATGCCATTGACAGGGCTAGAGACCTTCAAGATGCATTGCCAAAAACAAAGGCAAACTTTCAGAACAATCCCTCTTACCTTTCTAAAGGGAAGGAAGAGAAAGCTGCTCCTTCCAATGAGGGCTCATTCAATAAGTCTCTTGATATCGAAGTCTAGAGGGAGTTTAGGAAGAAGAGGCTATGTTTCACTTGCCAAGAGTCATGGGCACCTAGACATAGATGTGATGCTGGAAAAGCACACTACGTAGAAATCTTCTTAGATTTTGAGGAGGAAGAAGAAGATGATGGACCAAGAGAAGGTCACAATGCTGACAATGTTGAGGGAGATCCAACACCATCAGGATATGTGAGTGGGGATTTTTCTCCTATTGGAGGAACTCTTGCATCTTTTAGGGGAGTACCTAGGTACTTGACCTTAAGAGTTCATGGTTCAATCATGAATAAGAGGGTATCTATTCTTATTGACACTGGGGCCACCCACAACTTTATTGATGCTCGTCTTATGCAAAGGAGGGCCATACCCACTGATACTTTTGAGGGATTCTCTGTTTTGGTCCCAAGAGATAGGAAAATGCAATGAATGCATTATGTCCCATCACTTTCAGTCACCATGGGATCCTACACTTTGGTGGATCAATTTTTTGTAGTTGACATACCAGACACCAATGTTATTTTGGGTGTTCAATGGCTGATTACATTGGGGAAAGTCACCACTAATTGGGAGGCTTTGCAAATGGAATGGGTGGACAAGAAGAGTGGTGCACCTCAAATGATCAGAGGCATGCATTCTTACCCCTCACATAACGCTTCCACATAGAAAACAAAGATGGATCTGCGTAGTGGAAGCAAGGACCTCACTGTCCCTTCTCTCATGTTCATGGGATTCTTACAAGGGACACTCTCATATAGTGGTAAACCACCAGGGAGGCCACCTGATTCAGTTTTAGTGGGAGATTTCTCACTACTTGATGCTCTAAAATTAGATCCGGGAGGGAGGGGAGCATTAGGAGACACAGCTACAACACTGGAAGGCTTGGGCAAGCACAAGAAGGAGGGAGATTTTCCTCTGTCATCATCCTCACCATCCTTCATTCATGATTCTGCACTGTTGGAGCAGGAAAAGGGAAGGTATGTCCTTCCTACTTGTACCTTTGGCATAAGAAATGTCAAAGAAGAGATCAGAAACATGGCAGGCATCCATATTTATTCATCATCAACGCTGTCTTTGTTGGGGAGTGTAGATCTATATTGGAAATCCTAGCTGTTGGTAGATTATTATAAGGATCTCTACACTTGTATGATGCTTGATGACCAGGTGCATGAAGAGGGATATCTAGTCCATGAGGGATTCATCTATCATCATGATAGGATCTTCTTACCTAGAACCTCCAAGATCAAGGAGAGGATGCTAAAAAGGGCCCTTAAGGAGTTCTGTTTTAGCCCTACCTATTCTATGAAGATCTACAACACTATCATGAGATGCTTTGAATGGGAAGGCTTTGGGGGAGAGCTACATCAGCATTTTCTAGAATGCAAGAGCTATGTGGAGTTGGGCAGCCAAAGGACTCTATACAAGAGTCATTTCAGTCATTTCTTCCTTCTCTTGAAAATGGAGAGAAATTTGTGCACAACTTCATGTGTAATAAAAACATTGATGGTGAAAAATTTGATCGTTTAATGCAAGATTCATTTCCTGATTTGACACATTATTTCACCATGTTTTTGCAGTCCATGACTCCCAAGATGGGTGTTGTATCATGTAAACCGCATGGCAAACCTTGGGCCACTGCAATCTCTGAAATTCCCTTATTGTGCAAGGGGAGACTCTTCTTCATGATGGGTGCTTCCCCAAGGCACCAAACATATCTCACACTTTCAGCCATGGTGAGGTAACTTCTATAGCAAGTAAGTGGTGGGGAAACCACTTACCATATCTTGATCTGATGCAGGCAGGAGATGCACTGTGCTGGCACCATATGTGGGACTATGACCCACCTCCTCATGCTCAAATTTTTGTTTGTGTATATGTAATAATGCTTCCACACTTGGATGATATAGTTGTACATTTCATGGGATTGTATGGAGGGAGGATGGGAAGTTTGTATGTACCACATGGTTAGCACAGTGTATTTCCTGCCTGTATCAGATCAAGATATAGTAAGTGGTGGGGAAACCACTTACCATATCTTGATCTGATGCAGGCAGGAGATGCACTGTGCTGGCACCATATGTGGGACTATGACCCACCTCCTCATGCTCAAATTTTTGTTTGTGTATATGTAATAATGCTTCCACACTTGGATGATATAGTTGTACATTTCATGGGATTGTATGGAGGGAGGATGGGAAGTTTGTATGTACCACATGGGATGGAAACTTTCTATGTACCTTATGCTACATGCTTTAGAGAGAGTATTGGACCTACCATGTTTGTTTCTGTTGAGTTCTTAACTCTTTGTGGGACGGATTTTATACATCTCATGATGACTTTGGAGGAATAGTTCATGGATTCTTGGCTTGGTGAACACTTAGCTTATGATGAAAGCTTGATCTTTGATGGTGTCACCAATGAAGAAGGAGAAGTGTTGTAGCACTCAGCCTATCAGTTGCTTGAGGACAAGAAACATTTTGGAGGGGAGGATTGTGATATTCCCAATTAGCCCAAGCTAATGGGAATATACAATTTTGTCTCAATATTTTGTTTCATGAATAAAAATGTAAAGGAGGATCAATAAAACTCCTAATCAGCAAAATAAATCAATGCCACATGTGAACATGGAAAAATCTGGGCTATTTACATAAGCACACTTAGGTGTGAAAGAGGCTGCAACACTTGACCAAGTCAACCAGGACAAAATCAATAACGCTAACACTGTTACTGATGAAATAGGTAACCTGACCTCAAAACGGGAACTCTAGCCCAAAAAGACTCAAAAAACATGAAAAAACACCCCAAAAACAAAAAAAGTGTATTCCAGAACGCACTTGGTTTTTTTTGAAGGTCAAATTTCAACATTTTATAAAATTATGCTAAAAACAAAGTTGTTTCTTGAAAAAAGGATTGAAAAAACACCCTCAAAACAAAACCAGTTGATGCTGGAATAACAAATTTTTTTTTTTGGTCATATTTTTGACATTTTAAAAAATAAAAATAACATTTTTTAATTTTTAAAATTCAAACATTAAAAAAAACCTAAAATTTAAGAAAAAAAATAAATTTAAAAAATAAAAACATTTTAAAGCTTAAAATTGAAAGAAATATAGGAATAAAAAAATAAAAATAAAAACAAAATAAAAATTTTAATTCAAACATTAAAAAAAATCTAAAATTTAAGAAAAAAATTAAAATAAAAAATTTAAAGATTAAAATTTCTAAATATATAGAAAAAAAAAAGAAAAAAAAGAAGAAAAAGAAAAAGAAAAGAAAAAAGAAAGAATTTATAAAAAATAAAATATAGAAATTAAATTAAAAAAGAAAAAGAAAATGTTTATTAAATTAAAAAAAAAAAATTAAATTTTAAAATAAAAATTAAATTTAAAGAAATATATTAAATTAAAAAAAAAAAAACATTATTGAAATTAAAAGTAAAAAAATGAAAAATTAATTAAAAATAAAAAATGAAAAATAAAATACAATAAAAATATTAAATTTAATTCAAAAATAATATATATATATATATATATATATATATATATATATATATATATATATATATATATATATATATTAAATAAAATTAAAAATATATATATTAGATTTTATTAAATTTAAAAAAAAATGTTAATATTAAAATAACAAATTAAATTAAAAAAAAATATTAAATTTTAATAAATAAATGAATAAACAAATAAATTTTAAATATAGAAAAAAAAAATGTTTAAAAACTTTAAAAATCAATTAAAATTGAAAAATTGAAAAAAAAATAAATTGAAAAAAAATATATTAAATAAAAAATAAAATAAAAAACAAATTAATTTGAAAATATTAAGTTTAACTTAAAAAAAAATCTAATTTTAAATACACAATTTTAATTGAAATAAAAAAAAAAAATATAAAAATTTTATGTAATTAAAAAAATAATAATAAAAAATTAAAAAATTAAAAAAAAATGTATTAAATTCAAATAAATTAAAAAAAAATACAAAACTTACTAAATTTTAAAAAATTAAATGAAAAAACTAAACATAAAATTTAATAATAAAAAAAATATGAAAAAATAAAAAATAAAATCAATTAAATAAAAAAATATAAAATTTAATAAAAATTATGAACAAAATTTAGAAAAAAAAATTAAAAACAAAAAAATGAATAAAAATAAAAAATAAAAAATAAATAAATAAATTTCAAATATAAAAATTAAATTAAAAAAAAATAATTTTAAATTTTTTGAATTAAAAATAAAAAATAAAAAAATTAAATTAAAAAAAAAAAATATATTAAAAATAAAAAAAAAATAAAAAGAAAAAAAAAGAATTTTTTGATCGTGGTGGCGCCGCCAATCGGCCTCCCGCCCAGGTGACGGCGAAGGCCGGCCGCTAGGCGGGAGGCCGATTCCGGGAATCGCCGTCCCGCGACGCAGGAGGGCGATTCCAAGAATCGGCCTCCCGCGGCGGGAGGGCGATTCCCGGAATCGACCTCTCGCCGCGGGAGGGCGATTCCCGGAATCGGCCTGAGGGCGATTCCCGGAATCAGCCTCCCGCCCAGGTGGCGGTGGAGTTCGGCCGCTGGGTGGGCGGGGGGCCGCATGCAGCCTCCCCGCCCCCCCAACGGCTGACCTCCGCTGCCACCTGGGCGGGAGGCCGACTGGCGGTGCCATCACGATCAAATTTTTATTTTATTTTTATTTTTAAATCAAAAAAAATTAAAATTAAAATTATTTTTAATTCAAATTTTTTATTTTAAATTTAGTTTGTTTTAATTATTTAATTATTTATTATTTTAGATTAATTATTTTTTTAAAAATTTAAAATTTTTTTTTCATTAAATTTATTAAATTTTAATTTAATTAATTTTTTTTTTTAATCTTTTAGTTTATTTGGTTTTTCATTTTTAAAAATTTATAATATCATTTCATTTAAAAAAAAACAGTAAATTTATGGATATTTGTTTTTTAATTATTTGCACATGGTTTTTTTTTTTTTTTTTTTTTAATGATAGTTTTTTTATTATAATTCTTTTTTTTAAAATTTTCTTTTTAAATTTTAAATTTTGTTTTTTTTTTTTTTTTTAAATTTGTTTTTTTTTGTTAATTTTAAAATTTGTAATTTTGTTTTCTTCTTCTTCTTATTTTTTTTTAATTTAAATTTTTAAATTTAATTTTTTATTTTTTGTATTTTATTTTTTTAATCTAAATTTAAATTTTGTAATTTAAATTATTTTTAAATTTTCTATTTAAATTTTTTTTTTTAATTATATGGATTTTTTTAATAACTTAGAAAAAAATGTTTTTGATGTTTTTTTTTTTTTTAATTTTTTTTGTTAATTTTTGTTTTTTTTCTTTAAATTATGTGTTTTTTTTTCAAATTTTGTCATTTCTTTTGATATAATTTTCGAATATTTTTGTTTGTTTTTTTTTTTAATTTATTTTTGTTTAAATTTTTTATTTTTACGGGTTAATTTTGTTTTTTTTTTTTTACATTTTTATTGTTTATATATATATATATATATATATATATTAATCTAAGTTTTGTGTTTTATTACCAACATGAAAATCACCACTCTAAAAAAAAAGGTTGATGCTCCATCAATACGTTTCAAAATTAGCATGAAAATCACCGCTCTAAAAAAAAAAATTGATGCTACATCAATACGTTTCAAAATTAGCATGAAAATCACTAACATTTTAAAACAAATATTCATACTTCATAAATAAAAATATTAGAGTGTCAAAAATGTGCTAAAAAAAAAAAGGTGATTCTGCATCACCACTTTTCAAAATCGGGTGCTTTTTATGCTACCAAAAAAAAGTAGGTAACAATGCGGTTACCTATTTCATCGATAACAGTGTTCGCTGTCTAGATATAGTGAATCTCCTAGAGGCACAACGTAGTTTTAGTTGGAGGCTTCTCATGTGAATGCAGCTAAACCATTGAGATGGTTTAGGGTTTGACAAGACTTTCATCCTATAAGAGGAAGAGGAGGACAACAGAAGAAGGTTTTTGATTGTGTATATTTCTGAATATATTGTCTGTTTATACATATATGATTCTCTGTTGTTTAGCTGAGGATAGTGTTGTTTAGCACTTGGGTGTTCCTGTTTGGGAATCCCACCTCTTCCATTAAGGAGCTATTGGGAGAGTCTTGCTGATCTCATCCACTATTAGGCATTTGGCCAAGCTCATCTTCCAACTACAACATAGATCTTGTTGAGGGTTTGGTTGTCCTTGCAAGCTGCAACAAGTGGAGGCTAGATCTGCTCAGATCTAGGCCATTCCAGAGCCTCTTTTCATTGGGAAAGTCTTCTATCCCATTGGCAAGAGAGTTCTGAACCTTTGGAGCTGATATATAAGATATTGGCATCAGGCCAACCTAGTGCTTCAACCTATACCGCAGTTTTCCTTCCAGGTCTACGTTATTTGCAAGAAGGAAGTTGCAGGGTGTTTTGACACACTTATTGAGGAGAGATATCTGGTGTTGGGGTTATGCCCTTCACTATGGTGATCCATGGATTAGACTTATAATCCATGTTCTGTACAGATCTGATCTGCTACCATTGTAATCATATTCAGAAATTTCTGAATACTACTGCATATCTGCTGCTTTAGATCTCATATCTACTCTCTGTGTTACATTCTTTGATCAAAACCCCAAGGGGATCTTGTAAAGGAGCCTTTATAGTGTACAAATCTGAAATAGATCTGTTATTTTGTACACAGATATGCTCTAGATCTGGAGTGTAATATACAGCTGTTGCAACTCTTATAATTAACACTGTCAAGCTATTTTGCAGTCAATACATGTGTTGCAACCCTCTTTCTTGAGGAATTTATTCTATTCTTGTCTTCTACATTCTGTTGTATACTGTAAGGGCCTCATTATGGATCTGATTTATTGATGTATGTATGAAAGATGATCCCTCTTATTGGTCTCGTGCTCATGCTCTCAAAATTGCGTTATTTTCCTGCAGTATTGTTGCATATTGCTGCAGCCCCATTCTTGGGTGTTTTTTAGCTATACTAGGTGTGGGAGGTCTGTTTACCTCACCTAGTTTGATTTGTTTTTTCTCTCCTTTTGGATTTAGATACTAGATCCATTGATCTAAGGGATCCGGGAGCTGCAAACTCATTTCAGTGCACACACTTTGGAGGAATGCATTATTCCAGCAAGCATTGCTAAGCATCCCTATTATGAGATATTACATACCCCAAGTGCTGCGTAGGGGTGTGATTCATCAAATACGAAGGTGTCTATATCCTATAGAGCTTTGTCAAGCGCCTCCGTTCCCCATGTTAACCCAAATGTCCCTACAAATTCATCCTTTAATGTTTCCCAGCGACGGGTGCGCTGATGTAGCTCCGCATCTAAGTACCATGTAGTGGGAATCGGTCCCAAGGGATGAATATACATGTGAACCCATTATTATGTAGTTTGGTTGCACCACTTTTCCATCCAAGCGAACAAATGCTCGTGCAGGTTTCCTGGGCCAAGGAATATCTTTACGTGTAAGTGGCCTGGAGGTTTGAATCACAAGATCATCATATCCTGACACTCTTTGCAATCTTGGAACACCCCCTTATGTGTGTCCCACCACCTCGCATGTGTTGCGTGCATGGCTAGATTAAGGGCCCATAACCTTCGCTCTCTTGGAACCTCAACTTCAAATGTTCACAAAAACTCCTTAATACCATTAGAACCATCAAAGTAGGACAGTTCTCTTACCTTTGAGGAGATGCATTGGAAATCATTTGTGATCCTAAGGCATCACAGCATAGATACATCATGCAAATGGTTCTGACAATTTTCCATCTCCTCGTCGGAGTTAGAGAAACATTCGTTTTCCCTTTCCTAGCAAAGTACTCCATCGGTCGTGGGATTGATCAAATCTTCATTCCGCACAGTTAACTTATAAATATGATCCACATCCTCTTCTTTGTGCACCAGCTCTGTATACCGTTCTCCTTCCACAGGGTCTAATGGTACTACCACCCGTGTACCTTCATGTTCAAATACCATGCTCCTTTTCTTCAAATTGATAATACCTCCCATATCTATGGCCCAGTCCAATCCTAGGAGCACAAGATAGGGGTCTGCATCTTCTCCAATCTGAATGACCTTAAAGTCAGCCCAGACCTTGACTCCTGTGATGTCTACCATGATCTTTGAAAATCTTCCCAACAGTATGATCTTTTGCTAATTGGCCATGCGCAATTGGATAGTGGACCATTCCAACTTAGGTTCTCTGATTCGCTGCAAATTTTTCTTGGGCAGTAGGTTCACATATGATCCGAGGTCCAAAATAACCGAATCCATCTCATAATCACCAATTTCTGCTGTTAGCCGCATTTCCTTACCAGTGCGTTTCTTATGTTTGTACAACTTGTGCACATTCCTAACTTCCAGTGGTGGATTAGTTCTTTCTGTGCATCTGTCTATTAGTGCTTGGAGGTTTTCTATGGCCCATTGGTTACACAACAGCTTCATACACACCTGCAAAAATGGTTTGACCTTGTCCTCTGCTTTGAGGTTCTCTGGGGCTTGAGAAGTAGATGCCTCAACCTTAGAAAAGTCTTGTCGAGTTGCGACAAAGGTTTCCTTTTCCTTCTGTAGGTCCAAGCCTTCTTGTTTGATGGTTGATTTCTGGATAAGAGGCTCAGTCGCAGTTCTTTCCTCAGCCCCCCCCCTTTGGCCATGCCGCTGTGTGTTATGACATTAATGCTTGGTTCTTCGTCTCGAGGTTCTGCCTTAATCCTCTGTACATTCTGCGTAGGTGTGTGCTAATTTTCCTGCATTTTGGCTATCAGAATTGGGAAATATTCAATCACATGGTCCAGCTATCTACAGTATATGCAGGATTGTCTTGCAGGGTTCGGGCAGTCTCTCGCGAAGTGCCCTACCTCTCCGCAGTTATAGCAGATCAGTTTTCCTCTCCCCCTACCTGCGCTTCCACCTCGACCCCTTCCCCTTCCACTGGCTGGGGAGCTGCCTATGCCTGAGGGGGATCTCGGCGAAGAGAGGTATGATTTTACCCTATATAGGTTTCCTTGGTCTATCATCAGATCATAAGTTTGGAAGTTCTACTCATCATGTCCTACTGATCGACAAAACCTACACCATTGTTGCTTCAGTTCCGGGACATACGCACCCAGACGGGGGCAGTGATTAGTATCATGGAGGTTGGATATGAAAAAATCATCACACCATAACGCTGGTCCACTTCGTCCTGGGTGCAATGGACTGGGTCCCCCCGCCTGTAGGTAGTCTGCCAACAGTGGGCACTGATCCTTGGTATGCCCTGATACCCTACATCGTATGCACCATATGTCTGGGCTAGCTTCTTTCCCTTGGTCCTTTCACAGGTTCTAGATTTCCATGTGGATTGCCCCCAGTTGGCCTTGGATTTTTTGTACTCCCAACTGTGTATCATCCCTTGGCGCAACTTCCAACTTCATAGCAATCTCCAGGGCTTTTTCCTATGATTCAATGGCTTGCTGACCCATAGGTACGTGTAGGTGAGGAAGTAACATATCAGTGAACCATTCCTTGTGCTGTCTGTCATCATACAAAAATTCCCCTTCCCTAATTACCTTCTTTAGCCACTGTTCAACCTCCCATACAGACTCAGAGGGCCCTTGTTTAAAATCTTTCAGGTCATTCACTATATGAGAGTAGGATTTAGGTTTCTGAAACTGTTGTTTTAGGGAATTCTTAAGCTCTAGAATGGTCGCATTTGCATGTGGAGCTATGTATCCCATATACCAATCCAGGGCTCTTCCTTCAAAGGTGAGGGACAACTGTGCCCTTTTCACAGCGTCGTTGGCCACATTTTTCACAGTCCATACCGACTCTACGACAAACCAAAATCGATCCATATCTTCGTCCCCTACGCCCTTGAAGGTAGGTAGCTTCATGTGCGAGGCCATTTCATCCTCTGATGGAGGTGGAGGTGTGGGTGAGTTCATAATCCTATGTTGGCTTGAATGTGGTGTAGTTGGAGGGCTCTGTGAAGCCGAATCCCTTATTGGGCTGTAGACAGGTCTATCTCCTCCTTGATTAGTTTTGTAGTATTTACCACTTCGTGTTGTACCCTCACTCTAATCGGAGCTTATTCACTCTGTATGGCTGCACATAATGCTATTTTCGCACAATAATATCTTTATCAGTAATGGAAAGGTTTTCAGAAACTTACCCCAGAAACCCTTGAAGAACCTTTGTTCTGCCTCCGAATAGGACACAAGTTGATCGATTGCAAATTCCGTCACAAATCCTCCCATCACACTATCCACCCAGTGATGTACTGTTCGAGTGATGGTATTATCAGTCCTTTCCAACTACTGGATCAACTCTGGAGTCCACTGCATGATCCATTCGTCCTTCCAACACGTCTGGAAATCTACGAGCCTTGCCAGCCACTCCAAGAGCTCAGTTGCGAATGTCACAAAGAAAATTTCTTAGATCTCTGTGAAAATGTACTTATTCTTCCACTTCTCTGCTGTCAAATTTGCAATGTAATTCTCTTTCACCGCAAATTCCTGAACTTGTTTTTCAAACCGCTCTTCAATTTCTTTCTTCTCAGGTCTCTAATGTTTTCTTGGCATTACCCGATACCTCTCTCAAAATGCTCCCGATCCTGGCAATGGAAACATTTATTGGCTCAAGGGGTCCTGACCTAGGTTCGGAGGTTAAGGTTTGCCAACAAACCCCTATACTACTGGCCCTTTCGGAAGTGACCTACTTTTGCAGGCCAAAGTCTCACCCGAAGCAGTATGGGAGGGTGTTGGAACTAGGTTTCCGCACCCTGAGAGAGAGTAGGTAAGGCAAGCAGATTTGCATTCGCAACCTATCAGGTTCGCACCAAAAAAATCTATTCGCAAGGTTGTTAACTATATAACCCGCAATATATAGAGCTATTACCATGCACAGATCTAGTTAATAACTCAGCATCCAAGTGCATATCAGTAGTTATCAGCACAAATTATCACAACGCATCATAAAAAGATTACAATGATACCATAACAAAGATAGATTTGCGGCATAAACAGATAACAAAACAGTATTCGTAGTTGTAACAGATCCCAACAGTTCGCATCAATAGTAATACAATAGATCAGATAACACATAGATACTTCAACCATATCCGCATATATTAACATCTGAAAACCAATACAATCTGACGCAGCCTGTGCACACAGCCAGTAGGATCCACACACAGTAGGACTAAGGATCTTCGCGCACACAGCCAGCAGTAGTCATTACCCAAACGACCCAACAAAAGATCTAACAATTTTCACTTAGCATCAGACTTAATTATTTCCTATCTTAAGACTAAAAAATGTTCATCTATTTATATCGACTTAGCCTATGCTTCCAATGGTCCGCAAACCGTGGTTTTCAGACTCTTGGTCTACCCTTGTCCCATTACAATGCATTTAGGGCTTTGACCCACCCCAAAACCCCTGCATTAGACTAAATAATACCAAAAATATACAAAATTGTACAAAATTCGCAGCTTTAGGGGACCCTGTTCCAATAGTCATGTCTCAATATGAACCACCAATCCCTATCCAACACATCTGGGTAAAAAAAACCCTGGTTGCAGTGTTTTAGGAAAACATAAGGCTCCTTAGCCTCATCCCACATATTTCTAGAGTTGATACATATCAACCTACTATCCTGATCTTCCTTTACATTATCCTGATCAAAGGTGTCCCACCACTTGCACCTAAAAATAACACATTGGAAAGATGAGAAGTCCACTTCAATGATATCTTCTATCTTTCCGAAGTAACCTAATGTCCCTCGTACTAGGTTTTTATCATGGTGGCTAGCTAGAATAGATTGATCAAACTCGACTTCTACTCCACAGTATTGTGTCATGTGTCCATCATCAGCATTTTCTGTGCAAAAATGGTGTCCATATGCCTACATAGATGGGAACAAATGCAACTATAAAAAAGTTAAAAAATCATAGTGTCATGTGTCGTATAATAAACCAACTGTTAAAATATGAAATATAGATGTTACATTTAAAAGGTACATTATTAAGTTTAAAATGTACATAAATAGATTATTACCAAGTTGCTGTACTCAATCCCTACATTTAGCGCATCCTCTTCAGCACGTGAGTAACGACCGGTTGCACCATATTTCTCTCTGACTTGGTCAGCAACTCGACTATTGGGGCATATAATTGGCATATTTTCTTTTAAATGATCGGGATAAGGCACACTTCTACCATTCAACCATTTGAATTCTTTCCTGTCACTATCTCATTTCATCCTCTTTTGTTCGTACAATGCGACCCACAGTTGTGTCACTTTGGAATTGTAAAGAATGAATTTATTGATTGATTCAATTTATACATTCGCTGATGAAATCAAACTGACATATAGTACATATGAGATCAAAATATACATTATATCGAAGTTCAACATGAATATTTACTTTGTGTGTATTTGAAAAATTATAAGTCACTTACTTTTTATTAAGTGCTTTTTTCCATTCGTTTGGAGAAGCTCATCTTCTATTTTGTCTTCATCCCTTTCATCGTCCCAAATCAATTCACCTGGTCTATTGTCGATCTTATTGATGTACTCACTGTCATAATAGAAAGACTCATACGATATGTACCCCTCTTCCATAGACCCCTCGGGTTTTTCCCTTTGTCGAACAAAACCTTTCAATTTCTTCATGTACCTCTCTACAAAGAACATCCAATGAAAAGAAACCACCCCAACTAATTTAACCTCATATACTAGGTGGATTAGAAGATGAACCTATAAGTCCATGGAACTCATCGGCAGTTCCTTCTCAATCATACAAACAATCTCAACTATCTCTTTGTAATATTCCAAATTTTTCCTTCAATAAATTGGAATATTAATTTATGTTATTTTCACTTAGGAGTTGAATAATTGGGTGAGAAGGCCCATTCATAATAAAAACATGGATAAAATCCTTCTATTATGGAAAGGGATCAGCCTTGGAACTAGATTTCACACCCTCATGTGTGAAAGGAGACATTTGCAAAGAGGCTAGGTCAAGTTTGACCAAGTCAAACAACGCAGAGGTATGAGGTGGAAAGCATCCTACGGGACAGTGCAGAGAAAGAGGAGGGAATATTCCTTGAAGGAAGAAATCCTAATAGAGTGGGACCCATGGAGAGGGAGCTCTCATGTGTTTAAAAGGAGGGCAAGGCAGCCATTGTTGCACATGCATATGATTATAGATTTCTTGTTTGTTTAGACTATTGGCATTCTCCAGCTGTTCAGCTGAGTTGCTGTGCTGCTTAGCACAATGATTTCCTTCTTAGGAGTCCTTCTCCTTTCTTGAGAAGCCTCTTGAAGGAGTTCTATTGATTTGCCTCACATCCAGGCTTGAGGCCAAGCATCCTCCTCTAGGACAACGTTATTGCTGCAGCAACATAATGTTGTGTTGCAGGGTGTTGCAGTGAGGAGTTACAACACCTCTTCCATCACTTGTTTTTTAGAGGAGGGGTCTTCCTTTCCTTTGGAGGACCAATTTGGAAGCTATTAGATCTTATTGTAGATCTTGGCACTTCGCCAAATTATTCTATTCCACCTACAACGCAGTTACCCTCTTAGACTGCGTTATTTTCGTAGCGCACTTGCAGTGAGGGATTGCAGTGTTGATTGGAGGGTGAGATCTCAAGTGTAAGGATCAGCCTTCCACTTAGGAGATCCATTAGAGGAGGTCTAATTCATATTTTTCATCATCTTCAGCCTTCTCTATTCAGTTCCAGATTTGAGTTGCAGCTGCTACCTAGCAACTACAACATTTTTTCCATTTTGTATATTTTAGCCAATCCTTCCCAGGATTGATGTATTATTTCTTTCAGGGGTTATAGCTTTGCTCCCCTATTGTATTTGAGATGTATATTGTCATATTTGTGTATCGAAACTATTTTGCAGCAGTTATCCTTTATAGATTGCACTGTCATAGCCAAGGGTTTCACATATGTAGCAGTGTTCTTTCATTTCTTGTACATGTATTGTTGAGGCTTGCATTGCCTTCCTTGAGTCTTTGTTTCCTCAAGACATTGTACTCTTCCTACTGCTATAACAATTTTTTTTGGCTATCCAGATCTTCATGAGTTCATGGTTGTAAAATAACACTATCTTTCCATATCATGTGCTTATATTGTTGCAGTCCATTCATCAGGCACTTTCTGAGGACATCTAAGTGTGGGAGATCTATTTAACCCACTTAGAAGGTTTTATTTGGAGCCTCATCTTGGATTTATCACTTAGACATATTTTTCTAAGGGATCCAAGTGCTGGTTTTCAATTCCTGTAGTAGCCATTACTGGAAAATGCATTTTCCAGTCATGCCTTGCTAGCTGTTCCAGATTTGGGATATTACACTCTTGACGTCAGCGTGGAATTCTAGCCACATGAATCTCCTTTGACGTGATCCAACGTGAAAATGCAGATAATTTAGATATGGAATGTACTAGGCCTTGGGGGAAGTCATGTTTCACACAACCACACACGAACAAAGGATAATGACACTGCAAAGTTATAAACACATGCAGTAATATAAAAAATTAGTTATGTTTTATGATCCCTGCATGGGATAAATTTTATTAATATAACAAATGATGAAATCATGCTTTTGACAATATACGTACTCTTAGAATATTCAAATGGTCATGTGATTTCAACCCTGACATATGGTCTTCCACTGTGAAGCAGCACCGTAGTGAAGACCCATATGAAGATGGCACCCTCACACCCATTATAACTTCCTCTGTGAAAGAAATATCATATTTTTTAAAAATGTATGGGACATCACCTTCTTTGAAATACCAATTAGAGGGACTAACTGCCTTTGATCCCATACTTTCTAATCGTCTCAGCCAATGTTTATTTTTAGTTTTTGAAGTAATAAGATAATACAGAAAGATTCGCGGCATAAAAAGATAACACAACAATATTCGAAGTTGTAACATATCCAAACAGTTCACATCAACATTAATACATCAGATCAGATAAAACAGAGATAATTTAACTATATCTGCATATATTAGCATCCGAAAACCAATACAATCTGACACAACCTGTGCACACAACCAGCTGGGTCTGCACATAGCAGAACTGAGGATCTCTGCGCACATAGCCAGTAGGAGTCATTACCCAAACGACCCAACAACAGATCTAACAATTCACACTTAGCATCAAACTTAATTCTTTCCTACCTTAAGACTAAAAAATGTTCATCTATTTATACCGACTTAGCCTGTGCTTCCAATGGTTTGCAAACCGTGGTTTGCAGACTCTTGGTTTACCCTTGACCCATTACAATGCATTCGGGGATTTGAACCACCCCAAAACCCCTGCGTTAGACTAAATAATACCAAAAATATACAAAATTGTACAAAATTTGCAGCTTTAGGGGACCCTGTTCCAATAGTCATGTCTCAATACGAACCACCAATCCCTATCCAAAACATCTGGGTAAAAAAAAAACCTGGTTGCAATGTTTGGGGAAAACATAAGGCTCCTTAGCCTAATCCCACATCTTTCTATATTTCATACATATCAGCCTAATATCGTGATATTCCTTTACATTATTCCGATCAAAGGTGTCCCACCACTTGCACCTAAAAATAACACATTGGAAAGAAGAGAATTCCACTTCAATGATATCTTCTATCTTTCCAAAGTAGCCTAACGTCCCTCGTACTAGGTTTTTATCATGGTGGCTAGCTAGACTAGATTGATCGAACTCGACTTCTACTCCACAATATTGTCTCATGTGTCCATCATCGGCATTTTTTGTGTGAAAATGGTGTCCATATGCCTACATAGATGGGAACAAATGCACCTATAAAAAAGTTAAAAAATCATAGTGTGATGTGTCTTATAATAACCCAACTGTTAAAATATGAAATATAGATGTTACATTTCAAAGGTATATTATTAAGTTTAAAGTGTACATAAATATATTATTACCAAGTTGCTGCACTCAATCCCTACATTTAGCGCATCCTCTTCAGCACGTGAGTAATGACTGGTTGCACCGTATTTCTCTTTGACTTGGTCAGCAACCCGACTATTGGGGCATATAATTGGAATATTTTCTTTTAAATGATTGGGATAAGGCACACTTATACCATTCAACCATTTTAATTCTTTCCTATCACTATCTCATTTCATCCTCTTTTGTTCATACAATGCGATCCACAGTTGTGTCACTTCGGAATTGTAAAGAAAGAATTTATTGATTGATTCAATTTCTACATTCGTTGATGAAATCAAACTGACATATAGTGCATATGAGATTAAAATATACATTATATCAAAGTTCAACATGAATATTTACTTTGTGTATATTTTAAAAATTGTAAGTCACTTACTTTTTATCAAGCGCCTTTTTCCATTCATTTGGAGAAGCTCATCTTCTATTTTGTCTTCATCCCTTTCATCGTCCCAAATCACCGCACCTGGTATACTGTTGATCTACTTGATGTACTCACTGGCATAATAGAAAAACTCATACGATATGTACCCCTCTGCCATAGACCCCTTGGGTTTTTCCCTTTGTCGAACATAACCTTTCAATTTCTTCATGTACCTCTCTAAGAAGAACATCCAATGACAAGAAACCACCCCAACTAATTCAACCTCATCTACTAGGTGGGTTAGAAGATGAACCTGCAAGTCCATGGAACTCATCGATAGTTCCTTCTCAAACATAAAAAAAATCTCAACTATCTCTTGACGTCACCGTGGAATTCTAGCCACATGAATCTCCTTTGATGTGATCCAACGTACAAATGCAGATAATTTAGATATGGCACATACTAGGCCTTGGGGGAAGTCATGTTTCACACAACCACACATGAACAAAGGATAAAGACACTACAAAGTTATAAACACATGAAATAATATACAAAATTAGTTATGTTTTATGATCCCTGCATGGGATAAATTTTATTAATATAACAAATGATGAAATCATGCTTTTGACATTATACGTACTCTTAGAAGATTCAAATGGTCATGCAATTTAAACCCCGATGTACGGTCTTCCATTGTGAAGAAGCACCGTAGTGAAGACCCATATGAAGGTGACACCCTCACACCCATTATAACTTCCTTTGCGAAATAAGTATCATATTTTTTAAAAATCCATGGGACATCACCTTCTTTGAAATACCAATTAGCGGGACCAACTGCCTCTGATCCTGTACTTTCTAATCGTCTTGCCCGATGTTTATTTTTAGTTTTTGAAGTAATAAGATAACACAGATAGATTCACGGCATAAAAAAATAACACAACAATATTCGTAGTTGTAATAGATCCCAACATTTCGCATCAACAGTAATACATCAAATTAGATAACACAAAGATACTTTAACCATATCCGCATATATTAGCATCCGAAAAAAAATACAATCTAACACAGCTTGTGCACACAACCAGCAGGGTCCGCACACAACAGGACTGAGGATCTTCGCGCACACAACCAGCAGGAGTCATTACCCAAACGACCCAACAACAGATCTAACAATTTGCACTTAGCATTAGACTTTATTATTTCCTACCTTAAGACTAAAAAATGTTCATCTATTTATATCGAGTTAGCCTACACTTCCAATGGTCCACAAACCATGGTTTGCAGGCTCTTGATCTACCCTTGACCCATTACAATGCATTTAGGGCTTTGACCCACCCCAAAACCCCTGCGTTAGAATAAATAATACCAAAAATATACAAAATTCGCAGCTTTAGGGGACCCTGTTCCAACAGTCATGTCTCAATACGAACCACCAATCCATATCCAACACATTTGGGTAAAAAAAAACCTGGTTGCAGTGTTTGGGGAAAACATAAGGCTCCTTAGCCTCATCCCACATCTTTCTAGAGTTGATACATATCAGCCTACTATCGTGATCTTCCTTTACATTATTCCGATCAAAGGTGTCCCACCACTTGCACCTAAAAATAACACATTGGAAAGAAGAGAAGTCCACTTCAATGATATCTTCTATATTTCCAAAGTAACCTAACGTCCCTCGTACTAGGTTTTTATCATGGTGGCTAGCTAGACTAGATTGATCAAACTTGACTTCTACTCCATAGTATTGTGTCATGTGTCCATCATTGACATTTTCTGTGCAAAAATGGTGTCCATATGCCTACATAGATGGGAACAAATGCACCTATAAAAAAGTTAAAAAATCATATTGTCATGTGTCTTATAATAACCCAACTGTTAAAATATGAAATATAGATGTTACATTTCAAAGTTAAATTATTAAGTTTAAAATTTACATAAATAGATTATTACCAAGTTGCTACACTCAATCCCTACATTTAGCGCATTCTCTTCAGCAAGTGAGTAATGACTGGTTGCACCATATTTCTCTTTGACTTGGTCAGCAACCCAACTGTTGGGGCATATAATTGGCATATTTTCTTTTAAATGATCGGGATAAGGCACACTTCTACCATTCAACAATTTGAATTCTTTCTTGTCACTATCTCATTTCATCCTCTTTTGTTTGTACAATGCAACCCACAGTTGTGTCACTTCGGAATTGTAAAGAATGAATTTATTGATTGATTCAATTTCTACATTCGCTGATGAAATCAAACTGACGTATAGTACATATGAGATTAAAATATAGATTATATCAAAGTTCATAATGAATATTTACTTTGTGTATATTTGAAAAATTATAAGTCACTTACTTTTTATCAAGCGCCTTTTTAAATTCGTTTGGAGAAGCTCATCTTCTATTTTGTCTTCATCCCTTTCATCGTCCCAAATCACTGCACCTGGTATATTTTCGATCTGCTTGATGTACTCACTAGAATAATAGAAAGAATTATACGATATGTACCCCTCTGCCATAGACCCCTCATTTTTTTCCCTTTTTCAAACAAAACCTTTCAATTTCTTCATGTACCTCTCTAAGAAGAAAATCCAATGACAAGAAACCACCCCAACAATTCAACCTCATCTACTAGGTGGATTAGAATATGAACTCGCAAGTCCATGGAACTCGTCGGCTGTTCCTTCTCAAACATACAAACAATCTCAACTATCTCTTGACGTCACTGTGGAATTCTAGCCACATGAATCTCCTTTGACGTGATCCAACGTACAAATGCAGATAATTTAGATATGGCACGTATGAGGCCTTGGGGGAATTCATGTTTCACACAAGCACACATGAACAAAAGATAATGACACTGCAAAATTATAAACACATGCAATAATATACAAAATTAGTTATGTTTTATGATCCCTGCATGGGATAAACTTTATTAATATAAAAAATGATGAAATCATGCTTTTGACATTATACGTACTCTTAGAAGATTCAAATGATCATGCGATTTCAACCCTGACATACGGTCTTCCACTGTGAAGCAGCACCGTAGTAAAGACCCATATGAAGATGGCACCCTCACACCCATTATAACTTCCTTTGCGAAAGAACTATCATATTTTTTAAAAATCCATGGGACATCACCTTCTTTGAAATACCAATTAGAGGGACCAACTGCCTCTGATAATGTACTTTCTAATCATCTTGGCCAATGCTTCTTTTTAGTTTTTGAAGTAATAAGGTCTTTCCTAACAACCAATGTGTCACTTTGTTTCGATGATATGTGCCTCCATAAAGAAGATGAAACATTTTTAAAAATATGCATGGGATCTAATAAGTGGGTAATCTTATGATGCTCCCAATATGGGAGGTTATAAAGATAGATTTCCTTTTCATCCCAATGGGAAATTTATCAACATAGGTGTCGAAGAATTCTGGATCATCGAACATAGACTCCCCATTTGAATCGAAAATTTCTATGAACTCCTCCTTCTCTCTCTCATATGATTTAAGCCATTCGGTTGGTATCGTTATTGCAGGCCTTTGGGTTCTCTTTCGTTTACCATTGAAAGAAGATGCTGCTATTCTGTAAGGGTGTTCTTCTGGGAGGAATACCTTGGAGAAGTCATACACTGGCTTTCGTAGGTCGTTGGAGCATCTGTATTTTAGAGAAGCTCCACAACATTTACATCCATAATACCCTTTTGTTACAAAACATGTGAAATTATTGTATATAATATGCATGGGACGTTAAATAATATCATGAAGATCGGAACAATTACGAAGAATTAAATAACTAATATGCGAACGAAAAATTGTTACGTATATAAACAAATCAATAAACATGTAATTTAGCAGAGAAAATTCCTAAGCTTGGATAATCATGTGTCATGTAAGCGCATATTCCATACAATATACAACTCCTCTCTACTGCGATGGGTCTTGATACATCGTATACATTTATCCCATCCCATAATTATTTCAATTAATCTACCAGTGGTTGTAAGTATACATCCATATTCTTCACTTGTCTTCTACCAGGGACTATGAGAGCCAACATAAGATATTCATTCTTCACGGAAAACCATGGGGGGATATTGTTATAGATCACTACTACATGTAAAACATAATAGTTGGTGTTCTGGAGGGAACATGGGTTGACACCATCCATGGCTATGCTGAGTCGTAGACTTCGTACTTTATCCTTGAATTTTTCGAGCCATGGATCCTCTATATGCTTCATGGCTATTGAATCTGTTGGGATTCAAATAACTCCCAAACCACTTTTGTGTGAGGCATGCCATCCATGCAACATAGATAATTCTTTGCAACGAAAGAGTCTTTGAATCCTTGGGATTATAAGCATGTGCCTCAATATCTTAAAAGGAGGACCACATGATTTACCCTTTGTTGTGGAGGTAAATCCCCTCTGCGGACAGAGGCGATCCCTACTAGCCCAGACCGGGTCTAGCAACAATCGTTCACGCTATAGTGCAGGTTCCTAATTGCAAATAAACCGACTAACGATGAAGGCTTACCTGGAATCCAACGCTGTTGCTTGTAGAAGAGGTAGCGCTCCCGTTCCTTAGCCCTGGCAGATCACGATCCCCACGATCTCCGTGGTGGACACCTGCACATGCGAGAAACAACACAAACGCAAGCGTAAAATCCAGTAGATGCAACTATATGTCAGTCAGAAAGGACATAAATCATCATCATAAACAACAACAAGAGTGGAACCATAACCAATAGTCGTTTATCATTAATCAATCAAAGGAAAATTACAACCATATTTCTGACGTTGAATTCTCCTTCGGCGGGTCGTCAGAAGAACATGTCTCGAAAAGCCTGTCAAGGATGGGCCAAACCTCTCTCTTCGGATGTCTCGACAATGATCTCCTTGCTTGGATTTGGCCTTAAGGGAATGGATCAAAGCTCTTGCAGCATTAGGCTCTTGGGAACTTGGAGACTTGAAGACTAGCTATTCAGCCATTCAGCCCTTCAGCCCCTTCATCAATGGATGAAGGCTATATTTATAGAGGAGAGGAGGAGGTTGGGATCCCTACAATAGTGGAAGGGAGGCCTTATCCCTTGGGAGGTTCTACATAAGGTGGAAACAAGAGGCCAAAAGAGGAAGGCCGTGGTTATTCAGGCGAAACCACTCTTGATGACTCATCCATGAAATTGTTGTAATCGAAACTTCGCCTCTTTTTTAAAAAACTTTCCAAAAGAAGATTGGCACAGGTGCTTAACTGGGACAGAGCGCCAATTGGCGCGGGCTCAGTGTTAATTTCCCCCCATTGGCGCGAGTACATAACGGGCTACCAACGCCAAGGCAAAAACAGGTGTTTTTAGGGGTCTGCTCAGGAAATGATCAACAGAAGAAATGTTGTCCTCATGGAAAGGGATGCAATGATGGTATTTGCAAGGCATGAAACTGATTATTGGTCACAGAAACGACCCTCCAATGGGCGAGATGGGGATTGCAGGGAGGGTGACAAATTACTGTGTAACACCTTTTTTTTTGATTTATCATACCTGTAATGCCCACATTTTGGACATATCTCTTTGTCTGCATATTCTCCTCTATATAGAATATAATAATTTGGACATGGATGATATGGTATGTACTCAACACCAAACATTTTCAACAATTTCTTTTCCTCTTCGCAGCTATTGGGAAAAATATTATCACTCGGAAGAACATTATCTTTGAATAACCTGTAGTTGGTCATGGACAATATTAAATGTACATTAATTTCGAAAATTATAAAATTCATAAAATTGACCATTTGTAATGTTCATTGTGTGATTATATTTCTTAAAATAGAAGGGACTTTATGGTCAATTACCTCAAAATTTCTGAGAAACATGAATTCGACAAGACAAACTTTGCTTTCAAGTTGTACAGTAACATCATTGTCCCCAACTGGGTAGAATTTGACTGATCTCCAGGTCCAAAGAGAGGGGAGATGGAAGCAGATTTAAGGCTTTCGAAAAAGGTATCAACGATATGAGCATCATCCCCTAGCTGATCATCATTCTAGAATGCATCTAATAACATTGTCTCCATGGTAGTCATATCCCTTAAGTAATAATCCATACCAACCTCTATTTGATTGCCTCCATTGCCAGCCTGTGAAGAACTACTATTGTTGTATTCATTCCTAATTGGTGAATCTGGACGTAGTGGGAATTGAATAGGTGGTTGATTCAACCATTCTTGGTATCATTCCTCTCTGATTTTTTCTCTTAATTCAACCTTCTCTCGATTTGACATTGTCATGGGGTGCAATGGAAGATGGTAGGTAGGTTGCTCATCATCACTAGAATCCTAATAATTTCAAAAAATATATTTGAACATGATTAGTACAAAATAGATGATATCAATTAGTAAGAAAGTCGAAAAAGTGCAGGGGGTTTTGGGAGGGGGAAACCCCCAGCTGCTCGAGGCAGGGGTCGAATCTCCTTCTTGGCAAGAGCTCAGGACCGAGCTATGATGGATGTCCATGATGGGAGGCAGGTTTCTATTGAGAGGGCGCTTAGAGCAAGACAGTCCCTGAAGTCTGGTGTGTAATGAAGATCATGTCCTTCAATTGCAGGGGGTTGGCAGGACCCCAAAAGAAATCTGCTTTCCGGAGGATTATTTTTCTGGACTGTCCAGATTTAATTCTGCTACAAGAAACTTTAGGTGCCGGTTCTGTGGTCAAAGATAGGTTGGAAGGTTGGTTGCCTGGTTGGTTTTTTGAGACGTTGGATGTTAGAGGGCGTTCGGGAGGGCTGGATGTGGGTTGGAATGGAAGAACTATCAAACCACTCAATTTCTGGGGTATGGAGTCGGTCCTGGGGTTAACTTTTCAGGTGCTGGAGCTAGGTGAGGTTTTTAACATTTTTAATATCTATGGTCCTTATCAAGATCGGATCCCGTTTTGGGATTCCCTACTGGGTAACTCTCTACTCAAAGGGGATTCAGTGATTTTGGGAGGGGATCTGAACTTTTCCTTGGGCCAGTCTGAGGTCTGGGGTCCTCATGCGCATGCTGATTCTTTGTCGGGGTACTTCACCCAAAAGTTGGTGGAGAATCATTTGCTCGATATTGAGCCCTTAAAGTTGAAGCCCACTTGGAGGAAAAATAGATGCGCTGAAGACAGAATCTATAAGAGACTTGATCGCTTCCTGGTGGCTGAGCAGATTGTGGACAGACCTTTTCAAATTAGGCAGTGGGTTGGATGTGGGGGTGCTTCTGATCATTTTCCCATCTTCCTTGATTTAAAGAACGGGCCTAGGCAGCCTCCCAGTCCTTTAAAGTTTAATAATACCTGGCTCAGGGATGTTTCTTTTAAAGCCCTTGTTCTGGATAGGTGGATCCCTTATAGGGATGATGGTCCTCTTTCTGCGGCTTTTCATTTTGCTGAGAATTTTAAGCGTGTCAAGGAAGTTGTGAAGCATTGGTCGGCTGCTAAGAGATTGAGGGAGGATTTGGATTTGAAAAAGGTTGAAGAGGATCTTCGATTGATATATGAGGGGATTGGAGGTGGGTTCCAAACTCAAGCTGATAAAGATACCCTCGTTTCTCTCGAAAAAAGAAGGAACTCCCTTCTTTTGGATAAGGAAGAATGTTGGAGGTTGAAAAGTAGGGCCACATGGTTGGCAAGTGGGGATGATAATACAAAATTTTTTCATGCTTATGCGCGTGGTTGAAAGGCGGCTAATTCTATTTGGAATTTAAGAGATGCTCAAGGCATTGAACACTCTTCCTTTGAGGCTAAAGCAAAGCTGGGCGTTGATCATTTTAAGGCTCTATTTAAGGCTCCAGCTCATGCTTCTCTTGCGGAGGTTATTAGAGTGGCTCAACTCTTCCCGAGGTTTGTGGAGGAGGCGGATAACATATCTCTGATGGCTGTGGTTTCGGAGCAGGAATTAAAGGAGGTTCTTCATAGCTTTCAAAAAGACAAAAGTCCTGGGCCAGATGGTTGGTCGATTGAATTTTTCTTGGCTCTTTATGATGTGTTAGGGGCTGATCTGCTGAAAGTAGTGGAGGATATCATAATTTCTGGGAGGATACCGGCTTATTTTAATTCCACGTTCATAGCTTTGATTCCGAAGGTGGATAACCCTCTTACTTTGGCTGATTTTCGTTCGATCTCTCTCTGCAATTGTATTTATAAGGTGGTTGCCAAGGTGATTGCGAGGAGACTCAAAAGAATTCTGTCTTCCCATATCTCTGGGGAACAATTTGGCTTTCTGGATGGTCGTCAAATTCATGAAGCAATCGGTACTGCTCAAGAAGTTCTCCACAGCATGAAGACCAAGAATCTCAAAGGAACGGTGCTGAAAATCGATCTATCCAAAGCATATGACCGGGTAAGCTGGTTATATATTCGTATGCTCTTGACTCATCTTGGTTTTGGAATTGGTTTTATTAGATGGATTATGAGCTGTATCACTACTGTCTCTTTTTCTGTCTTGCTTAATGGGGCTGCATCCCCCTTTTTTCATGCTGAAAGGGGCCTTCGCCAGGGCTGTCCCCTTTCTCCCCTTTTGTTTTTATTGGTTGCTGAGGGCTTGAGCAGAGCTCTGAAGGCGGCCAAGAGACAGGGATCCTTGAAGGGCATCCAGGTTGCTCCAAATCTTTTCATCACTCATCTTCTTTTTGTTGATGATGTTTTAATCTTCTGCTCTGGATCGGTGCGAGATGCTGTTACTCTTGGAGAGATTTTGGACCTGTTTAGCAAGGCCACAGGTATGGAAGTGAATGGTGTGAAGTCTTCCATCACCTCCCATTTTCTGCGGGAGGAGGAGAGGCGGGAGTTTGAAAGGATTTTTCCTTATAACTCTGTTGGTTTGGAGGATGGGCTGACTTACTTGGGGTTCCATTTAAAACCTAATGACTATAGAAAACATGATTGGAGTTGGCTGCTGGAAAAGCTGGAAAAGCGCCTAAGAGTGTGGTGTCATAAATGGCTGTCTAGAGCCGGGCGACTGACCCTGGTTAAGTCTGTGTTGGAGGCTGTCCCGGTTTATTGGTTATCCCTTTCTTGGATCCCAAAGGGTATTTTGGAGGCATCAAGGAGGATTTGATTCAGATTCCTTTGGAGTGGGAAGCAGGAATCTTTGGTGACCCCTTGGGTTAGGTGGGAGAAAATTGCAGTCCCTAAAGGGTTGGGTGGTTGGGGACTGAAAAACATTTTTCTCTTTGCACAAGCTCTGGCTGCGAAGGGTGGGTGGAGGCTTCTTAAAGTTGACAGTCTTTGGACTCAGGTGTTGAATCAGAAATATATTGCTCCTTTGTCTATTGTTGATTGGATAAGAAATCCTAGGAAATCCTCTGCGGGTGGTTCAGTGATATGGAAGGCTCTTGTAAATTCCTTTCATATTTTGGAAACTAGTCTGGCTTGGGATGTGGGTAGTGGCAGGAGGTTTCGGGTTGGTGAGGATCCTTGGATGGGAAGTGAACGACAACATCTTCTTCCTAGGCGCACGGTTGAGGCTTTAAGGCAGAGGGGGATCACTTTTCTTGCTCAACTTGCTGATCTGGTTAGGAGAAGGTTGGGGGTTCAGTCTTGGATTCCAGCCTCGTCTTTGGGTTTGGAGATTATGGATGAGAGGGATCTGGCTGAATATATCAGAGCTTTAAAACAGGCTCATATCTTGCTACAGGAGAGGGAGGATATGATCGTTTGGGATTTTGACTCGTCAGGGATCTATTCTCCTCGGGCTGGTTATAAAAAACTCAGTGCAGGGGGTGTTTTGGGTGAAGAGAGGTGGTGGTGGAAGAAACTTTGGAAATTAAATTGCCCTCCTAAGACCCGCATCTTTATGTGGTGTGTTCTTGAAAACAAAGTCCCCACCTGGGACGTTCTGCAACATAGGAGTTTTCAGGGCCTTGGATGGTGCTGTCTATGTAATTCTGATGAAGAATCGGTAAACCATCTTTTCCTTAGCTGCCCCTTCATTAAAGGGGTGTGGATGGAATGCACCAGGTCTTTGGGTTTTCTCTGCAGATGGGAAGGCTTATCTGTGTCACAGGCTTGGGATGCATGGTGGGTTTCTCAAGCTGAGCAGAATCTTAAAGCTCTGCCTCTCCTTGTGATCTGGGGTGTTTGGTTGGCATGTAACCGATTAATTTTTGAGGGGATTGTCAGTACTCCTGTGGTTGTTGGGGCCATGTCTATTGGTCTTCACTCTGCTTTCCCTATACATATCCGTGCTGCCAATCAAAGAGAGATCCTGTTGTTGGACATTGATAAGAGAGTTCCGTGGGGTTTTTTTGATGGGGCAATGCAGCATAACGTTTGTGGTGGTGGGGCTTTGCTGTTCCTATCTGAAGCACATTGGTTTGAGATTGCTGTTGGGCTTGGGGAAGGAACTAATAACCAGGCTGAACTGTTGAGCCTTAAGATCCTTTTGCTGTTTGCTGTGGAGAAAGGTTGCAGAATGTTAAATTTCTTTGGGGACTCCTTGAACGTGATTAATTGGATTAAAGGTTTTCAACAATGCAGTGTCTACCATCTACAACACCTGCTTCATTCTATTAGGGAGATCCTTTCCTCATTTAAAACTTTCTCTTGTCAACATATTTACCGAGAAAATAATGATATGGCAGATCGAGCTTCGAAGCGAGGGATCCAACAGGACGAGGGTTCCTGGAGGATCAGAGAACATAAGGATGGCGCTATCTCTGAATATTTACATATATCCTTATTTGACTGAGTGGCCACTGTGTTTTTCTTTATGACAAGGAACCTTTCGCCTACAGGAGGCACTAACTTGATTGCTATTGGGTGGAACTGTTATTAAACAGGCTGTTTTGTGCTCACATTTCGGGGTGTTTCACACCTGGTGAACTGTTTTGTGCACATTTTTTGGGTTGCTCATACCTGGTTGCTGTGGGGTGAAACTTTTATTTAACTGTCCCATCTTTTTGCTGATGGAGATTGCGAAAATTTGGTAATCCATTCGCTGTTCAACACTGAAGGTTTCTACAGGGGGCTGCCTCCTTTTTTATATGATATCAGAGCATGCGGGTCCCCTGGGCGGTGATTCGAACAGATTATGAGATTTTTTGCTGTGAGCCTACTTGTTGGCTCGACTGATGAATTATTAATAAGCTCGTTTCCTGTTGAGCAGTGAATTTTCCCTTCCAGACATTTAGGTCGACCTACTAGTCAGCAGAGCAGTGAGGTTGGTTTTCTTGCTTGATCAGCTTTATACATAGGGTCATTTGAACAGTTTTGTTTCTCATAAACAGTTTGTAAAGCCAGTTTCCGCAATGGCATGTTACACTTTGCATCTGAATTTGTAAACAAACTCATTGAGTTTGTCTCTCTCGAACACATATCTATGTGTTTGTCACTGTATTTTTGTACTCATCTGCAGTAATAAAAATATGCTTTTTTCTCGAGGAAAAAAAAAGAAAGTCGACAATGCATGATTAATTGGTTTGACATTGAAATAATTACATTATACCAAACAATTATTATTACCATCATTGTCCAAGGATTGTGGCTAGAAGATGGCATGTTACAATTGGCAGGGTGAAGTGGCTGTCCATTTTCATCTACGAGTTGTGCCTTGCAGTATGATGCTCCTGATAAGAGCTTCCAACGTTTTGGAGTTGTTTGAATATTTTGTGCATCTGAAATCGTTTCTGAATCTTCATGAACCTGCAAATTTGTATACATTAATTTTATTCAGCTGGTTGACATGGATAAAAAATAAATTAAATTAGATAATGAAATATAAATAAAATATGAAGTAATTACGTCTCAAGATGGATAGGGAGAAATCCACGATGGACTTTAAGAAATATTATGGAACGAGCTGGATTTTGAAGAATTTTCCATTTGATATAATTATGAGATTTTCTCCCTACATTTGAGCAAAATAAACAATAAATTTTGGTGTACATACCTAAAAGTAATTTTGGTGCCTTAAAAATGAACTTATTGTTGTCGGTGACAATGTACTGTTAACCGCACCAGTGCAGTTTTATTAATGGACGCACCGGTGCAGTTTTATTAATAGATGCACTAGTGCTGTTAGTTAACAAACGCACTAAATATCAAGGAAAAAAGCACAACTTTATTTTTTTGAAGTGAAAAAAGCGGTAAATTGAAAAATGGGCGGAAAATTATTTTCAGAAATCTAATTTCATAAAAAAGTTCTTTAAATAGTAAAAGCTATTCATTATTTTATTATTTTTACAAAAAATTTCAGGGAGGGATTTTCACGAGATACATACCTAGAGCAAGAGAGCATGAGAGCACTGTGGAGCAGCAAAATACTTTTGAACAACGACACTATTCAGAGAGTCATAATTCGAAACATCTGGTGATTCACACAAAGACCATGTAGTATAGAAAAATTGTTAAATTTTAATTTAATAATTGTTTTTTTTACAGTTTCTGTTAGATTTAATACATGCATAGTAAATTTTTTAAATTTTACTGTGCATTTTCAGAAAAAGAAAAAGAAAAAAAATCCATTCTTATATTAAACCCTTGCTTCTTCTTGTTTATGTGACTTCACAATTAGGGATTTTCATTTTATATTTATAGGGTTTGTATTACTATATATAAAGGTGTATGAAATCTAACCCGCAAGACCACTTACAGAGTCAGATCCCAATCCATGTCATCCCTTGCACGATTTAAAAAAAAACAGTTTTTTTTAATCGTTGCGCACTGTTTAAAATAGCACACCAGTGCGTGATTGTAGTATAGCGCACCGGGCACGTAATGACAAAAAACACTGTTAGATAAAAACATTTTTTTATTAATTTTTGTTTGTGTTAATCGGTGCACCGGTTTTAATATAACGCACTAGGTCTCCTTGTTGACAAAGATCACCATACGATGTTTCTACTATATTGGCGGTGCTTTTATAAGAATTCACTGCACTGCGTTTGGTGCGTATGTTCTGAAAGGCGCACCATTTTCTTGATTTTTGTTTTTTTACCTGAAAAGTATGTGATTTATTTATAAAATATGTTAATGAATGGTACAAGTTTTATATTGATAAATAAATGGTTAACAAGAGTTCAAGTAACATAAATACTGATAGCACATCCAAAAAAGCAAAAAAGGCAAGTCCTTTGTAAATTCTTTACAAAATTATTATTTTTGAACTATATGTAAGTTTAACTAATATGTATTGTTTAGTGCGTATCATGCAGAGCCAGAAAATGACAAATATAAATAAGGTTATTTCTGATGTAAGACCAGAAGATCGTAAAACCTTGATGGAAAATTTGCATAAGGATGAATCAGGTGAATGAAAAAATACTATTGATCCAATATGAGTTTCTTTTTTATTTTTCATTAATAATATACTTAAAAATATTAGATAAAATGTTTCAAACAATCTATTAATTTAGATATGTTTAATGTTCTACAGGGACCAACAGTGAAAAAAATGAGTGTTTTTCTAAGAAAAGAAAAAAAATAGAACATGCAAATGAAAAAAAATTGCTCCTTAGCTCCTATGGAGTGGTGGTGGAGGTTAATGAAAGGGGGGAAAAAGCTTACAAAACTTTGAGGGATCTAGTGGAATGAATGTATAGACGTTCTTTCCACTTACAATATAAAAATAAATCCAATGATTCCAAGAACCAAATTTTATTTAAACTACAAGATGAGTTTCCAGAGAATTGGTTAATGAGACATGTCATACTTTTAATAGAAAAAACATACAACAACAAAAAAGGATTGAAAAAGTAATATTCCTTTAAATTTTTTTCTATAATTATATGTATATATTACTGCAAAGCAATCATTTATAAATATAACTTTTGTTATATTTACTTTTCATATATCAATATAAAAATTAAAAAGTTTATTGTCATGTTACATTTTAAGGAAGATTATGAAAATCTCAAAGGATGAACGAGCTAATATCAGAAATATGCCAGTAGGAATGTCCAAAAAGATGTACAAGGAGATGGACAAATAATTAACATAATTGCATCGCACGAGGAGCCATCTCAACAACAACATGTTTCAAATGTAATATGTAATCATTGAATTTTTCGATTAGGTACAATAAATAAACAATTTAGCATTAAATATTAATTTTCAAGTATTTTCTTGCAGAAAAGAAAAGAAAATGGAACCCATTCAGCACCTAAAATAGGATGACAAAGAAGAAAAGGGTTGATATCTATGTTTTTGAGTAATTTTTACTTCCTTATAACAACTTAACTAGATTTCATTTTTGTATATTTTAAGTTTTTTTACAGCAATCATCATTGAATATATTCAAACAGGTGCTAACATACAAAGAAGAACCATCAAAAGAATTGATTGAAATTGGGTTAAATATGGGTTGTCAGTATATGCTGGCACATTAGAAATTAATTGTGGAATTTGTAATCATATATCTTGTTTTACTTAGCTTCATCTATAATTAATATAACAAAAAAATCTTTTATATTAAATCTATGATTTATTATGGGGTATAAAAGTTGCAGGAAACAAAGTATGGAATTGCGCCAACAAATGAATTGTTGAGAGATGGCATGAAATTTGATTTTGAAAGAATGTGTATAGTTCACGAGTCAATTTTTGCTATGGTACATTTCTTTTCAATTTATATTGATGTATATTATTTAATATTGCAATTTTCAATATTCTCACCAATGTATATACACTCATTACACTTTATTTTTATGATTGTAGATGGAACTTAAAGAAGAAGAAAACAATCAACACAATGAACAACACATTCATCCAAATAACCCAAGTCATGGAAGTAGCTCGAGCAGTGACAACAATTCCAATGAAGAATGATGATCAATATGTTTGGATATCAAAGTAAGGCGTTGCATTTTTTGAAATATTTGTCTGTGAAATCAGGCATTTTGTTTAATGTAATGGACATAGTGTCCCAATTGAAAGACAAAGGGATACCAATAACTGCCCAATTTTGTATGACAAAGAGTGTCTAATTCATATACAAATAATTAAAAATGTTTTAATTTATTCTATTGCGTTCTCCATGGTCGTTGTGAAATGTTACATCACTGATTAAATATATGGATGATTAAATATTATAATGAAGAGATGCAAAATCTGATGATATGATATAAAAAATTAATCCAAACATCACATTCAAATGCATTAATAAAAATTTAATTGATATGAATATTGTTATAATATATGTGTCGACTTTTGATGAAAAATGAATTTTAAAAAATCACAATAATTGCACTACCACAGGTCGATGTTTTTAAAAAATAGAAAATGAACACCAGTGCGTGTTAGTTACTGTGCACCGATGTGTTTGTATGATACTGTACACCGATGTGTTTCTAAGACCTATGGGCACCTTACAAATACCAATACCAATTAGAACGCCCGATGCGATTTATCGGCGACTACCACTCGGACGGTCGGATAAGCATTGCATGCACCAGTATGGTTTGTCTTTAACGCACCGGTGTGTATTTATAACTTAACGTCTTGGTGCGTTTTAACACCTAAGTAGCCCGGTGCATTTTTACACCTTAAAGGTGCTGGTACATGCACCTTCCATCGGCTAGGTGCGTCTTTGTGGGTGAAATGCAACGAGACATTGCTAAATGTCCCCGGGTGTCCAAAATTTGTTTTCGATCCTAATGCTTGGTATATTCACAATACCAGTGTGTACATGGTTAAATTCACCGGTGCGCTCACACATGATTCATGCATTGATGATAAAAACATCCGTAAAAACCTGTGGCCGCCCAATTTTTTTTATTTGTGTTGAAGTTCCATTAGAAGTTCCATCAAAACCTCCGTTACAAAAACGGATGTTGTAGCAATTTGTTTTTTGACAATTTTGGCCAATTTTATAACACTAAAAACCTCCTTTATAACCTCTACTAGAGGGTCTTTTCCTTTCAGTGAATGTTAAATGGGACACAATTGATGGACATATTATTCGGTGGAAAAATATATTGTCCAAGCTATTGGTGAAATTAATAATGTGCTTACTATATTATCAAAACACGACTGAGTTCATCAATGTATAAATTTTGTAAAAATGGACATTCGAGAAGCCTAGGGTGTACTCCTCAATAGAGATTGGTCTAGAAAATTACAGGGTTATTTTTCGATAAACTGGTCACATTTATGGCTTCCATACAGTGGCAAGAATAATTATATTCAGGTGGAAAGTGAGCCATACATGAAACACGTCGTGACACCACTTGAGGGCCACAATGAGCCTGTTGCTTTCGTGGGTCTAATATTTGGGAATTGTTTTATTGAAACCTTCCTCAGGTGTTATCAAGAACAACCATCACCTGTTCCACCAGATACACAACTGGAACTACTTCCCTTTTCTCCAACGGGTGCAAATGAAACATGCAATATGTATGTAAATAATAATAATAGTAATAGTAGTATAGGAAGTAGCTTAGAAGATCATGATATTTGGAATTTATATTTTGATGGTTCAAAGATGCAAGATAAATCTAGATTCGGTTGTGTACTTACATACCCATGCAATATAAAGCATATCCTTTCATGTCATCTATATTTTGAGTGTACAAACAATATTCTTGAATATGAAGCACTCATACTCAAATTAAAGAAATATATTGGCCTGAAGGTAGAAACCTTAAGGTAAACAACGACTGAGAGGTGGTCACTCATGATGTATAAGATATTATACATTGTGTTTCAATGCATCTTAAAAAATACCAGCAGGAGTTATGGCTTTTGATTAATAATTTCAAAGCTTTCAATAATGTTTTTGTTCCTAGAGTAAGAAATACTGTAGCAGATGCATTAGAAAATGTAGCTGCTAAGATGTCACCATTGGAAAATGGTTTTTGTATTGAAATTGTGTATAAACCATTTGTGATAGACAATGTCACTAACTTATGTGTTTTCAATGATGACCAACAGATATTGCACTTTATGGCTAATGCTGACATATTCATGGATGATGCCATAGAGGAGGATGAGCATGGTCATGCTCTATAAGAGGTATCAAATTCAGCAAAAGGAAACACTATTCTAAAAGGTGTGGTGTCCCTGGAGAAGTTATATGACCTGCAAAACCGATTTAGAGGGACAATCAACACAAATACTTAGAGTTTGAAGTTAGCATATGAATGAGTCAATACAAGAACTCCCGAATATCTGAAGTGTGTGAACCTTGGTACTTGTTTTTATCCAAAAGAATGATAAGAATTCATTTTCTTATCCAAACAGTATCATGATGTGTTCACATGGACATACGATGATTTAAATACTTATGACACTCGTATTATCCAAAATGTTATCCCTATAAAATAAGGAATGAAAATATTCTAGCAGAAAATACAGAAAGTTCATCCAACACTGGAACCCATTATACAGAAGGAATTGAGAAAGATGTTGGATGCTTAGATCATCTTTAAATTTAAACATTCCACATGAGTTTCCAATCTGGTCCTAGTCAGAAAGAAGTCTGGAGAGATAAGATTATGTGTATATTTACGCAACCTTTATTGGACTTATGATAAAGATAACTATCAAGTTCCATCCATGGAGCAGATACTGAAGACATTATCTGGGTCTAAAATTTTTTTTCCACTAGATGGTTTCTTTGGTTATAATCAAGTGCTAATATCGAACCCGATTGATTGAAAACTACCTTCAGAACTAAATGGGGAACATTCAATTTTTAAAGGATTCCTTTTGGACTTATAAGCACAGGTGCAACCTTTCAAAAAGCGATGGACATCACCTTCCATGGCCTTATAGGTCAGAGCGTCATTGTTTATTTGGATGAAGTTACTATTTTTTCCAAGAAAATACCAAATCACGTACACCATATAAAACATATATTTGACCGGTGTTAGAAGTATGTGATTTTCCTTAATCCCAAGAAGATCATCTTCGGTGTGTCTAAAGGGATCCTATTAGGGCACATCATTGCTAAGAGCATAATTAATATTGATCCTGAAAGGGTAAAATCCATCACATAGACCCCATTACCAATGAACAAGAAATCCATGCAATATTTCTTAGGGAAAATTATTTTCCTAAGAAAATTCATCTCTTATTATGCTCAGATAGTAAAGCACATATAAGAGATTATTAAGAAAGATGCAATATACAAATGGTATAAACGAAAGAAGGACATGTTCAATCATATTAAGAAGGTTATTGTCGATGCACCCACATTATTCAGTGTAGACTATGGAAAATTTTTCTTAGCTCTATATATTTGCTTTAGATTCATCGACTGTGACCATGTTGACTCAAAAGGACATTGAAGGAAATGAGCGACCTATCTCTTTTATTAGTGCTAGTCTACAAGGGCATGGATTAAATTATCCTGCCATTGAAAAAAAAACATACGTTGTATGAAATGCAGTTAAGTACTTAAGTCCATATCTATTAAAAGCTCACACAATCATATTTGTACATCATCCAACAATAAGAAAATTGTTTGTGCAACAAAATCTGGGTGAGAAGAGGGCTAATTGGATGATCTGTCTTCAAGAATATAATATGGAGTTCAAACTAGTTCATACTATAAAGGGTCATGGCCTATGTAAGATAATATCTGAAGCAAGAGATTCTCTCGAGCAAGATCTTTCAATATGGGAGACAGTGATAGAAATGTACAACATTGAGCATGTTCCTCAGTCCACGTCTAACACGCCATGGTACACAATTTTACGGAAATTTCTAGAGCATGACACCTTTCCCACACATTTATTGAATAAACATAAGAGGGAAATTTGTTTAAAGGATCTATATTATCAATTAGTTCACGTAGTGATTTTCCAGAAGAACCACATTGGTGTTTTGTAGAGGTTCCTTGAGCCACACGATACATATAAGGGCTTGAAAGATTTACATGATGGACCAGCAGGTGGTTACTATGCAGTGACATTAATACACATAGATTTATGAGGGCTGTTTATTATTGGCCCACTCTATTTAAGGATTCTCACACCTATGTTCACAAGTTCTAAGCTTGTAAAATATGCATTGGTCACGATCAGAGGTCAACCCCCCCACTTCTACCAGTAGCAGTTGAGGAACCATTCCAACAGTGGGGCCTAGATGTTATCAGGAATTTTTTTCCCAATTCATCAAAGAAACATCGATATATTCTCACATCAACTGATTATTTCACTTGGTGGTCAGAAGCATTTCCTCTCAGACAAGTAAATGACCAGGAAGTCATTCACTTCTTACAAAAGACTATTATAACCAGGATTGGTGTTCCTACGTCACTTATCTTTGATAATGTGACCTATTTTTTATCATTAAACTTTATGAATTCACATTAGAAAATGAAATTGTATTTAAACATGCCTTTAATTATTATCCATAGGGAAATGGTTTGGATGAATCAAAAAATAAGCACCTCATATGCATAATCAAGAAATCCATGTTCTCTAAACAAAGGAACTCGCATAAAGCTTTGAACAATGCACTTTGGATTGATCGTGTAACTCCAAATACTTCCCTGGGAACCTCGCCATACTTCCTAGTTTACGGTAAATAAGCTATCTTGCCTCTGAAATTGTATCTTCCGACCTTGCAACTCTCTCAAGAGTCACGAGGTAGACCTTGCCTCTTGGTTTCGAGCAAGATAAAAACTTTACTAAAACTTGAGGAAGAAAGGCTCAGATCCAAGGAAATTTTTCTATTCACAAAAGTCGTGTAAAGTGTTGGTTTGATAAAAAATCTGTAGGGGAAAAGAGATTTGATATGGGTGACCTAGTACTGAAGTGGGATAAATCCCATGAGGAAAAGGGAAAACACACAAAGTTCCAACCATTGTGGATTGGACCATTTACCATTGATTAAAAGCTCGGTCATAATACTTTCAAGCTGAAATAATCAGATGGGAGAATTGACCCCCTTCCCATTAATGGCCAATATTTAAAACATTACTTCCAATAGAAGCTACAAGTGGCACTTCCTATACAGTTGCTTTGTTTCCTTTATTTTGTTAGTGTCAGTCATTATTGTCTTATGTTCGTCATGTATTTTTGTTCATTGTACATAAATAAGACCCTTGTGTAAAAGTGCATGGATCAAGAGACTCTATGGTGTAATGAAAGAGAAGTGTGACAACCACAACGCTCGGCTTTTTCTTGTTCTCCTTATTTGTTTCAGAAAATTCCATAGGTTGAGCTAAGTCCAGAAGGAAAATACAATTCATCCAATAGGATAACCTTAAGGAAACCTATTAGATTTGCACCTATGCTAGTATCTAAACTACTCAACTTAGTGTAAATCTACTTGTGTGTTAATGCTTGTCCAATCTAGTGGAGAAGGGATAAGGGGAAAATGTAAAGTGAGAAAACCAATATCATAGGTCTTAAAATAATTCTTTGAAGGGGAAACCTACTATTTTTTCAATAAGGTGGGATCCCTCTTCCACCCATTGAAAATAATAAGTGGAAATGCAATGTTGTATTAAAATAAATACATAAAGGATAAAATAATAGAAAGGATTCCTGCACAGGGAGGTGAATCAATCGACTTCATCGGGGTAATGTCCATGTTTAATGGAAATGAAGTAACATTTATTCTCTTGAAGTGGCTCCACCTGGGTACTGTCTAGGCTTGTTGGTAGTGGAGCAACACCAGAGATGAAAAATCATAATCTGAATATCATAAACTCATCGTGCACATTACCCTTTCCTAACTTGAAACAATTGTGATATGGTGTATTTTGTGTATGAGTTAAAGCAAGTAGAGAATAATGAGATGCTATGTATAAAGCCAGGTCAAAAGGGGGAAATAGAGGAAATCAATATTTCCTTGAGGTCTGACCCTTAATTGAAATCTATTCGCTGACAAATAAGTTGAAGTCTAACTGGTGTGTCGTGAAGTGTTGTCGCTGTGACAACACCCTCCAAAATTTCACTACATTTGAAATTTTGAGCCTAATATCACCGTTGTACCTATATTTTCTTTGATCATCAAATGTCGTTTCATGTTATTCTATGTGTTTCAAGTGTCCCTAAATTGTACCAAGTGTCATCGCATTGATTAGAACATATTTAATTACATTTCATGGGCGTAACATCTTAGTTGTCATAAAATGACACTTTTAGTCGCAATCGCACACATATCATCTATTGTACCTGGGGAATGTATGTAAAGTGGTTCTTTGATGTGTATTTATCATTTTAAAATATTTTCTAAGTTTTATTTATGAGTTGGTATGTGTCATGGTTTTATGTATAAAATCATCATGTTGACCCCTTTCCTTATCACCCAAACTTAGACAAATTTTAGTTTCAAAGAAAACCCATTGAGGCCAAGAACACATGAGTGAACTCTTAAGCCTTGATAGGGGCTCCAACGTTGTTAAAAAATAACCCCTGTGGCATCCAAGAGCACAGATCACACTCCTTAATCCTCTTTCCCCTTCCATCTTCCAAATTTTTCCCTTGAAGAGATCAAGTCTTCCTTGAGCACACTCCTTTATCCTGGAGGAATGCATCCTCCTTAAGCACATGAGCGCACTTTGAAGACTCAAATATCAACCCTTCAACCTTCCACAATGTTCCATGCATTCTAATAGAATCTTTTAGCACATGATAACACTATGAAGGCATGAAGCCTCAACCCCCAACCTTCAGGAGTGCACCCTGCACCCTCCTAGGCCTCTTGAGCACATGAGTGCACCCCAAAGGCCTAAAGCCTTTCCCTTCAGCCTTTAGGAGTGCACCCTCTACCCTCCATATTTCCCTTGGGTGCACAACATACTTGGGAAGCCCTAAGCCTTCCCCTTCGTCCTTAGGACTTGTGCCATGTGCCCTGCCTTAACTCCCGCACTGTCTTAAGTGCATGAAACCCCAAAGCCTCCCCTATTTAGCCCTTAAACCTTTCAAAGTGCACCCATGTTCCCTGAAGCTCATATAAAACATGGTAGAATAGGATATTTTCACGCTAAAAATTTCTTTTCACGAGTGATTGAAGATACAGGTATTCCAAAAACATCGTTGCAATCAGACATGAGGAAGATCGGGGAAAGTTAAAAAATAAAGGAAGCATCATAAAAATATAGAACACACTTTGATATTGATTATCTAAGCACCCTAAATTCTCCATTCAATCAAAGACCCTTATGAGGGTAGAAACATCCATGATCGAAGCTGATTGAGGAACACAGATGCAAGTGGAAACCATGTCACCACTGGAGAAAGTCCATGACATAATTAGTCACTACTAGTCCTAGTCATAAAAGATAGTGAAACATAATGTCTCATCACACAATGATGTGGAAGTCATGATGTATCATTGTAATCATTGTAAAGACAAGTAAGTGGAAGTCCAAGAGTCGTGTATGAACTAAAGAGTAATGGATGTCCAAAAGACATGTAATACCAAAAGTCATATGTAATTCCAAAGGTTGTAGAAGTCCAAAGGTCACTATAAGTTGGAAATTCAAGAGTCATGGGGATGTGAAAGGTCATTCCTCAAGTTATAAGTAGATCTTCATTTCCTATGTAAAGGAATTTTAGCCTTGGCTTCTCCCACAAGGCATTAGAGAGACAAAGTTATAACTTTTGGGGAGCAAGTGGTGGCTCTAACGCACCACTATTAGAGCTAGTGATGTTCATTATATTTATGTATCTTGGTACTTTTTCTTAATATCGAAGCCTTCTAGGCCAACACATTTTCACACATGGATTATGAATATTTCTACGACTATTATTTGGATGTTTATGGTTCATGTTTGCTTTCATCTGTACTGGGGTAATTGAACTATTTTGGTGACTTCGATGTTTCTTGTTGGAAATGTGTTGTAATGTTATAATGATCGTCACATCCTTGTAAACTATTTCTCTTGATGTTAGATGAGCCTTTATCATTTACATGTGTCTCCATTAGGGAAATATTATTAATTCTCTCTTAGAGGCTCACTTTATTTCCTCCCTCCACAGTAAGAGAACCATGATACATCTACAATCAAACATTCACAAGGGACACTAACTTTCTCATTCAAAAGGACATCTGCACTTCTCTCATGCCAATAGCTAAAGCCAATGCATGTATTTATGTAAATATCATTCATCCCATATTCCGAATGTGAATCCTACAAAAAATGGTGTGAGGTGTAGTTGGGACCTTATATCAAGGAGATCCCCTGTACGTTGGCAATATTTAGCACTATCAACACCACACCAAGCCAACACTAGGAATAAATTTCAATGAATTTCATTACATGTTTACCCAAATATGAAGGAAAGAATGTCATTATGGTAGTGGTATATTGAATAATGAAGTATTCCCATTTAATTTTCTCTTTCTATCATCGTTTTAAAGAAAGTACAATGCAAAAACATTCATGGAAGCATTCCAAAATCTACATGGAATCATGAAGATTAATATAGCTAACGAAATTATTTTCTTGTTTGGCTACACAATTGGATCATATCTCAACATTGATTGCAGGTATCTAGGATGTTACTTGCAGTTGGGGTTTCTTGTTGGTTCTAGTCAAAGGGAAAAATTCTGGTCACTGTAGGCACACTGACCAAATAGAAAGTCAATTATCGGGATTATTTCATTAGCGAGGATAGATTATTCAGAAAGTCCTAGTCACATGCAAAATTTTACATCTGATGAAGAATTTTGGGGTTCCAAAGTTTTCTCCTCAGGGGTTGATAGTATTCACGAAATTTGTGGTAACCTTTGATGGGTTTGCATCGAAAGTGTATCCATCAATGGGGTTGGTGACCAATGCTCAGGGGACAATTTGTTTAGGGTTTCCACCCATGATAAGTTTGGAAAACCAAGTTTTTACTTTCTCAGTATAAATTGGGAGTGATTTTGTTGTAGTGGCATCAATGTGACCTTTTTTTATAGAACCTTCTCTCCCTTCCTGTGTTGGGTTTTCTACTCCTGTGGTTTCTTTAGGGGTTTTTTAAGAGGTAGGGTTTACAAACACTCTATTTTTTTATGTAGGTGAAGGGTATGCTCCTTTCTTGATTATGGATGTGTTTCTACATGATGTGGAGCCAGAGAAGATATTTTTAGATGAATTGGTTAGGGATGATTTTTAGACGACCTACAATGGTTTTATGAGGGGGAGGGGGAGGGGATTGTTGAGGGTGTTGGACATACTATTAAGGAAGCACTAGATAAGGAAGATGGCAAGGGGGAGGCTTCTCATTCTCCTGTAAGGGCTTTGTTCGTCTCCAAGTCGAAGGATAAGAAAAATAAGGTTTTTAAGATTGAGGCCATACCTACTCCATATAAGATGAGTTAGGGGAAGGATGTTGACATGGAGGAGGTGGAATATATGGAGACCAAGCATTTTTTCAGAAGAGAAAGGGGTAGAAAATTCAGCCTTCATACCCTTTATGAGTGGCTTAGGGAGGAAATCATTCCAAAGGTTCAAGTCGTTTAGGTATTGTTCAAGATATATAAGGGTTTGATTATATTAACTTTTGGCTGCCATGAGGAAGCCTCTATTATTACAATTTGTGTCTGATTCATTGAATCTACACCAGACTTATTCAAATTATACAACCCATTATTTGATGCTAGTTTTGAGTGTTTGGATGTCATCCCTATCTGGGTTCAGTTTCCTAGTCTTCCATCTTGTATGTGGAATGAAAAGAGTTAATCAAGGTGACTAGGGATAAGTCAATGGCGATAATTTTGGTGTCTCTAGACTTACGCAAGAAGATATATCAATCTATTAACATTGGTATGGGGGTTGAGCAGCTCCAAGTTCTACACTATGAGGGAATTCCATTTTGAAGTAGGATGTGTCACAAATACGACCATGTTTTTAGCCACTGCGCTCTCCCCTTTAAGAAATATGTGTTGCTAGGAGATGCTTGGAAAATTTTGAAAAGTGACCTCCTCTCGAATTTGGGCTAAAGTTGTTATAACATCTTTTAGCACTCTTGTAGACCAATTATATATGCCCTATGAAGCTCCCTTCCCCTTATAGACCTGTCCTCATTTCAAAAAGTGGTTTTCAAAAAATATACATGATTATGCCCACTATTAAAACATGTACAAAGACGATCCTTATGAATAGTAACCACATATACTTTTTTGAGATTTGAAAAGATACATCAAAAACTATTTTTCAGGCAGGGTTTACGATTTTTACTGAAACCCCACATATAGGATCCCGTGGCCTATCCAAATTTATTGGTTTTAGGTGGTATATATACACCCCTTGGGTAGACCTAATTCATTCCTAATGAGATGTATCATCTTTATGCCTAAATTTCCCCATATAAGGTCTGAATTTTTCCCATGCCTCCTGGACTCCCAGTCTTCAAGAAACACTTGTTTCCTTGAAAATATGCTCATCCTCCTTATCTATATATTCTTTCACATATTTTAGAGGAAGTATTTAATGGTTCAATTTGGATGGATCTGGAGGAATTTTTCATCAATACAATAGGTTAGGATCAGGTTGTAGCTTCACATATTCATGTTGCCTTTAGTTAATAAAGAGACTCATGTCCTATTTCCAAATTGCATTATTTTTCTATGAATTTTAATTCGTAGCCCATGTTTCTTTTTGCTTCTTTGTTTTCCCTAAAGGTTGATATTTTTTTTGTTTTTGAAAGAGTTGGAGTTTCTTTTTGAAGATCTGAGATCTCATTCAGCTGAGGCCTTCTTGATCTTTGGAACCTCTTACATATTTATTTATCAAGTTTTTTAATGCTTATGCTCTTGTTTGCATTAGTATTTTGAACTTCTTGTATTTGGAATCCTATACTTGGAAACCTTGAGTGTATTTCATTCATTTGGTTTTGAGATCCCTTGTTTACTTCATTTTCGAATATTTGGGTTGCATTTAATAAAGAAAAAGAAAATATTCTTATGTTTATTTCTTCTTTTGTTTTCACTTCATTAGTTTAAAGTATTTTGGTTTCGGCAACATGGGATTTTTGTGGTGACTTCAAACATTCCTTTTGTTTTGGGAATGTGATTGGCATTGAAGTATTTTTTCTTCTTTATTTGGTTTGCCATTGTCTTGCTTGTCGCTGTTGCTTACCTTAAAGTTTGTGATTGAATCTTGTGCCACATATAAGTTTGCATTAGGATTAAGTGCATTAGAACAAGAATTTAGTTATTTTTTATTGATTTTGAATGTGTGAGTTCTTATCAAAAGAATTTTTTTTTTTCTTTAAATAGATTCTCACAAAACCTTGTAGAAATAGCTTTAATCGAAGAAAACAAAGTTGCATTTTCATGTAGCCTAGGTTTTATTATTGGTTTTTTTTTGCATCAAAACATCATAAGGGTCACTTCCATATCTGTTGACCTAAATAACAGACATTAAAATGAGCACTTAATATAAAATAAACTAGACTTTTTTCTTTTTTCATAGAAACACCAACTAGTCTAGAACATATTTAAGACCTTGGAATAGGTGTGTGGAGAGTAAAATCTGCAAGGCCACTAAAACTAAAGTATACAAGTTGATTAAAGAGAGAAGATCCAGTATCACATACGTTGTCAGGGAAATATCCTCTAACACAGGAGTCAAGCACTAGGACGTCCAACGATAAGGAAAGTGATATATACCCTCTCTTACTTGTTAGACCATGTGCCCATGAATTTTCCCCCTCGACATCTCATTATGAGCTGGTAACCTTAGTTGCATTTCCTAGGGACAACACAAGTGACTAGAGGGGGGAGTGCCCATGGTACCCAAGGAAAAATTTGTATCAATTTCATAGCCCTTCTAGAGGGTGCCCTGCGAAGCGAGGGTACTTTCACCGACAAAATGCTATTTTCTAGAGTTCAACGTAACTATTTATCAGACCTTCGCTAGTAAGAATTGGGCCCTCATCATCCCAAATTACCTTCGTAAGGCCCTTTTATCTACTTTCTCGTATTTTGGTGTCTAGCGCAAATCACCCATGAGCGGAAATACTTGAAGGTTGTTTGATTTTATGTATCTTTAGGAAATTTTAGTGAGTGCTTTGTGCTCCTAACAAGCCTTAGGTTATTCGAGTATTTTTATTTTCCTTTATTTGTATAAGTTAGATGATTGACATGTTCGTCGATATAGAAGGCTTCATGTACTTTCACCTATGAGTGTTGATCCTTCACCTAGAAAGTGTAGGGGAATTTTTGCTAGTTCTTTTGAGCCAGTTCAAGTTAATGAAATGAAGATAAATACTTAACTAGGGTTTTCTATTACAGGGGAAGAACCTAGTATTGCTCATAGTCTGGACGGAAACATCCTTGTTCTTGCTAGGGTACTTTTTCAATTGGAAACCAAGCAGAAGTTGAGGATGTTCCAAATTATTATGAGACTCCTTCCGATCCTCTTCCTTCAAAACTTCCTTACATTATATCATGCATGGATACCCATTTTCATAGACTAGGTATCCCCCTACACTCTCCTTCTTTCATGATGGACAATGTTAGTAGCACTAATATGGCTACTGATTCATCCAGTGTCCATACTCCTTGTTCGATTATAGGAGGATGTGATTTTTCCATTCCTACTACTGTGTAACAACCCCGGTCAAAAATCAATGTAATAAAGTTAATAAAGGTAAAATAAGACCATGTTCATGGGACACATATTCCAAGATGAATGTTGGGAAAAAACATAGTGATGGGGATCACTTGTGATTAATTAATGGCTAAGGAAATTGACAAAGTTAATAGCAAAGTCTTTGGAAAGGCAAAGTGGCATATATTGGTATTTATTTAGGAAAATAATGGATTAGGAGAAAAGGAAGGTGAAAGGTCACAAGTTTCATGTGTTGGATGTGGAGCCTGATTATCATCCTGATTTAGAGGTCTTTGTTTTTAGCCAGATTTATACCCCAAGAAGACTGTACACCCCTCCACGCGGGGGGGGGGGGGGTTCTGGGCTGTCCCCTCGGGGCGGGGTTTAGGAAATTTTGAGCCCCCTGGGATCGTATTAAGAACCTGTGAGTCCCCCAGTAGGGGTTTTGGGGTAGCGCCCCCGAAGCTAAAAATAGATGTAAAATTGCCTTGTAAAATATTGTAATTTCGTAGTCAATCTCATCTATTCATTAGACGGATGATCTGACGGTAGACATTATGTTTAATTTAAGGTTTTTTTCCCTAGAAGGAAACCCCTCGGTTCATATGAGGGAATAGTATCGCGGATGTGTGTGGGTGGTATGTATTCTAAGCAAGAAATAGAAACGGGGATTATGTGAGAGAGTATATGATATTACAATGGATCTGTTCTAGGTTGCGTCTCTTAATTTTGGTGGATAATATAAAGGAAGGACTCGTTGTTTCTCTGTGGACGTAGCCCAAGTTGGGTGAACCACATATATCTGCGTCTCTCTTCTTTTATATGATTTTTGTATTTGTATTTCCGCTTATTTTTATGTGTTCCATTGCTATGTAATACATAGTTTTATAACAACTAGTAATAGAGCTGAAGGTCTATTTGGCTGATAAACTTGCAGGAAAGAAAGGTTCCTAGTTCGAGTGTGAGCAATGGCAGAAGATGGCAGGTTTAGGGTCAAGAAATTTAACAGCCAAAAGTACCAACTGTAGAAGATGCATATGGAATATTATCTGTATCATAAAGATCTGTACCTACCATTGAGCGGAAAACAAAGAAGTCGTCAAGTATGATAGACGAAGAATGGGGGATTATATACATAAAGGCACTTGGAACAATATGGTTGTGCCTTGCAGCATCAGTAGCCTTTAATATTTCAAAGGAAATGAAAATAGAGAGTTTAATGAAAGCATTGGCCAGACTATATGAAAACCCTTGGCCTCAAATAAGGTATTTCTTATGAAGCGTTTATTTAGTATGAAAATGTCAGAAGGTGGATCTGTTGATGACCATTTAAATGAATTTAATATGGTTACCAGTCAGTTACGTTCTGTAGGGGTAAAATTTTATGATGAAGTTAGGACTCTATTATTTCTATGGTCATTGTCAGAAAGTTGTAATGGTTTAGTTATGGCCATTAGTAACTCTATATCTGGAGATAGTACTTTAAATTTTGATGATGTTGTGTTGTCGGTGCCATCCTTAGCAAGGAAATGCGACGAAAAAGCTCTGATGAGACATCAAGTAATTCTTTGAGTGTAGAGACTAGGGGAAGAAAAATGGAAATAGGAAAGAGCCCAGGATATCTCAATAATTCAAGGAAAGGCAGATCTAAGTCTAGATTGGGGATAATGTATTGGAAATGCAGGAAGAAAGGACACCTACAGAAATACTGTAAGTCTCAGAAGGGAAAATAAGGAGACACACAACAATAAAACAATCATGAAGTGATGTGACAGGTGATGTGTTGCAAGATGCTTTGATTCTTTCTTTAGAAAATGTTATTTATGCCTGTTATTTGATTCATTCCATCCCACACTTGATCAGAAAAATTTTCATGACTATGTTCAGTGAGATTTTGGATAGGTTGATCTGGGTGATAATAAACCCTAGAAAATCGTTGGAATGGGTTAAGTTCTTGTAAAACAACAGAATGGAAACCAATGGTTATTAAAGGAGGTAAGGCATGTTCCAGTTTTGAAGAAAAATCTGATTTCAATAGGGAAGTTAGGTGATGAAGGTTGTGTGACAAATTTTACAGATAAAACGTGGAAGGTCACTGAAGGAGCCTTGGTAATAACAAAAGGAGAAAAGGTTGGTACATTGTCTTTATGAAATGGTATTTCTAATTGTGTTAATTCTTTAAACTCCACATGAGCAGATGCAACATTATGGCGTCATAGGCTCAGACACATGAGTAAGAAGGGGATGAAGATTCTTCACCCAAGAAATTTTTTGTCAAGTTTGAAGAATATTGATTTGGATTTATGTGAGAATTGTTTTTATGGAAAACAGAAGAGCGTCAAATTTCTTAGAGTTGGGAAAGAAAAGAAGAGTGAAAAATTATATCTTGTGCATACAGATGTATGGAGACCTACTCAGGTATCATCTCTTGATGGCTCTCGTTATTATGTTAATTTTATTGATAATGAAACTAGAAAAACTTGGATTTATTGTATTTAGAATAAATCTGATGTATTTGATACTTTCAAGAAATGGAAATATTTGGTTGAGATTGACATAGGAAAAAAGTTGAAGTGTCTCAGATCAGACAATGGAGTTGGATATTGCAGTAAAGATTTTGATAGGTACTATTTAGAGCGTGGAATTTGCAGAGAGAAGAGAGTTCTAGGAACACCACAGGAAAATGGTGTGTGATAAAGGATGAACAAGACAATCATGGAGCATGCAAGGTGCATGAGATTGCATGCAATATTTCCTTTACAATTTTGGGCAGATGTTTTAGATATTGTTTTTTATCTAATAAACAAAAGGAAATCAAGTTCCTTGGATGGTGGTATTCCAGAGGAGGCATGGAAAGGTAAAAAGGTAAACTACTCTTTTTTAAATCCTTTTGGTTGTGAGGCCTTTGTCCATATTAATAAATAAAATAGAACAAAGCTTGAGGAAAAATCAAAGAAATGTACCTTTATTGGATATGGTGTTAATGATTTTGGTTATCACTTATATGATTATGAAAACCACAAAATAATTAGGAGCAAAGATGTCATATTCAATGAAAAGGTCTTGTATAAGGATCAGATGCAGGAAAATAAATAGGATAAAGAAAATAGAGAATGCATAGTGCTTGATGAGATCACAGAAAAAGTAAAGGTGTCTGAAAATAATAATAATAATAAACAGCCACCACAATAGCAAAAAACACCTCAAACACCTAAAAGTGGTGTCAGAAGATCTACCAGGATAAGTAGACCCCTTGAACGATATGCTCCTTCATCATATTATGTATTGTTTAATGATTCTAGTGAACTGAAATGTCATGAAGAAACAATGCAAGTAGAAACCAGGAAGAAGTGGGAGCTATCCATGAATGAAGAGATGGAATCCTTGGTATATAACCAGACTTGTGACTTATTCAGGTTGCCTGCAGGTAAAAAAACATTGCAGAATAAATGGCTTTATAGGTTGAAGGAAGAAGATGGAGGAAAAATGAGGTACAAAGCTAGACTTATGGTGAAGGGGTTTACACAGAAGAAAGGTATAGAATTTGATGAAATATTTTCTCTTCTTGTTAAAATGACTTCAATCAAAACTATTTTAAGTCTTGTAGCAGCGAAAGATTTTCATCTTGAACAGTAAGATGTAAAGACAAACTTTCTCCATGGATATTTGGAGGAAGAGACCTATATGCATCAACCACAAGGATATGAGGTCAACGAGAAGGAGAAATTAGTGTGCAAGTTGAATAAGAGCTTGTATGGATTAAAACAGGCTTCGAGGCAGTGGTATCTAAAATTCGACAGGTTTATGTTTAAACAAGGTTATACTAGATGTCACTCTGATAATTTTGTTTATATGAAAAAGAAAAATGATGGAATATTTATTATATTGTTATTATATGTAGATGACATGCTTGTTGCAGGGTTTAACATGCAAGAAATAAATGTACTCAAAATAAAATTGGAAAATTAATTTACAGTGAAGGATTTGGGAGATGCAAAACAAATCCTTGGCATGAGAATAACTAGAGACATGAAAAATCACAAATTAACATTGTCTCAGAATGAGTACATACAAAAGCTGTTGGAATTATTTAATATGTAGAATGAAAAACAAGTTAGTACACCTTTGGCTAGCCATTTCAAACTTAGTAAGGAGATGTGCCACAAGACCCAAGAAGAAATGGATTATATGTCTAAATTTCCATATGCATCAATAGTTGGAAGCATAATGTATGCAATGGAATGCACAAGGCCTGATATTGCACATGCAGTGGGAGTTGTAAGTAGGTACATGAACAATCCAAGAAAAGAACATTGGATGGCAGTGAAATGGATTCTCAGGTATTTGAGAGGTACCACAAATCAATCATTATTCTTTGGTGGTTAAAAAATTTATCTACGGGGATATGTTGATGCATATATGGTAGGTGATAGAGATAACAAGAGGATCACTACAGGGTATGTGTTTACTGTAGGTAGAAAAACTGTCAGTTGGGTTTTGAAAATGCAAAGTGTTGTTGCACTTTCAATAACGGAAGTAGAATATGTTGTTGCTACAGAGGCTAGTAAAGAAATGATTTGGTTACAAAGGTTTATGGATGAATTGGGTAAGAAGCAAGAGATGGGAAGGTTATATAGTGATAGCCATAGTGCCATTCATATTGCAAAGAACTCAACATTTCATTCCAAGACTAAACACATACAACTCAAGTACCATTTCATATGGTCAGTGTTGGAAGATGGGAAGTTGAAGCTGGAAAAGATACACACTAGCCAGAATCTTGTAGATATGTTAAAAAAAGTTGTAACCAGAGAGAATTGAGGTTCTGCTCAGTTTCAATTAGTTTTCAAGTATGATGATGAAGATGAGAAACACCTAGGTCCAAAGTGGATTCATTTTCCAGCAAATGAATCGGCGATGGAGTTGCTACAATTAGTCTCCAAGTGGGAGATTGTTGGGTGTGGAGCCTAATTATCATCCCGAATCAGAGGTCTTTGTTTCAACTAGATGCATACCCCAGGAAGACTGTACACCCCTCCACGCGGGGGGTGGGGAGGGGGGGACTTGTGTCTCTCTTGTTTTATATGTTTTCTGTGTTTGTATTTCCGCATATTATTATGTGTTCCATTGCTTGTAATATATAACTTTCTAATATCATGTGAGGAGGAAAATGAAGGAAAATAATGGAAAATTTAAGAAATTAAAGGCCTCGTTAATAAAAGGGCTTATGAGGATTAGTTAATGGTATTTTTGGTCAATTTAGTTTTGGAGCTCTCATTTTTTTTCTCTCTCTCATACTCTTGGACACTTAGAGTTTTCTTGGAGGAGTGTGGTATACGTGGGATTTGGAGCAAGAAGGAAAAGGTAGAGTAGGAAAAAAGAGGACATTGTTATGTGACAACTACAACAGGTTTTAATTTCTTGTAGGTATTGAGTTGCATGTATGATTTCCTTGCTTTTTTTGGCATGCATGGCATATGCATGTGGTTTCTTGGTTATGATCTCTCATCGGCATGGGTGATTTCCTGGATTGACAATGGTTTTTCTTAACCTTTCCATTTCTTGGATAGCCATGGTGTTGTGGGTTTTACTTTTTTTTTTTTTCTGGTTGGTTCTCATGTACCTTTGGTTGTGGCTTGGGTTACTAGTTCCTGGAAACCTTGGTTGGAAAAACGCTCTGGAAGCCTTGTAACAACTTGGGTTGAGTTACTAGTATTGGAAGCATTGGTTGGAAAAATGCTATGAAAGCCCTTGGTGGGTTGAGTTACTAGTCATGTAAGCTCTGGTTGGACAAATGTTCTAAAATCTCGATGATAGCTGTGGGTTGAGTTACTATTATTGGAAGCCCTAGCTGGAACAAATTCTCTGGAGCCCTGGAAAATTTGGGTAGAGACAAATCTAGTGATTATTAGTGATGTACGACCATGAGGTGGAATCATTGGTTGAGGGTTGAGGTGGTTTGGACTCTAGAAGCCCTTGTTCGGTTTTATTTGGATTGTTCCATGAGATCCCACATTCATGCTTGGAATATGGCATGGGGGTGTTTGGTTGAAAGAAATATTTGGTTCACCCTAGTCTACAGTGGGGCAGTATGTGGAAGTCCCATACGTGGTTGCATTTTACACATGTTTATAAGAGATTCTCTCCTCTTGTCTTTAAATGTACTTGTTATTATGTGGTTTATATGGCTATTATATCCTTGTTATTTCCGTTTTTTTATATGTTGGTTATGAGTATGTTTTATAACAGTGATGATGTATGGCTCTCATCATGTTTTGATTAGTAGATGAATGAACGTTGAATATATGATTAGTCGATAATGCAACTATTTTTATGAGGTATCAATGCTCCTTAATGATCCTCAGATAAGTATGAGACCCCTATGCTCATATCTGTTGTTGAGACTTGTAGAATGCATATTTGTGATATTTTTGATGAAATGTTTGTCATGGCTAGTAGGAGTCCATTCAAGTCCTTGATAAATTTTGTTATCAAAAGAATTATCTTCATGTCTTTTATGAGTTCTGGAAGTTTCATAAGTTTATGGGTAGTGACTGGGTCCTAGCCCTAGAAAATAACCTTAAATATCATAGTCATTGGCATAACACTGGAAGAAAAAGGCTACAGTTGCACTCATGAAGGCTCATGGGAGTGACTAGGGCTCTCAGTCATTTGGAAGGCTTGTAAAGGGAGTGACTGAGGCTCTAGGTCAGTAAAATGTTGATTTGCCTCATGGGTTGGTCACCTGGAAAGGGTATTTGACTCATGTAGGTTTTTTAGGATGTGTGAATCATCAGATTGGTTGTGTTTTTTTGGTTCCACTTCCTTAAGATGACCTAGGATGTTGAATCACATCATAGCGGCCTCTCGTCACATGTTTACCTCTATTGGAATGTGAGCTTGGGTAAATGTGGGAGGAGGGTGGTTATAGAATGGTATCAGATCATGGTTCAGATCATGTGTGTTGATCATGCATACATGTCGATTTCATATGTGCTCCTTATACTTATGGTCTATGTTCTTGGTGCATATGCATGGTGTGATCATAGTTGCAGTAGTCTCACCATGTGAAAGTTTACGATGTTGTTGTTGTATATGGTCTTAATGAGTGCATTTTGATGGTGCATTGGTCATTTATGTTGATGTATATGTCATTATGTATGCATTTTGTCTAGTTGGTGTGTGGTTTTGGCATCATGCATGAAAATTTAAAAAGGATTGAGATGATGTCTATGTATATTTATGAATATGATCATGTTGATGTGTGTGTGTGTGTGTGTGTATTGCACTAATCTGGTTGATTTTGCAGCCGAGATATCCTCCCCTTAACTATACTGAGGTACCTTGCAGGAAGAGAAGAATAAATATGGCTAGCAGAGTGGTAGACTATAGTTCACGAGAGTCTCCCTATGGATCATATGAGCAACATGGCAAGGAATAATCCCCTCACATAGCAAACACTCTAAGAATTCTAAAGGCAGAAACAAGGAGTTACAAAGGATATAATGATTGAATCATTCAATCACAAGAGAGCCTTGCTAGGGCATAGGATAAACAAGAAAAAATAAATGCAATTATCCTTCATAACTTGTTAGGCTTGTAGAGACAGGGACCACTTCAGATCATCCATGGGAAGGAGGACATGACTAATGAGGCATACAATAGTCGGTCTCACAGTGGGCACGGGTCATATAGAGATGACACAATAAAGGTTGGCATATTCTTGGCTACACCAGGAAAGAGAGGTGATGGACATAGGTTTTATTCTAGTTTTGGTTCTGACGGACATCATGATTATTATCATTATCATCCTTACAGGAGGAATGATAGGGGATATTTTTTGGATGAGTTTAAGAAAGCAAATCCACCTACATTTGATGGAGAGATGAAGAAGTCATAAGATACAAAAGTGTAGTTACTTGGGATGAATGAGTTCTTTGGTCATGATTAATCAACGAACATGAAGGCCAAAATAGATATGTTCAGTATTAAAGGTAAAGAAAATATTTGGTGGGAAGCTATAAAGAATTTCAGAGGTATTCATGAAGAGGAATTGACTTGGGATTAATTTGAGAGATTATTCAGGAAAAAGTACTTATCAGAGAGATTCTATGATGACATGGCGAAGGAATTATATGAGCTAATGATGGGATCTATTAAATATGAGAAGTATACGGCCAATTTCTTGGAGCTATTGAGGTTTTTACAATATATTAAGGATGAGAAATCTAAATTTCAATGATTCATCAGTGGGATGCTAGTAGCATTCAAGGACAATATTGAGTTAGATAAGCCTAGATCATTAGAGGAGGCCATATGGAAGATAAATCATTGTTATGAGCAATCAAAGTGCGGATCTGAGACCAAAATGGACTGGAAAGGTAATGCAAGGAATAAAGGAAAATGGGACAAGAAACAAGCAAGGCCTCAGGACGCAAGTAACAAATAGAATGCAACATCGCATAAGAAGTTCAATGCATCTGACAGAGGGTAGGAATTTTGATCTGAGGAACAAAAAAAAGGTGTAGGTCGGAAGCCTTTACAGTGTTGGACTTGTGGTAAGGATCATCATAGGAGAGATTGTCCACAACATCAGGGTGGTAGACCAAAAATTTACAGTGCTCAAGAGGAAGAGACACTGGGGCATGTTTGACATAACATTCCTCGAATTTATGAAACATTGGAGAACCGACATGTAGATCCTTAGGCATCTATCATTGAGATATGACAGTAAGATTTGTGATAAATTTGTTTCTATTTTGATTGACATTTTATATAATTATATTCATGTTAATCCTAACTTGGTGGATAACTATGGTTTGAATAAAGAAGTGCATGCAAAATCTTGGTTAGTGAGTTGGATACAGGTATAAAGAAGAGAGTTCATCATTGGGTAAGAGCTTGTGCATTTGAGTTGAATGGTATGCCTATATCAACACATTTTAATGAATTACCGTTAGGATCATACAATATGCTTTTGGGTATGGACTAGCTATATCTTCATAGGCCAAAGTGGATTGTTATGAGAAAGTCATTGAATGTTTGGATGAAAATGGGGAACAAATATTCTTGCAAGGTAAGAAGAAGGAAACATTAGTTAGAATGGTGACAACTATGCAATCAAAGCATAGTCGTAGAAGCGTGTGTGTTATTTGAAGTGCATATTTCTAGTGATAAATGTAATGAAGTTGAGGATGTAGAGATATTAAGCAAGTTCTCGGTTTACAACAATTTTAGGATGTGTTTCCGATAGAGATTTTATAATTATCGCATTAGAGGGAAGTATACTTTTCTATTGAGTTGGTACCAAGATAAATGCCAAAATCAAAGGAATCATACATAATGATCATTCTAGAGTTAGTAAAGCTGAATTTGAAGTTGAAGGAAATTCTTGACAAGCGATACATTAGGCCAAGTGTATCACCTTGGGGTGCACCGATATTGTTTGTGAAGAAGAAGGATGGTACTCTGAGGTTGTGCGTCGATTACAGTAAATTGAACAAGGTGACCATCAAGAATAAGTATCCATTTCCGAGGATTGATGATTTGTTTGACCAACTTAAAGGAGCAGCGGTGTTCTTGAAGATTGATTTGAGATCCGGATATCATCATCTACGCACCAAAAAGAGGATATCTAAAAGACAAATTTTAGGACCATGTATGGAAATTATGAGTTTGTTGTATTTCCATTTGGTCTAATAAATGCTCCATATAATTTTATGTCCTTGGTGAATATCATGTTGTGTCCTTATCTGGAAAAGTTTGTTATTGTATTTATTGATGATATATTGGTATATTCTAAAAATGAAGAAGAGCATGTCGAACAATTAACAACAATATTGAGATTGTTGAGAAATCATCAATAAGTGTAGTTTATTTCAAACATAGGTACATTACTTTGGGCATGTGGTTTCTAAGGAAGGCATAGTAGTGGATCTGGAAAATACAAGGGCTATCATGGAATGGGAAACACCTAGAAATGTGGATGAGGTAAGATACTTTATAGGGATATAAGGATTAGGAACTTCTTGCAGATTTCCTATCCTATTACATCGTTGCAAAGGAAAGGTAAGAAATTTTAATGGACATAGGAATGTGCAACCAATTTTGAGAAGTTGAAGCAGTTGTTGACAAATGATTTAGTTCTAAATGTTACCACCCAAAAAAATGAAGCATCATTTGACAAAGCTAAATAAGTTCATGTGTCAAAAGTAGGGTTGGAGATTTTTTGACAAACCTGCAGCTTTATGTAATTTGATTGGTTTAGTAATAAAAAGACTTGTTTCCTGACCAACCTGAGATTATGACTGATTTTTTAGAGCTTATCTTATCTATATCTTTTATGTGTCCCATTTGCAATATTTTTTGGATTTAATACTCATAATTCATTCATGTAATGTGCTGACTTCCTTTATAGATGAATTGACTGTGTGATTTCCTGTTTCATGTGTGTGTGTACTTATGCTAAATTTTTTTACCTACCTCAGCTTCCATGTCAAGTGAACTCACTACTAAATCACTGAAAGTGTTGACTCCATAAGCCCAATGTTTGCATACTGATACTATTTTCAACCTACACTTATCATAAGAAAATTGTTTTCCAAGTAGAGTTAGCCATATAAATACATTTTTATTCAATATCATTAACCCTTTGAGAGATCCCTCTCAGACTAAAGAGGCTAAGCTTCAATCATAAGATTGGTTTGAAACAGTTACATGAGATTGTTTGATTAGCAACCTATCAGGTTCAATTTTTTGATAACACTAAATATTGCATATCTGGACAAAGAGTTTGTGGTATGTACAAATGCTTGCAAGAGAAGACTTGGTGGAGTCCTTATGCAGGAGATATGTAGTGTTCCACGAGTCACATAAATTGAATGAACATGAGAAAAATTATCCAACACATGATCTTGAGTTGGCAGAGATCATCCATGCATTCAATATGTGGAGGCACTATCTTCTTGGCAGGAGGTTTGTACTGATGAGTGATCACATTGGGTTGAGATACTTGTTTGACCAGCTGAATTTGAATGCCAGGTAAGCTAGATGGTTGGCCACGATTAGTGAGTTTTACTAAGAGATTAGTTACATCAAGGGTAAAGAGAACATGGTTTTAGATGCTCTTAGCAGGTAGATACAGGTGAACCATATATTAGCTATGAGTTATTATGGGACATACTTACATGATCGAATATTACAAGCAGGTCATCAGGATAACAGGTACATGGAGCTCAAGCACAGGTTACAACAAAGTACAGGCAATGGTACATGTATAGGTACAAGTGCATAGGATGTGGACTATCATCTCACAATAGAAGGCTTGATCAGATTTAGGGATAGGATATATATGCCAGACAATAGTGAGCTCAAGAAGAATATCTTGAGAGAGTTTCATGTGAAACCGTATTCAAGTCACCCATGATATCAAAAGACATTGACAACAATGAAGAAGTTTTATTATTGGTTGAATCCTGAAAGAGGACATGGCAAAGTTTGTGGATAGATGCTTGGACTATAAATAAGTGAAAGAAAAGTGTAAACATCCAGGTGGACTACTACATCTAATTCCAATTCCAGAGTGGACGTGGGGGGTCATTTCTATGGATTTTATCATAGGATTTCCGAGGACATCTAGAAACCATTATACTATCATGGTTGTGGTGGACAGATTGACAAAGGTAGTGCACTTACTTCCAATGAAGTCTACTTATTCAGCTAGTGATGTAGCACAAGTCTTCATTAGAGATGTGGTAATATTGCATGGTGTTCCGAAGAATATTGTGTCATACAAGGATTCTAAGTTCATTTCTAGGTTATGGAAAGAGTTATATGCAGGTTTGAGTACAAATTTCCCCTTTAGCACATCTTATAATCTATAGAAATATGGACAGACAGAGAGGGTGAACAGGGTATTATATGACATGTTGAGGATGTATGTGATGCATTAGCAAAATAGATGGGAGGAGTACCTTCTGTTAGTTTAATTTTCTTACAACAATGGGTATCAAAAGTAAATAAAGATGAGTCTATTTGAGGAACTGTATGGACGGAGTTGCAATACTCCATTCAGTTGAAGTGATCCAGTCAATAGGGTGCTGATAGGACCATAAATGTTGGTAGAGATGGAACATGAAATGAAAGTCATCAAGAATAATTTTAAGGTAGCGCAGGACAAACCAAAAATTTATGCAGATCAGAATAGGTTGTTTAAGGAGTTTTAGGTTGTGGAACATGTGTACTTTTTCATTAACTCCCAAGAAGATATCCTTGAGGATTGGGTCATGTGGCAAGATGACACCATGGTATTGTAGACCTTTCAATATTCTTGAGATGATTGGGCCAGTAGCTTACAGACTTGCATTGCCTCCAACAGTGAAATTCCATGATGTTTTCCATGTATTGTTGTTTAAGAAGTATGTTAAATATGTTGATCATCACTGATTGAATGGAATATATTGCAGGTGGAACTAGAAGGATAATTCCCACTAGAACCACATTGTATTTTGCAGAGAAATATGCTCATTCTCTTGAACCGATAAATCGAGCAGGTTAAAGTGAAATGGAAGCACTTTGGGCTTGATGAAGCTACATGGGATATTGTGGATCATATGCAGGCTATGTATCATTCTCTATTCATTGGTTGAGAGAATTTTTTTGATATATCTTTTGGTGTGGTGTTTGATTTATGTACATATGTATATGGATGTAAATACCACCATGAGTTATGTTATAAAGCTCCAATAAGTAGTACGGGTGTCATGTCATTATGGTTGTTATGATTTTTATGGATGTCATGTTGGTTTTCTTTTCAGCAGGTTGATCATTGTAAATACTGCAATGAGCTAAGTTATAAATATCCATGGGAAATATTTTTTTCTTTCAATAGTCTTGTTGGTTGTAGGTGTCGTTGAACACCGAGGATGATGTTCCCCCAAAGAGTAGGGTTATGTAATATCTGTAGTAACATAACCATGTAATAAAGTTTATAAAGGTAAAATAATACCATGTTCACGGGACACATATTCGAAGCTGAATGTTGGGAAAAAACATAGTGATGGGCATCATTTTTTATTAATTAATGGTTAAGGAAATTGGCAAAGTAAATTTCAATGGGTTTGGAAAGGCAAAGTGGAATTTATTAGCATTTATTTATGAAAATAATGGAAATTAGGAGAAAATGAAGGTGAAAGGTCACATGTTTCATGTGAGGAGGAAAATGAAGGTGAAAGGTCACATGTTTCATGTGAGGAGGAAAATGAATGAAAATAATGGAAAATTGAAGAAAATAGAGGCATCATTAATAAAAAGGCTTCAAAGGATCAATTCATGGTTTTTATGATCAGTTCAGTTTTGGAGCTCTCATTTCTCTCTCTCTCTCATACTCTTGGACACTTAGAGATTTCTTGGAGAACTCTTGGAGGAGTGGAATAATTGGGATTTGGAGCAAGAATGAGAATTAAGAGTAGGAAAGAACAAGAGGTCATCGAGATAAACAACTACAACATGTTTTTCTTGCAGGTACTGAGTTGCATGTATGATTTCCTTACTAGTTTTGGCATGCATGTCATATACATGTGGTTTCTTGGTTATGGTCTTTCATTGGCATGGATGATTTCTTGGATTGAAAGTGGTTTTTCCTAGCCTTTCCATTTCTTGGATAGCCATGGTGTTGTGGGTTTTAATTTTATTTTCTGGTTGGTTCTCATTTACGTTTGGTTGTGGCTTGAGTTACTAGTTCCTAGAAGCCTTGGTTGGACAAATACTCTGGAAGCCTTGTAATATCTTGGGTTGAGTTACTAGTCCTGGAACCCTTGCTTGGAAAAATTCTCTAGAAGCCCTTGATGTGTTGAGTTATTAGTCCCAGAAGCCCTTGTTGGACAAACACTCTAGAAGCTCGATGACAGTTATGGGTTGAGTTACTAGTATTGGAAACCATGGTTGGAACAAATGCTCTAGAGCCCTGGACAACTTGGGTAGAGACCAATATGTTGATGGTTAGTGATGTTTGACCGTGAGGTGGAATCACTGGTTGAGGGTTGAGGTGTTTTTTCCTTTGGAAGCCCTAGTTTGGTTTTATTTTGATTTTTCCATGGGATCCCACTTTCATGCTTAGAATATGGCATGGGGGTTGTTAGAGTCCCATATTTTATAGGATGAATTGATTTTATTTGTAATTTTGTACATGATATGTTGTAAATAAATTTCCATTCTGAAATGTATTTTCTAAAATAAAAAGAAAATAAAAGAAATAAAAAACAAAAGCGGATAAAAAATAGATATGTGAAAAGAATAATAAAAAAAAAATCAGAAATGGACAAAAGAATAAAATAATAAAAACCCCCATGAAAAAGAAAACTATAGGAGTGAGCAAGCCTAAATTCCAATCAATAAATAAAAATGCATTAATCAATACTTAGAAATTTTTGAATAAATGTGCTGCTAATTAAAATGTCACATTGTAATAAGAGAAGTAGAAATAACTAGTCTAATCACACTATTTAAACATGATTAGTATGAAATAAAATAGTGTAATATAGTGAATAATCAATCACACAATTTTATCGTGATTGAGATCGGTTAGTTTAAACAAGGATGAAGTTAGTCAAACCATTTAATCATGGTTAATGGACGAGTTAATAGAAAAAAATCAAAAAATGATTTGCAAATTTAAATGTAGCATTAGTGGACGAACAAAGCAGTTTTAGAGGGTTATTAAGCTTGTATTAGATTATTTTAATTATAGGAGTTAATCGAAATTTATCGCAAATGTAATAAAGTTGTCTATGAATCTTCTATGTAATGTTTTGACCTTAGGATAAAAATAAACAGTTGAGATTTGCCCCTGCCCAGATCAACGACGGAGGATTATTTTCGGGCCCAATGAGTTCCTTCACGCTTTGCCTGCGCGGGTGGTGGGGGAGGGGGCATCCGAAATAGTTTGACCCACCACACTACATGTGGAAACCAAGTGATTTCACACCCACACCCTTCCTTTTCACTCATCTCACCACCTAGAAAATTTTTCCACCATTGACCATCACTCCTCCCACCTCGGCTGACCCTCCACCACTCACCATCTGCCAAATCAGCATCACGGACCCCACTCCCCCAAATTCCCTTTCATTAGACTTTTCCCAATAATCCATTTCACTCCAAATATAAAAATTCCATCTGGAACTCCCCTGTCTGTGTCACTAAACCATTAATACCATTAATTTGTTCCCGCTCCTGCTGCAACGGCAAAAATATAATGGTAACTCATGAAAAAACCTTATTAAACATTGTAAAAATTGTCTAATTCATATTCTTTGTTGTTTTAAATGAACGAGAAAAAGTTTACAGTCCTCCATGTTGTCCCAGTGACAAGTAAATTTCCCAGCGACAATGATTAGATCGCCATCAATGACCCCACCTTAGCATTCAACTCTTAGCCATCCCTTTACAGGTAATCCTAATGTCCTCATCCCTCTGTTTTTTGACAATGGCACCTAAAGGTAGGTATCCCAAGAATAAATTCAAGAAACCTGAATAAAATCCTATGTTTCCCCCTCCCATTGGCTTGGATCACCTACCTTTAGTCGACATGCAATACAATATTATTGAGACTATCTGTGAATTAGACATGTTCAAACTTAATAGTTAGTTGAAGCAGAATTTTTTGGAATAGAGTGATTAATTGGGCATATGGGAGTCTTCCCTACCCCAAATCATGTTCTCACATACCCATTATTTCCCTAAGCTAATCTCCTGGTGTCAGATCGGTTATGTATCCATCCAAAGGGAAATTGTAAGCCGAAATGGTGAAGTTATCCTCACCATTACAACTGAAGCCATTTCACAAATGCTACAAGTGAAAAATACAGAATCCACAAAGCCATTATCAGTAGACTCTCACACAGAGCTCTACAATAATTTAACCTTCCCATAGAGAGCCAATATCTTCAAAATATTTCTCCTTGAAGATGCTCAATTTCCCAAGAAAAACCCTCCATACTCATCTTCTATTTTCCATGAGGTAACCAAGCTGATAATCACAATAATCTCATGCATACTTGGCTACCACTCTGATCAATGGGTTGATGAGGCCATTGTTGGATTCTTATCAATTTTTACCATTGATTAGAAACCCGTTATTTTTAATTACAGTGAATTCATTGCAGAGGCAATGCATGAGAAATTCTTGAAGTTTCCTATGGATGGAGCTTTCAAATACTCTCATGTTTTAGTTTATTTGTTCATTTATCATCAAGTAGTTAGGTTTCCCTTTTATTTTCAGAATATGGATGAGAAGGGTAATTCACGGTCAGTTATCCATTGGAACTCCTTGGGGAGGAAAAATTCCACATAGTCTACCTTTGTAGACTAGGTTGATCAGTTTTTGTACACAATTATTTGTTTGCTAAACAATGATCTAGAACCTATGATAGGAGAAGATATTTAAAAATCATTACATCTGAGTGACTAGGTGAAGGCAAGTGATTGGTATTTCTACCAAAAATACACAAAGATCGAAATCTATGGGTGTGGATTGCCACCCTCCAAGCTTCCTAAATTTGTTCCCATGAGACTGTTCTCATTAGACAAATGATACATATGGATGACTTACATTTTTTGGCAGCTAAAAAGAAAGCACAGTTCAATATCAAAGCACAGAATGGGACATTTTTTTGTAATACCAGAACAACTGGTAAAGAAGTAGATTTTCTCTTGAAGAAAATGAATTTTAAATTAAGTTTTAACTGGTCTTATGACCCTTTCAGACTAATTTCAATGTTAAGAGTGGAACAACCACCCCTTACACACACACTCCTAGGCTAGAGATAGAGAAATTTATGAACCAGAGTCAGTGGGAGGAGAACACACTACAGGAGGCCGAAGAAAAAGTCATATCCACAACCATCTCTCAGACTCCTACACCTCAAGAAAATCAGAAGAAAAGGATAAGGGAAGAATAATCTTCTCGAGTGACAGAAATTGGAGTTAAGGAATTCCTGATATATAAAAACAAACAAAACACTAATGCTAGATCATTATTTCAGTAGGGGAGTAAAGAGCAGGAAATAATAGTTATGATAGGTCCTCATGTTTCTACAAGGGAGAATGACATCTTCACAGGATCTCCCTCTTCATTAACATCCAAATATCCTCTAGAAACAACACAAACAACAGAATTTCCTCATGACACAGCTGGGCCTAACATTTTTGCAAAGTACAAGGCAATTAAATAGAGGAATGAAATGCTTAAATCCACAACATACACTCAGTTTTGCAAGTAGAAATCCACATCACAACATAGGATCCTACCAGGATTTGACACAGAAATGGAAAATTAAAATTTCATTCCTTGAAGAAAAAGTGCCAGCCCCAAGGACCAGAAGATTACAAAGAACATGTATTTTCATTTGATGCACATTAGAATCATCCAATTGACCAAATGTATATGCATAAGAAAACCAGTGACATGATGTATTCCACTCTAACTAATGCTGCCATATCAGCCTCCAAATTGCAAGTATCATTCAACACCACACAAACATAGCTGAAGTTGGAAAGGATTCCATCCTTATCCAAAGATACTAAAATCAAGTCACTAGAAGACTTGGTGATCAAACTGGGATACAATCCCAGTGATGTGGAGGTAGTAGGAGAAATTGTGAAAAGGAAAAATGTTGATATAGCAACATTAAGGAAGCAAGTTAAGCTGCCCACCATAGAGGATCCACATGCTAAGGAATTTGGAGATATGGAAAAGGAAAAAGAGGACAAGTTCAAGATAATAGTTGAACAAAACAATCAGATCTAAGACATGGAAGTGGAACTATAGAAACTGCTCAAAGAAAAAGAGCATGAATCACATTTTGCCATAGTTCCACTCACAACAGTCCCTATTTTAGTGGCAACAATCCCAGGGGCATCTATATCAACTTTAACGCCAACACAAACATCAGATCCATCAAGTAAGCTAGTTAAGGCCATGGACAATCTGTCCATTGAAAGGAAATAGATTGCTAAGTTAAAAGTTCAGCTCAAAACAATGCAAGAACATAAATTAAGAATATACACTTCTTATGTTGCAAAATTGCAGAAATCTCACTAGCTCACTCTACAAGTTCAACAATTACAAAGTGAGTCAGCAATGGCACAAAATCTAGCACAAGAAAAGGAAAGTATATGGATAGAGACAAATGAATCCATCACTGAGATATGCCCTTCAATTCAGATTATTTTTTAACAAAAAGAATTAATACAGAGGTATAAAGAAGCACTGAAGGAAATTAAAACATTTTTGGGACAAAAGACTAGAGAAGCAACAACAATCATCAAAATCTTGAATTCTAAAAATAGAGAACAATTAGAGCAGCTTGGGATTCAAGACAGAAAAAAACCATTTTGGAGGTGAAGGGAATGCATACGAAAAGGAACCTGATGCTGCAACTAGAGAATAAATGCCAAAATATGGAATCCAACATTGAAAGTTTCCATAAGAAGATGTATGTGCTAAACAGAAAAGGGTTGCTAGGATTGCTTGACATAGGAAACAAGCTGCTAGTTTGAAATATTATCAGGAGAAATTATGTACTATTTCCTGAGATAAGTAAATATTTTCAATTATAAAAGGAAATATTACATTGAAGGCATTCATGGAGGCCATAGAAATTGAATTGTTTATTAATAATGAAATCAAACAATTTTTCATCATCAAACCTACCTTCCAGAAATACATGGATGTGGATGAGACATATAGAAAATTAATAAAATTTTCTATCCCAAGTGAAGACATATGGGAGAAGTTGTGTAAATTGTTAGAGTAAAACAATTTTCATCTTCAATAGCAAGGAAAACAAAGCAACAAAGTTTGAGGATCAATCATTAACAGTCAGCCTAAAGAATAGAGCCAACATCCACATCATTTTCAGATTTCCTATTTTCTTGCTCTATTTTTTTAGACAATTTTTTATATTTTATAAAAATCTTGAGATTTTCACTCAATATGTTTTTTGTTAAATTTTGTATAAATAATTATAAATTCAAAGTATTAGTGTTGGGATTTGTATGAAAAAATTGACTGTTGAATGTAAAGCTGTTCATTGAGCTCAAGTGGACAAATTTCAAAAATACAGAAATCTTTTCAGGATTCTTGTGTCAAATTTGTTGGTGATGTTACTCTTATTTTGTTAATGTGTTCCATTCTCTTTTAATTCACATGTTTATTCTATCTGTTTTTTTCTAAGAAAAATAAGAATTTGAATTTGTTTAAATACACTCAATTCTGGCTTATTGAACAAAATTTATGTTTTCCACTGAAGTTAAACAATACAACTCTTAACTGCTCTATGTTTAATGGATTATTAATATTTATTTATTTACCATAGCATAAAGCTTTTTAGATCCAATAAGTTTGCCTACCTTGCCCCGATCAACTTGTCTATCATTGCTACAGTTAATCTACTGAAAGTTTAATTGACTCCATTGCCCAATGGATTTCCAATGTTGTTCGAACCAAACCATTCAAAAAATCAAACCCTGAACTTCACATCTAGCCTAAAATTATAAAATCAACAAATTTAAATCTGACAAAGAGATCCCTCTCTAAATCTAGCAGGGCTAGATCCAAGCTTCCAAAGTGGTTTTATGGTTACCTCTGGAATTTCTTTCACAACCTTAGGAAATTGTGGGCTGATAACATTATGGTGACCATACTGGGGAGGAACAAATTAAATTTAAAGTCTATTTTCCCTGGAAAATATTTGTTTCAGTACTTAAAGCTATTTCTAAGTTTTTCACTAAGAAATAGATCTGATTTAAGGTTGTTTCAAACTCAAAATTTGTATAAATTCAAAATTTGTAAATATATTGCAGTAGATATGGCTTCTAAATGAATTTACACTAGATCAAACTCAAATGCCGATCCTTTATAAATTGTAGATAATCCATAAATAATAATTAGTAAGAAAAGTGAAACTGAGAGTGAATAAAGTGAAAGCCTTCTTCCAAGAGTAAATTCCCTTCCTGGAAATTGTGTTACCTTAGAAGACATAGAATTTGATTTTCCTTTTTAATATACACTCTTTAGAAGTAAATTTGATATTTTTGTGCCAAAAATTGTGGTGGACAAAAACCTGATACCATCTGGTAAATTGAGTCAAACTGAGTATACATCTCTGGAACATCAATCACCCAAATATTCATATCTTACTTCTACTGCATCATCTCCCATTCCATAACCTAGTTGGCCTGCTGGTGATGTCCCTCCATTCACTCCTCCCAAAATCTCTACACCTAGTTCAACCAGGTCTATACCCAATTCATATACTATTCTTGCAACCTCCACTACAACGCACCAAACTATTATTGCTTCCCCTTTCATACCAACTTTACCCACACCTATTGCTACTACATCTTCCTCTCAACCCCATAATCCCATCATGGCTACTCGTTATGCTCCTCAATTTTACCTTGAAAACTTAATCCCATGCCACAAGGCTAAAAAACTCAGATACCTCAGTTTGATAGCACTAGACCAATTACTTCTCAGCAACACATAGATCGAATGAATGATTACTTTGAATTGCAATAGTTTGATGAATATGATGTTAGAATGAGGCTATTTTCTCAAAGTCTCTCATGAGAAGTTAAAAAGTGTTTTAGAACATTAAGAGCTACCTCCATTCCATATCTAACCCAATTTTAGGAAACTTTTCTTAGAAGGTGGGAAGTCAAGAAAAACCCTCTTGAGCTCTTAGCTGAAAATGAGAGTATAAAAAGAGCTCCAGGATAATCCATCCAAGATTATTATACTAGGTTCAATAGTGTTTCTAATTATATTCCAACTACAATACAACCACCACTCGGATTAGCCTTGCTGAAGTTTCCAGATAGTTTTGACCCTAATATGGCCTACAACCTTAGGGAAAGAAAACCTGCCACCTTAGAACAAATGTAGAGGAATGCAGTGAGTGTAGAAGAAAATATGTTAGCAAAGAGATCTAGGTTGAAAATTGAAAGAAAGGTCCAAATCAAAGAAGAACCAACTTATTTTTCTTCAGATGATAAGATAGATACCTTAGTGAAAACTATGGTGAGAACGATGGATAGGATAAGCTTAGCAGATAGGACTCCTTCTAGATAAAATCAAAGAGATTATCCTATCAGAAATCCTGATTTCAGAAGAAATCCCCCACAAATCAAATAAAGAGAATAGAGAGGCCCCGTTGATCAACAACTAATTAGGCTCCCATTTCAAGAAAACTATGCCAATGAAGAAACCAAATTAACTGAGGAAACTGAAGACAGTTAGATAAATATGTTTGGAATAAATGAGATAGATAAAATATTATTGAGCAAAGAAGAGGAAGGCCAGTTTTTGTTATCTCAACTAGAGCAAGACCCTTTAGAATATGAGGAATATAAACAGGGATATCAAAATGTTATGATGGAGTTACAAAAACAATCTAACTTAAGAATAAGAAAGGGTGTTGATAATCCCCCTAAAAAACTCAAAAGATACTCCCTCAACTAGTCAAACAAAAATAGATCCTCAAAATGATGTCTCCAAAAAAATAGATGCTCCTTCAACTAGTCGAACGAAAGTTGACCCTAAAAAAGAAGTACCTAAGAAACCAGATGAAAATGTCAAAGAAGTTGACAAATCACAAACATCCTTCAACATTGAAACTGATTTGGCTAAAGTAATAATTCCCTTTCCTTTGAATGAATTGGTAGCTAGAGATGTTTATAAGACTTAAGTCATGAAATATTTAAAGATAGCAGAAATGACAGACGTAGTGAATTTAAATGATGACATACCTGAATTATTGTTTGGACCTGAGGTAGAAGGTAAATCGTAGGATGTAAGTGTTCCACATTTTTACATTAGCTTGAAAATTCATTGTTGGGCCAGAATTGTGAATTACGGATAAATCACGCTTCCCTAGATAGGTGCTAGTCTATAACAACAGGTGAAAGACTATATGACTATTTTTCCTAACTCAGAATAGATACACAGAGAGCATTGGAGGCTTACTTGATTAGTCGCTTCCAAATGACTCCTTCTGTCACTTCTGTTGCAGCTTCAAATTCAAGCGGTTTTTTGGGCTGAATGCTTCCTGCAAGAAAGAACACTGAAACAACAGAAGATGCAATAATATAGATATATATTCAAGATAGTTGGCTAAATCAGTAAAGCATAAACCATACACATCAACCAAGATCTTGCAATATGGAAAATCAAAGCCAATACAGATTCATATAGGGAAAAATAAGCAGTACTCTTTATTGATGATAGAAGGAGAGGTTACAACCTAGTGACTGATTTGAAGTGACCTTCCAGCAACGTTCCAAAACCTCATCATAGTATAAATCTCTCCAGCAGCAGCTACAAAAATCTAGCTCTCAATTGAAAATTCTCCAACATTTCTCTACTCAAATTCTTCCTCCTCAAGCACTTAGATATGTACTCAATTTATAGATGAACTGTAGGTTGTTTTGCAATCAATGACTTTCCAATAATAGGCAATACATGTTTCCAGTCCTATAGATGTCAAATGGACACTTGGATTTGAAGCTTGACACATGTGAGCTCTTCTAGAAGGCACTTGCCAAGTGGAGATTCCGGAACAATGAGAATTTCACTCCCAATGTGACCAAAGCACTTGTGAATTTTAGGAAGTGCTTTGCAGAGCAGCATTGCATGGGGCTACTTGCATATGCAACGCACTTAGGCCCCTAAGAGCATGCATTGGTGAGCTCTCATATGTTATATAATAAGCTTCAAACCTTGGAAACCTTTGCTTGATGAAAGTCTTGCTTGATTTTTCTTGTTTCTTGTCTTAGGGCATGTAGCAACTGAAATGATAGGGAATGATAGACCCTTGATCATTGGTCCTGGAGATGATGTCCAGTTAACTAGGTCATTGGGAATGGTGCCCAAATTTACCTATAACAATTGCCCCCTAAAGCACGAGATCCAAATAATAAGAACATTTGATTGAGATGCTTTACACTGTGATGAGTCTGGAAACGAAGCGGAGTGGTCACCTACATCAATCTTACTGTTGAATATTGCAAAAATAAATAGTGAAGGAGGCATCCTGAAACATCATCCTTGATCCTAGTTGGAAAATAATCACCTAAACTAGGTGGGGCCCACACAAGCTATTTTTAGGTGTATGTCTATTTTTAGACATGGTGAGCATATTCTATATGTAGCAGGAGGCTATTTGTAGATGGTTGGTCAAATGTGAAAATAGATGAAATTATATTTTTAGAATATTGGGCGAAGTCTATTTATAGATCGTCGATATAAAAATAGATGCATGTCGATTATTATTAGCTCTTAATAATAATCAGACTCTAAACAACAACTTATTCTCTTGGAGCACTTAATTTCAGTATATAGATTTTTCAAATTAGTGGGCTGAAGGAATTACGCAATTCATAAGGGTTTACTGGAGTTCATGCATGGAGGACTTAGTTAGAACTGAAGTGGAAAAGTTATGACAGAGTTGGAAGAGTAGTTCATGGAGTTGTATTCAGTTTAACTCAGTTAGACTCAGTTGAGCTAGTTGTATCTAATCTAACTGAATGATACTCTAGTGAGAGTGGAGTGAATTAATTAGTTAATTAATTCATAAATAATAACTCATTAATCAACTAAACAATACAACAGTTAACTACAGTGCATGTCAGTTCTAGTGGAGACCCAGTGCAGAGATAGGTGAAAGGGTGAGATAGACTATCCGTTGTGACTACTAGTGCTGCATGGATTGCATCTACATATACATTGGAGTTTCCAATGATAATCACGCAGTCAAGGAGAGTGGGATTGCTTCTAATTGGTCTTTGTAATCAGCTTGTATTGCGCAGTGGAGGCAGGCTAGCAGGAGAGCAGAGATTGGTGCATGGATTTGCAGATTTCTTCTATGTTAATGTGTGACGATTGTATTGTACTGAGATATTGATGTACTAAGCTTTGTATGAGATTGTTACATGATATCCATGATACATAATATATGATAGTTGGGGTTTTTAGCTTCAGGCTTTCCCGTTAAACAACTGTGTTATGTGTGTTTTTATTGCTTCATGTGTTTTGCAATTGTTGATTAAATTTCTGCAAGAATTATAGTGGAAGGATTTTGTTTTTTGCAAGAAGATAAATATTGTGAGATCAGGAGAGTCCAGATATATACATGCTTAATGTATATAATTTCTACATGGTATCAAAGTTGTGTTATAGATTTTCTACATGGAATGAGAGCAGGAATTTTTGGGCGCGCGAGTTTCAAGAGAATATCTGAAATTTTTGGTGAAATATTTTCAGAAATAAATATCATATTTAGATTCCTTGTGAAAAAATACCCAAATTTAAAAAAAAAATCGGTCGAATTAGAGTTCGGATGAGGGATATATCGTCGATTTAAAATCAACTCTTTGTTAGAAATTTTGCGACGGCGGGACAATTACAATGTGTGCGAGCCAAGAATCTACATGCACTGAGGTACAAGATGCATGCAAAGCTTTGAGGAGAAAAATAGAGGTTAGTGACTTGGTGGTTGAGAGAAAGCCTCTCAACATGCAGCCTGAGAAGCAGTCTCAGAAGGTTGTGGAGCAACCACAATTGGAGATGCAGAAGAATCTTTATAGATTTGATATAGATCGGATTTCTATGGAGCTTCTTACTATTTGGAAGTGCAAGAAAGACATGCAATTGAATTTTGAGAGGGAGCAAGATTTGCATGCAGGTAAGAGTGAACCTCGGGATGTGGAGCAGCCACAAGATGAGGATCATGGAGTGGGAGCAACCACTCATGCAGAGAAATTTCATGCCAGATGGGCAGAGGGAGTGCATGTAGCTATACCACTAGGTGAGAGGTGGGGCGACATGCATGAGTAATCCAAAGAGGATATTTTTGGGCAGGATTCATTGAGATGGTGTGGATCTCATGAATTGAACCTGGCTACGAGGTGCCCACAGAGCAGTAGTAGCATGATCAGTTGGATTGATGCATGCAGAACAAAGTGACAATGTCAGATACTGGAGCGCGGTTCAGAGTTGACAGCAAGTGCAGAGTGCATGGGTGTAGAATTCAAAAATGCAGTGGTTCCTAAAGACATGTGCAGTATCTAAGAAGAGGTCGAAGACTTTGATGATAGATGCATTATACTGATTGAGTTGTTTGGAGCCTTTCAGTTTCGGAAGTGTTGCAGCAAGAGTTGTAGAGCGGATGCATGGAGTTGCAGGGCGCTTGCAAAGGTTGCAGGGTGAATGCATGGAGTTACATGTAGCATGAAAAGACAATCATTTCTTTTTGAGAGGGAGTGTTGAATATTGCAACAAGAAATAGTGAAGGAGGCATCCTGAAACATCATCCTTGATCCTAGTTGGAAAATATTCACCTAAACTAGGTCGGGCCCACACAGACTATTTTTAGGTCTATGTCTATTTTTAGACATGGTGAGCATATTCTATATGTAGCAGGAGGCTATTTTTAGATGGTTGGTCAAATGTGAAAAATATATGAAATTCTATTTTTAGGATATTGGGCGAAGTCTATTTATAGATCGTCGATCTAAAAATAGATGCATGTCGATTATTATTAGCTCTTAATAATAATCAGACTCTGAACATCAAATTATTCTCTTGGAGCACTTAATTTCATTATAAAGATTTGTAAAATTAGTGGGCTGAAGGAATTATGCAATTCCTAAGGGTTTACTGGAGTTCATGCATGGAGGACTCAATTAGAACTGAAGTGGCAAAGTTATGACATAGTTGGAAGAGTAGTTCATGGAGTTGTATTTAATTTAACTCAGTTAGACTCAGTTGATCTAGTTGTATCTAATCTAACTGAATGATACACTAGTGAGAGTGGAGTGAATTAATTAGTTAATAAATTCATAAATAATAACTCATTAATCAACTAAAAAATACAACAGTTAACTACAGTGCATGTCAGATCTAGTGGAGACCCAGTGCAGAGATAGGTGAAAGGGTGAGATAGACTATCCGTTGTGACTACTAGTGATGCATGGATTTCATCTACATATACATTGGAGTTTCCAATGATAATCACGCAGTCAAGAAGAGTGGGATTGCATCGAATTGGTCTTTGTAATCAGCTTGGATTGTGCAGTGGAGGCAGGCTAGCATGAGAGCAGAGATTGGTGCATGGATTTGCAGATTTCTTCTATGTTAGTGTGTGACGATTGTATTGTACTGAGAGCTTGATGTACTAAGATTTGTATGAGATTGTTACATTAGCTCCATGATACATAATATATGATAGTTGGGGTTTTCAGCTTCAAGATTTCCCGTTAAACAACTGTGTTATGTGTGTTTTTATTGCTTCATGTGTTTTGCAATTGTTGATTAAATTTCCGCAAGAATTATAGTGGAAGGATTCTGTCTTTTGCAAGAAGATAAATATTGTGAGATCAAGAGAGTCTAGATATATACATGCTTAATGTATATAATTTCTACACTTGCAATACATTACATCATGATATATCCTCTTTGATCATAATTTTTGAGGGTAGGCATTCCCATGTTCAACACATAAAAAAATTTAATAATATGTACATAATTCAGAAAATCATCTTCATTGGAATTTTTCCCAGATGCAGACATGCCTACAGATATAGGTCCATGTTTGGATGACAATCTATATGTAAGCTCACTGTACAGATGATGTGTACAACAATCCTGAAATCGTAGTCCGGATGGCTGGGACTAAATCCGGGGTCTTCTTATCTCATTCACTCGATCATTCGGGTACAAGTCTGCCATGCGAATATATGATTTGTAGTCGAACATGGAAACACATCGTTTGATTACCAACCAATGATGTGAGCTGTTAACAAACGCGAGAGAACCACCATTAATGTCAATGGACCTCAAGGTATTGCAGTACATTTCGTAAGGCGTGAATAGATGATTTGATGTAGAACGCCAAACAAAATCTTTCGATCAAAGGTCTGGAAGCGAGGATCTTGTCGATGCTGTATCAAGCCTCATGGTACTGGAATCTGATGTTTCTAAGTGAACTTCCTGGATATTGATTTGTTGTCGATAGGGAGTCACCTTATTACAAAACTGGAGTTACTGATTTCAGAGACAAGGGTATAACTTGATATAGCAATTTTCAGGGATGACGGTCATGAAAATGAAGGTTTACGAGTATTGCAGAAGGATGAGTTTTTAATCACTGGACGACTTCTCTTGAACATATCGGTGACACTATGATGAGTTGGCAGCATTGACACAAAACTGAAGTGAAGGTATGATGAACCATAGGTGTGAATGAACCGTCAAGATGATTACCCAACCCAAACAGTCACGGACATGGAGTGAAAGAAGTGTCATGTTCAAGAGCGACTTGCTACCAAAAAGAAACTTTGCTCACTTTTCCCAAATTTTCCCTGGTCTTTTGTTGACCAGTACCTCTTTATTTTTTAACAAGCTTGAGGAGGATAACATTTTCTTGATCTATAATTCAACCCTTCGGGCGAATAAAGTATCGCTATTTAATAATTTAATGAGTCTAGCGATGAATGAAACTCAACTCTTGCCATGATCGACAAGCCCGTCGCTATTTTATGTTTTAACGAGCTTAACAACAGTGATAGCCCGGTCCTTTATCATATTTAGAAAGTATGAAAAGAGGATGAAAGAGAAATCCAAAAGTAATTTTTCGTAAATTTGTCACTCAAACCCAAAAAGTGTAAAATAATATCTGAGAGAACCTCTTTGGTCATGTTTAACCAAGCTATTCCTTTTTTGTAAATAATCCATCTCAGTCCGGAAAGGGGTTAAACTTATACTAAGTAGATATCAATTCATTTACTTTAACGAGCTCGAAAAGACAAGTGCTCAGCAATATTTTCACATTATCAGAGTCTAAAAAGAGCTGAAAAAAGATTCTAGGGGTCCCTTTTTCGCTGTTATCGAAGCTTGAAAAAGAGATAAAAGTGCGATTCAAATCCTTTTTCATTTTTAACAAAGCTCGAAAAATAAGGAGGAAAAGTATGCTTTGTGGTCAAGTTATTCTTTAAATAAATCTGCACGACTAATCTGTTCATCAGTTGTATTTCTTATTCAGAACAACATCAAATGAATTAAAAAGACCTATTTCGTGATAAAAACATAATAAAACTATAGCCATAGCAATAAATTTAATTTGCAAACAATTAAATGACCATAAAAAAGTAGTTTCACTATTCATTTTTACCATTCCATAGTTACTATTTGCATTTTGGAGCTCTGAACCTGATTTTTCCCCCGAACTTCAGTCGTTGATTGTGGTCATTTCTGTGGATGGATTTCGTCGCCGTTTGATCCAGGTTAGTACCATGAACCCCCTCTTCCCTTTGGTATTCATTTCATTTCCATTATTTGCAAATTTTTAGGGTTTTAAGGCCCCTAGGGTAAATTATTCCCAAAATGAGGGCAACGCACCCCTGAATATCGAAACTTGCATTGCATAGCAGGTACAGTGAAGAGTACTTGTATGTGCAACACATTGTCTTAGTCCAGGGAGTGCGTTGGGCGCAGTTCAAGTTTTTGATTTTCATGTTGTGCCCAAAAATTGCCTAGTTTTTTGCAATGAATGGAATCTAATGGATCTTATGGTTGAATTTCAGATTTCCATCGGATTATAATGACGATTACATGGAGGGAAAGAGAACATGAAGAAAAAGATATGATTTCCTTGAATGATCCAGGTACTATAAGAGCCCTAAGAGATTGTGGACTACTTATGTACTTCAAATTGTCGGGAATGAGGCAACAAATAGAACCCTTGGAGTTCTTAGTTCGAGCATGGGATCCGACAATAGAGGCATTTCACATTAAGAGCAATGTGGTTCCCATAACAGTTGAGGACGTGTATTTTCTCACAGGTTTGTCAAGGAGAGGTTTACCCATTTCTCTCACAGGGTCTACCATTGGAGGAGAGACAGTGAGGGATTATGTTATGCAGTATCGCTATCCAGGGGCAAAACCTAGAAAATATGGAAAAATAAACATCTGGGATGTCAAGGATTTTCCTTTGAGAACCTTCCTTTTCACGATCGCTAAAATTGTTGGAACTACTGTACTACATGTAGCAAACAGATTGTATATGTAGTATGCGCTAGAGTGCTTAGAGCCAACAATCTTCAACTGGTGTGAAGCTATTCTATCTCAGAAAAAGGAACAAATGAACAAAGAAAAGGGAGGAAGGAAGAAAAATTTCAGTTATGGTTCAATCCTTATCTCCTTCACTTTGGAACAGATTCCACTGATGCAACCACAACATGTAACACTAGATATATCTAGTCCTAGAGATCCTCGAATGCAAATATGGGTAGAAATCATGGGTCAGCATGCAGGCCAATCAACCATTGTGTTCTCTACTGCATTCTTCGCCTGGTTTCGGTAACAGATCGTCGCCATCGATGAGTACGCATACGTAGGCATAAACTTCTGAAGAGATCCAGATTTAGTATTACTAGAAGGCGCTCAGTGGGGTGCAATAGGCAATAATGATTTGACCATGTTTTTTGATTTTTCTAAGGTTTATACAATGTTTTTGTGTTTTGATTTCTTTCCAATACTAAACTAAATGTTTGATGTAATGCAGATATTGGTCGTGTTCAACTAGTAGAGGAACCAGAGCGCAAAGTAGATGCACCAGTAGAGAGGGTTGTTGGGAGAGAATTCCTTCAGGAGCTTGATATGGCTGAGACTTTGGCTGAGCTTCAGTAGCACATAGAGGGGTTGACCTTCGGGATTCTGGATTTCCAGATTGAAGAGCTTTCCATGTGACTGCAACGAAACACTATTGGGGTTCCTAACCATTGGATGTGGTTACTCCGTAAGATTGCTATATCTATAGCATGTTACCATGAGCACCACTAGTTTACTTGTGACATTTTGCACACATTTTGAGGTCAGATGACTAATGTGTCTTGGGCACAAATTTTTGTAAAAACCTATAAATATCTATCTATATGATTTCAGAGTTTTTCCTATGTTTAATACGTAATCCTATTCAATGATGTGAATGTTTTCTTTACCTATGTCGCAAATGTCTGTCTAAAAATTGATTAGCTAATGAATCAGTTAAAGTGTTCAAATTTCTGGAAATGTGTTGATATTGAACAAAATAAAAATGTCTTTCCAAAAGTCGAACTCTTAGGAACAATCTAATAAGTGTTGGATTTCTAACAATATAAACACTAGTAAGTTGTAATCACACAAGTTGTGAGTCTAACCTTATGATTATGTGGTTAATGCAAAATGAAATGGAATTAGAGAGAAGTTCGATCAACGTGCTATACTCAGCGATATTGTTTGTCAATCTACCAAATACAAATCCCTCGAAAACTCACTAACTCGCCGTTCGGAATGAAAATGGCCCACACTGCAAAGGATAGATTCTGTGTACTACAACTAGCACCATCAGAATATCCAACAAATGGTTCCGAAGATTCAGACATCTGTGATAAAATGTAAAGCGGATTACTAACGTCAAGAAAAATCTAAAAACAAATTAAGATAGTGAATGCAAATCAACATCATATATACAATATAATACAAAAAATTACTACGCTCATGATTAAGCATAGTCATTTCAAATACAACCCATTTCTAGGTTGTTTCAATGGAATTCCATCGTAATCAACTAACTCGTAGGCACCCTTAGCAAGAACTCTTTTGGCAATATAGGGGTCATGCCACAATGGCTCGAATTTCCCTGTACCTATTACATTAGATTCTTGATCGTAAAGAAGGACCAAGTCACCCTATGAGTAGATGCGAGGCTGGACATTTTTTTCATATTGCACCTTTATACGTCTCTTATGCGCTTCGTTGGCTAATTGGGCTTCACTACACGTTTCATCTAGATGGATGAGGTTAAGGAGACACGCTTCTTCTTCCGAGGTGTCATGTAACAAGTCTATCGTGAGTTTTAATGATGATATTTCGCATTGGATTGGTAAGATAGCTTCTAGACCATACACCAATTGAAAATGAGTAAATCTGGTTGCGTTTCTCACCGAGGTTCGATACGCCCACAAAGCGGAGTACAGGATCAAATTCTAGTTCCTTTTACAGAATCCTATCATTCGTTGAAGCATTCGTTTAAGAATTTTGTTAATAGCCTCAACTTGTCCATTTGATTGTGGATAATAAGGAGTAGAATTATCATGTGACAATCCTAACTTGGTAGTCAATTCAGACATCATATGGTTTCGAAAATTCTTCCTATGATCCGTAACTATAGCCTGTGGGACCCCAAACCATACAATAACATGGTTGAAGAAAAACAATGCAGCTGTTTGTCCTATGTTATTAAATGTAGGCATTGCTTCGACCCATTTGGTAAAATAGTCAACTGCGACAATAATATAACCATGCCCCCTGGACAAAGGAGGGTTACAGGTCATGAAGTCAATACCCCATTTCGTAAATGGTCCAATAGAGACAACATGATGCATTGGCGCTGGCAGTTTGTGGATTTTACGATAAAAAATATGGCATGCATGACAACTTATGACTGCAAGGATGAAATCTCGATAAAATAGTAGGTCAAAAGTAACCAGCGCGAAGTATCTTCTGCGCGATAGCATATCCAGATAAGTGTCCACCACAAGCCCTAGCATGACAATCATTTAACATTTTTTCGGCCTCCTCATGAGTAGGGCAGCTCCTTAAAATGGTATCGACACCACGGCGATAAAGTGTATCGCCGAATATCAGATAATCTTTGGCTTGGTATTGAATACGTCACTGTTTAGAGCGAGAGGTATTAGGTCGAAAAGTTTGGGTTTGGAGATAAATGACGAAATACCCATACCAAGGATCAGATGATCCAATCAGAAACAAAGAATTGTCTGGAATAGATGGTTCCGACGTAGTAGCAGTACTATCAAAGGGAAGGTCACAAAGAAGCTCAGCCAAAACTAAATACTTCTTTGACTTGGATTTGATGAATTCCAAATAAAATTCCTACAAAATGACAATCCATTTTGAATATTTCCCCCCCATAAATTGACATGATAAGATATAAGTCATGGGGTTTCAATCCAAAAATATTGTTGTTTTTCGAAGTAGGATATAATGGCGAAATATTTGGACAACTTGAATAGTTGCCAAGTCAAGCTTTACCACGTACGAGTACTTAACTTCCATATCCTTGAGATTACGACTCAAATAATAGATCGGATGTTCAATTCCATCTTCTACTTGGACCAAAACCATAGCGATGGTCGTTTTAGCCGCGGTGATATATAGGATATAATCATTTTGATAATTAGAAGGATACATTAATGACGCTCGGACAAGAGTGTCCTTGACAACATCAAAAGAAGCTTGCACAACTTGGTCCCAATGGAAGGGAACCCTCTTTTTCAATAATCGAGTAAATCCTTTAGCCATTTTGGCGTAGTTTGGAATAAACCTTCTGAGAAAGTTAGCCTTTCCTTGAAGTTTTTGTATTTGAAGTAAGTTTGATGGTGTAGGAAAATCAAGAATGGCATGTACTTTTAGTGGATCTATTCGAATTCCTTCTTTTGAGACTACGAATATGAGCAATCAACCAGAACCAACACAAAACACACATTTATTTGGTTTGAGGCGTATCTTATAGTGTTGGCAGTGTAAGAAAATGGCTCTCAAATGCATCAGGTGATCAGTCCGATTTCGTGAATGCGCTGGTAAATCATCTAGATATGGTAGAACAAAGTGCTTGATGTTGTTGAAAGAATAATCCATTGCTCTCTAAAAAGTTTCCCCAACGTTATTTAAACCAAACGGTAGTTTCCTATATGCGAATGTGCCCCAGGGACAGATGAATGTTGTCTTATGTTGGTCATCTGGATAGATATTGATTTGATTGTAGCCAGAAAATCCATCCATGAACAAGAATATTTCACATCTAGCACAATCGTCAATAATTTGGTCGATAAAGGGAGTAGGATAGTTGTCTTTTGGACAAGCGTGATTAAAATCTCGATAATCGACACACACTCTATTGGTTCCTTGTTTTTTCATAATGGGAATGATATTGGAAACCCACTCAGTTAGCAGAATAGGGTAAATGAAACCAGCACGCAAAAGTTTTTCAACTTCTGCTTTGATGGAAGCAGCTTTCTTTGGATGAATAGGACAAAGCCGTTGGCGCACCGGTTTGACATCAGGATACATATTAATAGTGTGTTGAACTATACTAGTATCTATGCCTGGAATTTCCTCATAAGACCAAGAAAATACGTCACGAAATTAACGAAATAAAGAGCGATATGAATCAGGTTCTGATGGAGAACAAGATACACCGACATGAATATTTTCTACAACGCCAGGTTTGGTCGAAATATCAATAGAAACTGTTTCTTCGATATTTGATAAATTTCGCTCAGACTCAATTGCATTAATCGGTAAAGAATTCGAAAAGAAAGTTTTGATGGATTGGTGGTATAGTTCACTAAGATTGTTTTCTTCATAATCAGGAATATGGGAACGATGATGATAATCTTCCCATGGTTCTCCTTCTGACATCATAGCTTTCAAAATATTTTCATTTGTCAAAAAATTTGAGGAAAATGGATCAGATGGAGTATCAAAATCTAAGGAACGATCAACCCAAACACTCGGCGACACTGATTTCGGATTTGCCGCCCAAGCCAAATAGATTGATTGCTATGCCAACTCAATAGGGATGGGCGGTAAAACATCATCCAACGTAGAAATATCAGAATCACCCGTACTCTCCCTTAAGCCAGATAGAGTGTAAGAGATCATGTAGCAGGTCTCTATGCTTGCAATTTCTGCCGACATTGCGGGCGGCGGTAATGCAAAGGGTCCCATAAGAGTGGAATCCTTAAGGGTCCTACACCAATGTTCTGAATTTCTAGTTGGGGTAAGTGAACAAATGGAACTCTTCCAGTTACCTGCGAAGTGGAGGCAAAAAATTATAATTGATTAATGACTGTGACTGTACCTTTATGTGGAAAGGCAATCATTCTAAAGTATGTAGAAAGAGTGGCAGTCATTGCATATAACCATGGTCTTCCAAGTAAAATATTATAGTCAAGGAGTCCGTCAACAACCTCAACATCAATATTCACTATTTTTCCCCCTAATTCAACATGTAGGTTATTGATAATACCACAAGGTTTAAATGTTCTTCCATCAAAAGCCCTCAATGTCGTTGATGATTGTGATAATCGCGGTGAGCCAAGTGACTTCCAACAGTTTAGAGACATAATGCACATAGATGCTCCCTCATCAATAATAGTGTGATGAACAAGGTGATTGAGAACATTTACTTGTATGGAGAATGCCAATTCTGCTGATAATTGCGGCACATAGCCCGTATGGTTAAAGACGACAAGATTAGAATCAGTTGGATCAATTCCACCAATGGCTGACAATAAAGGTTGTTTCTGGGAGGGAAATTTTTGTAATAACTCAAGAGCAGACATAGATGAAGGGGATTGATTCAAATCTTCAACTATATTGTAATTTTGTGTAGCTCTTTCTCGAGGATTATATGTCTATTTATGAATTACTCCCTTCAATGGCTTAATTGTCAATTCAGGAATAACAGTAGGTGGTACTGATTCATTATATGGATTCGTTGTCGAGGTAATAGGTTGATCAGTGGTTGGAATACCATAGTATTTATTCCACATTGGCACCAAAATATCTTGTGAAGTTTTTGTGGTGAAAAACTTTAACACTTGGGAACTAGGAGCTGGATCCATAGCAACCAATTTAGTGTCCATATTTGGAAATGGGTTTGTCAACACAACTGATGCATGGGAAGTCTTGATGATTTTTGAGACTTCAGCACGGTGAGGAAAATCCCTAACAAAGTGTTCCTCGTTACATATTATGCATGGATAACGAGGTTTCCATGGTCCAAACGGTTGATCAGATGATCTTTCCTGCAGGTTAGAATTTTTCTTTTTCTTTGATTTCCCATTTTTCTTACCTCCTGGTTGCTTGTCACTTTTTCCTTTGTCAAATGACATGGCATTAATTTCAGAAGTAGGAGTAGGATTGGATACAGTAGCGTGGTGTGTGTTTGCAGTGCTTATCAAGCTGTCTCCAACATGAGAGTCCTTTATTTGAGGAGGAACATTGAAATTAGATCGTGGTGCATTAGGGATTTTTTCATAGAGTGTGCCAGACTAAGTATAAATCAAGTCTAAATATTGGGCACGATCGATAACTTTCTCTTCTGTGAAGATGCCACCTTTAGCCACATCCTTAGTTATAGATGGTAACAGGGACTTAATGAACCATTCAACAAGGAGATGATCGGGAAGAAATGTCTTAACCATTCGTCGACGGTGATGCCACTCATGAATATGATAAAAAATGTGAGTAGCATTAGTGTATTTGAAGTTGCTCAAGAGTTCCGTTCTAGTTTCGTATCTGATCGGTAACTAGAAATGGGTCAAAAAGATAGTAGCTAAAGCAGTGAAATCATCGAAAGAAGATATAGGTAACTCAATGTACCATTTAGCAGCCGGACCTGTAAGCGTACGCTGGAAAAGACATAGTCGAACATAATCATCATTCAAGGAATTTGATGAACATCATAAATGATAAGTCATGACATGAGTCGACGGATCTTCTCCAGGGTTTCCATTGAATTTAGGAATATCAAAGGGTAATTTATGAGGTATCACTGGCCACCAAGGAGCATAATTTATAGGATCATTGGTTAACCGGTTTAAATCTGGTAATTCCAAGGTTGCAACAAAAGGAAACAGTCGATTTGTAATGTTCCTAACTAGCCCAAGCTAGTAGGAATATTCAATGTCATTTTATTTTTTATGTTTTATGAATAAAATGTAAAGGAGAACAATAAAACTCCTAAACATGAGAATAAATCAATGCCCAATGTGAACAGAGTCAATGTTGGAAATATGATGCTGAGTGTTGTCCTTGATGGCAACCCACTTGATGAAGATGATGGCAACCTACTTGATGAAGTTGTCCTTGATGGAATATGTCTTGATGAACTTGTTAAATGATGTAAATCTGATGTATATACAATGAGTATAGAAGGTAATGATGGAAGGAATGTCAGTATGAGCTAGAACATGATGAAAAGAGTATGTCTCAATGCATACGCGGATTTGTCTATACAAAGTAGCGTATGCACGCGGGAAATAACGTGCCAAGTCGCATATGGGAAAAAGCGCTCTAAATATGCAAAACCAGGGGTAACCACCATGGTATTGACCCATTGTATTGAGTAATGACTCGTCTATGTGACCCCGTCCAGGAATACCATCGAAAGTAATGTGGTTTTGGCTCATGGTATTGATAAAGGGTAAACCTATATAAGGAGAAGAAATTCATTGTGCAAGTGTGTGCAAGATGTCTGAGCTTGAATAAATACTTCTCTCTGAAGTATATCTGAATGGAAAGGGTTACAGTTGAATGATAGATCTAAATGCATGATGCACCAAAGAAGAAAATGATCTAGATCTGAAATGTATTTGTATTTGCTAGATCTGTTTATGGAATGATTAGATCTGAGATGAGGCGAACATCTGTCTGAAGTAAAGGGTAAAATCTGAGTGATGTATCTGTTCTGAAGAATTGCAATGACCTAAATGTCTGAAGAACTATACGCTAGTTCGCCGCAGAGTAAGCGCGTATATACGCGGGTTTGATTCAGAGAAAGCGCGTATGGCTAGTGAAATCAGCTCTGTGATATGTATTAAAGTATACACGGGTTTGTATGGGCGAAGGCGCGTATATACGCAGGATCAGTGAAAAGAAAGCGCGTATGAAGAACTAGGGTTTGCTGAAGTATGAGTATGAAATGTCTGATCTGTTCTGCTGTGTTGCTGCTATCTGTCTGGGTTATCTGAATTGACAAGTATCTGTTGGTGATGTATGTTTGAGCTTAAAAGTATGGAGGTCCAAATTCTTCAAAAATATGATGAAACGAGGCCTCGCAAGTTGTGTTCTAAAGGAAGCTTTGGATCCAAAGCAGAAAAATTGATGAAACGGGTCTCATGGTGCCGAGGTTTGTAGCCTCAAATGTGGGTTGTAGCTCCCTTCCTGTGAGGCCGGTGTTCCAGACCGGGGTCACAGGCTCTTCCGTGAGAGGCACAAACGATTCGAGGTTGGAGCTCCCTTCCAGGAGAGGCCGGTAAACGAGCGCAGGTGGGTGCCTGCGTGGTGGTAGGAGTCCGCGCCAGCACATATGTTGTAATATGTTTTCTCTATAATAAAATATTGAAGGCTGAGAAACTACAGCGGTGGTTTTCTCCCGACTTGGGTTTCCACCTAAAATCCTAGTGTTCATGTGTGATGATTATGTGTGATAGTTTATTCTGTTCTTACTGCTCATGTTTACTGTTTATAGAACATCTAATGAATGAATGATGGAATGATATAAGTGAAGAATTAATGGCATAATTAGATCTCTATGTGTACGCGAGTTTTATGAAGGATATCCGCGTGTATACGCTAGTTGGCTTCAAAGTAGCGTATGGGTTTTAGAGAGTGAAAAAATTAAAATATTTGATAAAGTCCTAACATCGATTCACCCCCCCCCTCTCTCGCATTTTCCCAACAACACAGTCAAATCAAGGCTTGCACAATAAAATCCACTTGTATGTGAAACAAGTTCAAGCTATTTGACCGAGTCAACAGGACCAAATCATAAAGCAGTCCAGATACAATGAACCTCCTAGATGATCAACGTAGTCATATGAGGAGGTCCTCCATGTGAAAGGGGACAAATGAATGAATATGGTTTAGGGTTTTGCAAACCATAATATTATATAAGGAAGGGAAAGAATCAAGAAAAGGTTGTTGATGTTAATTCAATTTTGAGATTGCTTGAGCAACTCAAACTCTCTTGGCTGTTTAGCTAAGAGAGAGGAATTTCCTGTTTAGGAATTCCTCTTCCTTCCTTGAGGGTCTCTTGGAGGAAATTTTGCTGCATTGATCCACTATCTTGCATTTTGGCCAAGCTTCACCTCCCTTGACAGCGTAAATCATGATTAGGGCCTCACTGTTTAGAGAACTGCAACAAGTGGAATTAGATCTATTCAGATCTGAAGAGTTCTATTGCATCTTTTCAGTGGGGAAGTTATCTAAACCATTAGAAAAAGTGCAATAGCTGCTTAGAGCTTCAGAATTCCATCTTGTCATGAGGCCAAAGTGTGATATAATTCATCTGCACATTTAGCTTCAGAAACTGCATTATTTTGCAGGCATAGTTGCAGTGTCCATTTTTTAGCAATTTGGAGGAGAGATCTTCGCTGAAAGGACTCTTTTCCTTCACTGATGTGATCCATGGATTGGCCAACCAATCCATGTTATATTTCAGATTTGATCTGCTGTGTGACATATTCTTCAGAAATTTCTGAATTTTACTACATATCCAAGGTGTAGATCTCAGATCTATTCAGTGTTCTTCATGTTCTGTTAAGATCCCCAAGGGGAATGTACTTAAAGTCTTTTTTGCATATATATCCCACTTAGATATATATTTTTGTACTATGATATGTTATATATCTGAAACATAATATAACACTACTTTAGATTCCTATAAATTACATTTTCTGGTTCATCCTGCAATTCCTTGTGTTATAATGCTGGGTTTTGAGGCATTTCTTCATGTATAGAGCTGTATTTTCTCATGTAAAACTATTGGATCATATTATAAACTTGAAATATTATTATTCCTGTATAAATTAATCTAACCCTTTAGAAAATCACGCTGCTGAAGCTTCAGTCCAATCTGCATACTTTAAGCCATGGAGAATCAGGGTTTTCTAGCCTAGTAGGGAATGGAGGATCTGTTTAGCATAGTAAAAGGCCTTTTTTTGAGCTGAAATTCGGTATGTAGGTCCCTCTTAACCTAATATATCAGATCCATCCATCCTCTTCCATTATTTTTATGCTGATACTTGAATACATTCATTTTAGGTCATAAATCCTCACTTTTCCACACTATCGAATGAAGGGATTGAACCTATTTCTTGATGTTGTGTTTATAATTCGTATGTGAGTGTATATCAGCATATTTTATGTAGTAGTATCTCTATTAAATTTCATAAGGTCTTTTTACTTTGCTGCAACCCCTCATTGGGCATTTTCTTGAAGGTAACTAGGTGTGGGAGATCTGTTTAACCCACCTAATCTTATTTTTTTCAGCTCAAATATTGTATTAATATTGTATTTTATTTGGTATAAATGATCCAAGAGTTATTTTCCTGTTCCAAAGTATATTTTTCTGAAAATGCGTTTTTTAGTGCATAATTTATGAGCTGTTCCTAAAAAGGAACATTACAGTGGTATCAGAGCTTGATCTTTGGCTCAGCCTGTGAGATAAATTTTTCATAGCAAGTGAGAAGAGAAGAACAGTGAAAATAATGATGGAGAGGGTGATATTACTCTCATCTATTTTCAGATCCATGAAGAGCCTTCCCAAGGAGGATGAGAAAACAGAAGAGGAAGTACCTTGCACTTCCTATTCTAATCAATAAGACAGAAATAGAAGCAGGAGGAAGACTATAAATTTTGGAGGAAATAAGGGAGATAAGCTCACAAAGTTTCTTCCTAAATATATTCAGATCATTCATGAATATCTCAAGCAACTCAAAAGGGATATGTCTGAAGAATCTCCAAAAGGGTTTGAACCTCAGTCAAACTCTAGATCTTCACACAGTGGGTGTGAGCATGCAGCCACACACTATGATGTACAACACAATGTTAAGCTTAGATCTGCCCTGAGACAAATAGAAGAAGAAGAAGAAGTGACTAAGAGGGAAAGTCTTATTGATTTCTTGAAGAAATATGAGTCTCAAGCCCTGAAACTCAGAAATCAGTTTTGTTTTTCAGAGCATTGCAAGGCCAAGGTGAAGAGAAAAAAGTAGAGTGATAGATTCACTCTATCGACCTTTGAAGGGTCACCTACATGTTCAGCCAAAGAATGGGTGAAAGAGCTGGACACCTTTCTACAACTGCACCAAATTCCTGAAGAAGAAGCCATTAGAATTGCAGCCTTACATTTGGGAGGTAAGGCCTATGCTTGGTTGAAATTTGAGTTTCTCTTTTGCAAAAATGTAAAAAATTCATCATACATAAGTTTCACTAAAGAATTAGTGAAGAGGTTTGATAAGACAGTTCATGAAAAAAATATGGTGAAGTCAAACTAGAGAACTCAAATGAAAGCTCTGCATAAAAACACAGATCCATTTTAGAAACACATGGAGAGGGCTGAAAACTTGCATCATGCCTTGCTAGAGGCAAGACTACCTTCCCACACCTTTGAACAAAAGAATAGAGATGTCTCTTCTTCAAAGGTGGATCATTCCATTGGAAGGTTGCCCAAATTTGTTGCAGATATAAGGAGCAACAACATTGTTAGATCTAGATCTGATCTAGTGCCTCAGGAAGAGGAAGAAGGAGCTTTTGCTCCAACAAGAGGGATTCTTGTGGCATGGCAAGAAAATCCCCAAGATCTCATGTATGGAGATCAAGGCACAATTCATGATATACATGTGCCATCGATGAGAATGTGTAGAACCATGGAGACACAAAGTGAAGATAGGGAAGAGAGCCAATCTCATTCCTATCCATTATAGAAGGTTGATGCACCTAAGAAGGTGATTGGATTGCGCAGTGGAATCATGGAGGGTTTTCTCCATTCATATGTTCAGTCACCTCTTGTTGATGATGTCTCATTGCATGGAGACATTGCACCAAGGAGACCACTGGATCAACAAATGGGGATGAGTGCTTCACCTGTTGAGACACAAATCATTGATTTCAGAAGAGTGGAGACCTTGGGAGGTCTTGATACAACACCGAGAGTTTGGGGTAGACTCAAGGAGGAGAGAAGTAGTCTCTCAACATCATCCACACCCACTCTCATTTCAGTTTCTGCGCTGTGGCAGGAGAAGAAGGGGAATGGTAGTAGCCTTCCCACTTATACATTTGGCATGGGAGCTATCTATGCACCTAACTCTTTGGAAGAGTTAACTCAGTCACCTCCTTTCTCCTTGAGGATGGAAGGAGACTCATCTATGATCGACTCCTTTTGCATGAGCAAAAGCTATGGTAAGGACATTGTTTGTTTACTTGTTGATTTACATATAGATTCCTTAACCATATATGTGCATGATGTTGCTCCAAGGAGGAGCATTCTTACTTTGAGGCTGCATGGTCTAATTGAGGCCATGAGCAATGTTGATGACCACTCCCTTGGTGAACTTGGGGAAGAATTTTATTTTGGAGGACATGCTCACCATGCATCATACATCACTCATTTTCTCCAAATACATGAGGAGAATGTAGCAGCAAACCGGTGGTTGAAAAACCACATCTTTCGTCATTCTCTATTGCAGTTTATGCTCAAATTGCACTGGTTGCATAAGAGGGATCATTTCCCTAGTCACTTGCTACATATGGCAGACACCATGACTTTCATTTTGGCTCCTTATGCTGCTATTGATCACATTATTGTCAGGAGCATGATTGGGAGAGAGGCACATGGGTTGAATGTGTCCTTTGGGGGGGAAGATCCCCATATTTTTTGTAGGACATGCTCTAATGGGAGCATGGGAGATGATGTGGCCACCATAGTTCAGCATTTTTTCTTTCTTGAGGTGAGCCATGTGATTGATAGGGTGCCATATGATGATGATGACCTCCTTTCCATCACATATGAGAAGCATTGGGCCAGCTTGATTCACAATGTAAGAGGAAAGATACTTGGAGATCTAAACTTCATCTTGCCACTTGAAGGCCACCTTGTTGCAACCCAAGATTAGCCTTCACTCTACACTTGTCATAAGTGGAGAGGTGAACAACGTGGGGTAGGCTATGATGCTTACCACTTGCAGATTTTCAGCCCACCTTCTTTGCTGGAGCTCAAGGTGGAAGAAGCTTTTTAGAAGTTGCCTTATCTGGAGGTAACTAGATTCTTATGGATGATAGCATGGGTGTGGGAGACACTCATTGGGAGAAATTTTCCCCATGCTCTTCATCACTCCTACCTTAATGAGGCCATTGAGCAATAAGAAGATCACCACTTGCACCTTCCATTTTCTCATGATCTACACTTGCTATCTTACACTTGGAGGAAATCATTGGAGGGCAGATTCATTACTTATCATTTTCAGCCATGGTGGGGTCCATTAATGAGGCCACAAGAAGAGGGAAGGAAAATTTTTGTTCTACCCTGTAGTTGCTTGAGGACAAGCAACATTTTGAAGGGGGAGGATTGTAATGTTCCTAACTAGCCCAAGCTAGTAGGAATATTCAATGTCATTTTATTTTTTATGTTTTATGAATAAAATGTAAAGGAGAACAAATAAAAACTCCTAAACATGAGAATAAATCAATGCCCAATGTGAACAGAGTCAAATCAGGGCTTGCTCAATAAAATCCACTTGTATGTGAAACAAGTTCAAGCTATTTGACTAGGTCAACAGGACCAAATCATAAAGAAATCTAGATACAATGAACCTCCTAGATGATCATTGTAGTCCTATGAGGAGGTCCTCCATGTGAAAGGGGACAAATGAATGAAGATGGTTTAGGGTTTTGCAAACCCTAATCTTATATAAGGAAGGGAAAGACTCAAGAAAAGGTTGTTGATGTTAATTCAATTTTGAGATTGCTTGAGCAACTCAAACTCTCTTGGCTATTTAGCTAAGAGAGAGGAATTTCCTATTTAGGAATTCCTCTTCCTTCCTTGAGGGTCTCTTGGAGGAGATTGTGCTGCATTGATCCACTATCTGGAATTTTAGCCAAGCTTCACCTCCCTTGACAGCGTAAATCCTGATTAGAGTTTCTCTATTTAGAGAGCTGCAACAAGTGGAATAAGATCTATTCAGATCTGAAGAGTTCTATTGCATTTTTTCAGTGGGGAAGTTATCTAAACCATTGGAAGGAGTGCAATAGCTGCTTAGAGCTTCAAAATTCCATCTTGGCATGAGGAAAAAGTGTGATATAATTCATTTGCACAGTTAGCTTCAGAAACTGCGTTATTTTTCAGGTAGAGTTGTAGTGTCCATTTGTTAGCAGTTTGGAGGAGAGATCTCCTGTGAAAGGACTCCTTTCCTTCACTGATGTGATCCGTGGATTGGCCAAAAAATCCATGTTCTATTTCAGATCTTATCTACTGGTTGACATATTCTTCAGAAATTTCTGAAGTTTACTACAGATCCAAAGTGTAGATCTCAGATCCATTCAGTGTTCTTCATGTTCTGCTGAGATCCCCAAGGGGAATGTACTTAAAGTCATTTTTTTCATATATATCCCACTTAGATCTATATTTTTGTACTATGATATGTTATAGATATGAAAAATAATATAAAACTGCTTCACATTCCTGTAAATTACGTTTTCTGGTTCATCCTGCAATTCCTTATGTTATAATGCTGGGGTTTGAGGCATTTCTTCATGTATAGATCTGTATTTTCTCATGTAAAACTATTGGATAATATTATAAACTTTCCATACTATTACTCTTGTATAATTCATCTAAACCTTCAGAAAATCACGTTGCTGAAGCTTCAGTCCAATTTGCATACTTTAAGCCATGGGGAATGAGGGTTTTCTAGCCTAGTCGGGAATGGAGGATCTATTTAACATAGTAAAACGACTTTGTTTGAGCTGAAATTAGGTATGTAGGTCCCTCTTAACCTAAGCTATCAGATCTATCCGTCCTCCTCCCTTATTTTTACGCTTATACTTGAATACATACATTTTAGGTCATAAATCCTCACTTTTCCCCACTATCGGATGAAGGGATTGAAAATATTTCTTGCTGCTGTGTTTCTAATTGGCATATGAGTGTCTATCAGCATATTTTATGCAGTAGTAGATCTATTCACTTTCAGAAGGTCGTTTTACTTTGCTGCAACCCTTCATTGGGCATTTTCTTAAAGGTAACTAGGTGTGGGAGATCTGTTTAACCCACGTAGCATTATTTTTTTTAGCTCAAATATTGGATTCAGATTGTATATTTTCTGATATAAAGGATCCAAGATTTATTTTCTTGTTCCAAATTATATTTTTCTGAAAATGTGTTTTTCAGTGCATGATTTATGAGTTGTTCCTAAAAAGGAACATTACACGATTAAGGTGAGCTTGAGCATAGCCAGGAGAAGATGAAATTTCTTGGGCAATAGGCCTTTGAGCACCAACATACGGAATTTTTTTTTTGTAACCCAGATAGGGGTTGTTTTGCATAGCAAATGCTCGAGGATTGTGTTGACCAAAACCTAGATATGTTACTTGTTGAAATGAAGTTTGAGGCATTTGTGCTTGTGGTTGCCAAGGGGTCTGTCCACCAATGTTATAACCCAAATTAGAATAAATTTGATTTGGTTGATATGTATAACCAGGTTGCGTTTGTGACATCCCATAAAATGGTACACCAACTTGTGAATAAATGATTCCTGATACAGGTTGTTGTAAATTAACCAAAGGATTTTCAGTCTGTGGACCCAAAATTTGATGATATTGAGTTGAAGAACCCACATGATAAGGTGATGTACAATATTTTGATTCTGTAACACTGGTATAGATGTATTAACAAGGGGTAATGAAGTGGGTGTAACAGGTTGAACCAATTTATACGAGTGTACAACCATTTGTGGTTGGATAGGCAGAGTGGGTTTCCATTGAAAAACATTGATGTCAACATTATTTTGACCAAAAAGTGACTGAGTACTATCATATTGGGTGACCAAAGGTTTCCCCCTAGCATAAGGAGGATAATAAGACATAAAATAATTTTCTCCAAATGCTGGGAGTTCAGTTGATATGGTACTTAAAGGAATTGACCCAAAAGTACCAACTTGATATTTCCCTGATGATGTATGTAATGAATCAAGTCATTCAATAATAACGATGGGACTACCAGTTAAAACACCAGGTGATAACATTGGCAAAGACCATGATTGTGAAGATGCACCAGAGAAATTGCCAGACAATGATTCGTAACCTGTTGGGACCGAAGGGCCACTGTGAAAATATGACTCTAGTGAGGTTGTGAACATCGATGGAGTAGCGAGGGTAGGAGATGACGTAATTGGAACAACAGACCCAACCGAAGATGTTGGTTCAGACATGGTTGTTTGACAAAATGTATACCCTCGAAAGTCAATGGGAGATTGAATGGGAACAGGATCAACAAAAGAAAATGGAAATGATTGAGGAAAAGACAGGTACAGGTAATGGTCCTCCCCAAAATGGGTTGGAGTTAAAGGTGTATCATCTTGTGGGATTTATTCAATCGAAATTAAACCAGGAGGAAAAACTTCATCGTCAGGCCCAAAATATATTTTAGACGGTTAACTGTGTAACATAGGAGTTTCAATAGCTACAAAAATTTGTGGGATGACCAAGGTAGGAACAACTTCCGGTTGTTCGACTTCAGGATTTAGATGTTCTGGCAAAGAAAAGACAGGATCTGGATCAATTTGTGATTGAACAACGCCGGGTCCAGGAGGTATGGTCTCAGCGATTAAATGGATCATGAACACGGGTAGCTGTGAAGACTTTGTTTTGACAACAGTAGATGAACTAGGATGTGTGGAAACAATTTGAGCTAACTCTGGTTTAAAAAATGATGTTTTGCCAGAGGTACAAATTGTAATTGATTTGGTAGATCGTGATCACCTTCGCCTACCAGAAGTAACTTCCGGTGGTAAAGGTGGTTTTAAAGCTAATCTACGTGAAAGACGGGGGATAGGAGTTTGTTCTTCCACGATAACTGATTTATTTTAACCAAAAAACAAATAAACAAAAAGAGGGTAATGCTAAGCAAAAGGGTTAACCAAGAAACTGTGAACTGCAGAATACCTCCGCGCGAACCAAGAAGTACGGGCAGGTAATCTCCCCGAATGATGTGTTCAGTGTATCACAATTTCAAGGCGGTCGACTCGGTTCACTATGGATGTATAGCACCTAAAATTTTTCCTCCCAGATATACCCAAAGGTACATGGAGGCCCAAGTCCGTATTAGCGATGTTTGATGCAAAACCGTACAGTGAGTGCACCCCTTTATACTTATCGTACTGTAACACCGTCGAATATACACGAAAGTACATGGATGAGCTACAATATACTTACGTACATGGAGTGAGGTATCACACTCGAAATGTATCGCAGACAAGTTAAAGACAACTGCTATGTTTTACGACGCCGGAACACGTCACTAGCTTAGACCTTCTAAATGTTATTGTTATGGTTCCAATGCATTGTTAAGTAAATTGAAATGAATTTTATGTTGATCTTGCTTAACAATTTTCCTTTCAAAGGTTCACCACGATGATGTGTATGAAATTCCTAAAATGTAAGCTAAGAATGATAAACAAACTTTCACTTTCAACTTTTTCAATGAAGAACCTATCTACTAAGGGAAGAGAGCAAATAATTTGTGAGCAAACAAATCAATGAACAAAACAAATCAATGAATCACAAACTAAATGCAGATTTCCTAATGTTCCTTTTGCAAAACACACATTATTCTACATGCAAATGCAAGTTTTTCTTTTTAGTTTCCTTAATGTTATGAATGCAGAAAAGAAACTAGCTGCACTAAATCAATAATTCAAATGCTTTTTACTTTCGAGAAACGAAGGATACAAACAACGATTTCTCTTTTGAAGGAAAAATGAGGATTTCAACAACAATTTCTCTATCAAGGAAATGAAGATTTTACGAAAATTTCCTATTTCGAAAGCAACTGATTATTAATGCGCCCATAAAAAGTACTTTCAAATCAATTTTTGAATGATAAAGAAAACTTTTTAAACCAACATTGAACAAATTTTCAGTCAAAGGAGAAGAAGTATATAGAGTCACTGGTCAATTGAGGATCAAACTTTTAAGAATACAACAACAAAAAAAACTGAAGTGAATTGCAAAGGAAAAATCAAAATAATTTGGGTACTTTCACAAGTGAACGTAGTCTCCAAGGGGATACAGTGCTCTGCAATGCAGGCTAGGAAGGGAGACAATGCTCTGCAAAGCACCGTGTCCAGTCTAAGGGTGCATTGGGCGTAGTATACAAAGAAAAATACTACTGTTTAACTCACTGTCTTTGCAAATTAAGCTCTCAAAAGGTTTAATATTTGTGTGTGACAACTACTGGGTGGATAAACAGATCAAATCAGAGGCTTAAACACCTAGAACTAAGAGAAAGTTTCCCCAGTGGGGTCACCAATTTGTTGGGCTAGAATTGTGAATTACAGATAAATCATGCATTCCCTAGATAGGTGCTAGTCTAGAACAATAGGTGAAAGACTATACGACTATTTTTCCTAACTCAGAATAGATACATAGAGAGGATTGGAGGCTTACTTGATCAGTCACTTCCAAATGACTCCTTCTATCACTTCTATTGCAACTTCAAATTCAAGCGGTTTTTTGGGCTGAATGCTTCCTGTAAGAAAGAACACTGAAACAACAGAAGATGCAATAATATAGATATCTATTCAAGCTATTTAGCTAAATCAGTAAAGCATAAACCATACAAATCAACCAAGATCTTGCAATATGGAAAATCAAAGCCAATACAGATGCATATAGGGAAAAATAAGCAGTACTCTTTATTGATGACAGAAGGAGAGGTTACAACCTAGTGACTGATTTGAAGTGACCTTCCAGCAACATTCCCAAACCTCATCACAGTATAAATCTCTCCAGCAGCAGCTACACAAATCTAGCTCTCAATTGAAAATTCTCCAACATTTCTCTACTCAAATTATTCCTCCTCAAGCACTCAGATCTGCGCTCAATTTATAGATGAACTGTAGGTTGTTTTGCAATCAATGAATTTCCAATAATAGGCAAGACATGTTTCCAGTCATGTAGATGTCAAATGGACACTTGGATCTGAAGTTTGACACATGTGAACTCTTTTAGAAGGCACTAGCCAAGTGGAGATTCCGGAACAATGATAATTTCGCTCCCAATGTGACCAACGCACCTGTGAATTTCAGGAAGTGCTTTGCAGAGCAGCCTTGCATGGGGCTACCTGCATATGAAACGCATTTAGGCCCCTTAGAGCCTACGTTGGTGAGCTCTCATATGTTATATAATAAGCTTCAAACCTTGGAAACCTTTGCTTGATGAAAGTCTTTCTTGATTGGTCTTGTTTCTTGTCTTAGGGCATGTAGCAACTGAAATGATAGGGAATGATAGACCCTTGATCATTGGTCCTGGAGATGATGTCTAGTTAACTAGGTCATTGGGAATGGTGCCCAAATTGACCTATAACATTCATGACAATTTTTTTCATAATTCAATGATTGATTCCGGAGCTTCCTATAATTTAATGCCAAGATCTATCATGGAAAAATTAGGACTAGACATCACAGGACCTTATAAATACTTTCACTCTTTAAATTCAAGCAAAGTGAGATGTCTAGGGCTGATTAGAGTTTTGTGTGTCACTCTAGTTCAAATACCAACCAAAATCCTAGTCATGGACATTGTAGTAGCAGACACACCACCCAAGTATGGGATGCTACTGTCAAGATCAGGGGGTGAAAATCAGGGGGTGAAAAGCTACAAGGTAATTTTCAAATGGATATGAACTATGCCACCATTCCTATCTTTTGTTATCAAAGGAGGTTATATAGGGAAACTTTGATGAAGTACATCGTCAGTAGCCAAGCTAATCCAAACAACTACCCCTTGTACTTTTTGCACTCTAACTTAGATTCCTTCATTATGTATAATGCAAAACCCACTGAAGGGGAAGTATCACAACAAGAGAATGAACCTACCAAAAAAAATCAAATAGCTGAAATGGAAAAGAAAGAAATAGAAGAAGAAGCTCTTTGGAACATGGATTTTGATGGAGCTGTATGTAAATATGGTGCAGGAGCTGATGTTTTCATCATGAATTCATCAACTAATATGTCCAAGGGACATGGCTATGAACTGAATTTCCAATGCACCAATAACATAGCAGAGTATGAAGCTATGATCACTAGAAAATTTGGCAGAATTTTCGACGGCCAATTCGTCGCTATTCCGACACATAGACGTCGCAAGAGCGACAGTTCGAGGACGGGAAAAACGTGGTTTGCCATCCCGTCGCAATTCTGACGCACTTACATAGTGTCGCACTACCGACACTTTTTCCGTCGCTTCCAAACAAGCGTCGCTCTTCCGACGTTTCCCAAACCATCGTGCTTTGTAAACTGTCGCACTTCCGACGAAATGTGGTCCGAGGTTTTGAACGTCGCTCTTCCGACGTTTGTAAACTGTCGCCATTCCGACGAAATTTGGTCCGAATTTTTGAACGTCGCTCTTCCGACGTTTGTAAACTGTCGAATTTTTGACGAAATGTGGTCCGACATTTTGGACGTTGCTCTTCCGACATTTGTAAACTATCGCAATTCTGACGAAATGTGGTCCGACGTTTTGAACGTCGCTCTTCCGACATTTGTAAACTATCGCAATTCCGATGAAATGTGGTCCGACGTTTTGAACGTTGCTTGTCCGACGTTTTTATATTGTCGCTCTTCCGACGTTTTTAAGCTGTCGCAATTCCGACGCTTACAAGGCGTCGGTATACTGACGACAGGGTTCAATTTAAAAAAAAAAAAATGAAACTTTAAAACAGGACAGTAAATCTCCAATATTTGTTATGAATTGTGGGCGTTCCAATGACCGTGAAATATTAATATAATAAACCGAGCGCTTAAGGCCTGAAACAATCCCATATAAACATGGCTGTGTTTCAAAAACGGGTTTAAAATAGAAACAGGGGCAACATTTTTTCCTATTGTTATGAACATATTTGACCATGAAATATTATATAATAAACCACCCACATGGCCCTTCGACTAAACAATCATTTTTTCACAAGAGAAAAACGTTGTTTTGAATATATTATATGAAATAAAACAGTCCATGAATTCATTACATTTTCACATCTGAAGATTGGAACCCAAATATCCATCCAGAAAAGTGGAAGTCCCACCCCAGACAATGATAGAAAAATACCCCATGTCACATACGGGGACATGATATAAAACCCAGTAACGGTCCACATGGAGATTATCGACAATCTGAGAAAGCATCCAAATATGCCCGAGGCATCTATAAGAAAGTGAAATAGCATTATGTAGAATAGTAAAGCAACAGATAGAGTACCGACGTCCATTGTTCCAAATACAAATTAAAGTACCCAAAATCCTTGAACAGAGAAAAACGCTAATCATGTGAGTGTGATATGTCCAAAATATAAAAAGACCATCAGACCATATCAATAAGCCAACATCGCTAGTTTTGAAGGCAGAGTGATAAACATTAATCATTTTTTTTTTCACAAGAGAAAAAACGATGTTTTGAATATATTATATGAAGTAAAACAGTCCATGAAGTCATTACATTTTCACATCTGAAGATTGGAACCAAAATATCCATCCAGAAAAGTGGAAGTCCCACCCCAGAAAATGATAGAAAAATACCCCATGTCACATACAGGGACATGATATAAAACCCAGTAACGGTCCACATGGAGATTATTGACAATCTGAGAAAGCATCCAAATATGCCCGAGGCATCTATAAGAAAGTGAAATAGCAGTATGTAGAATAGTAAAGCAACAGATAGAGTACGTACCGACGTCCATTGTTCCAAATACAAATTAAAGTACCCAAAATCCTTGAACAGAGAAAAACGCTAATCATGTGAGAGTGTGATATGTCCAAAATATAAAAAGACCATCAGACCATATCAATAAACCAGCAACATAAACCAGCATCGCTAGTTTTGAAGGCAGAGTGATAACTTGTCAACACATAAAATAGTATCATAAACCGGATACAGGAAATATGCAGAGACATGTACTGTTGATATACACCTCACACAAAAAGCATCCATGATAGAGCAAAAATATGTATAAACCCAGGGTCGATTGTATGTTCTGGCTTGCTTGTTCCTGGAAATAAAAACCATCTGCAGAAACCCAGACTCACTTGATTCCAAAATTGGTAACCATCTGTTGCATTTGAGATGTAAGGTTCAGGCTCGCTTGTTTCCATTAGTAGCCCGCTACAGCATCCACCCTGTTCATAGTAAAAAGGTTCCTGTAGATATACAAAGAAAGAGTATAATACGTAGACCATATAAACATGGCTCTGTATTTCAAAAAACAGGTTTAAAATAGAAACAGGGCAACATTTTTTTTTCCAATTGTTATGAACATAATTCGACCATGAAATATTAATATAATAAACCACCCCGCAGCGCTTCGACTATAAACAATCATATAAACATGGCTTTGTTTTTCAAAAAACAGGTTTAAAATAGAAATAGGGCAACATTTTTTTTTCTAAGTAAAGTTAATCTATTAATAGTGAGAATAAAATTACACCGAAGTCAAAAACATTGCCCAGACTCATGGAAAATTTGTCATCAAAAAATAAAAAAAGAAGACTGCCCTCATACGGGGAAACCAGTCTTGAACGTTTACAGAATTCAAAAATATTACAAAGGTCCAACACAGTAATATAATCTAAAAGCGGCCCACTTAAGTGGGCCGCGAAGCAAGAAAAACAAATTAACCAAAATACTCCTCCGGTGGTTCCTCGATGATTCGGCACCATCCTTCGGAAGGTCCAGGATCGCCAGGTGCTATCTCCACATTCATGCCACTGCTCCCCTCCTGAAGGCCCGAATGTTGGCCGGATTTTTCTGAGCTCAGACCCGCCGGATGGGTGCATTTTTCTTCCATTTGGGCCTCCTCACGGAAAACCACAGTAATTGAAGCTGTGATTCGTGGGTGGTTCAGAGAGAAATTAAAGGAAAAAAGCGCAGTGCGCATCGTGGGAGAAGGTGAAGCGGTGGGGAAATGAGGAGAAGGGGAGCTCATATGGTGGCCAGATCCTAGAACCCGACCCCGCCCACTTCTAGTATCTGGATAGCGACCTGCGTGATAATCACTAGACTGGGAAGACGACTCGATTGAGGGGCTAGAGGGAGCGTGCAGGGGTTTACCTCTAGTGATCCCCCTGCAGCAACACATCCTTTGACGTAGGTGAGGCATGGGTGCAGTCTCAGCAGTGGGCACAAGACGAGACAGAGAAGAAGAATTCCAAGAAACAGAGGAAGACAGACACAGACCAGACTGAGAGAAATGTAGATATGCACCAATGTCTAAGCAGCAGTTTAGCTAGCCACTTCTCCTTCTCGTCACACTGAGCAGGAAGTGTAACCCAACAACTGACTCATCTGAAAAACCATAGCGAAACGCCATTTTATCGACCCGACTGCAATGCAATCGAATAACGCCCGTCATAATTAATCTCTCATTAATGATAGCCAAAGGCCGGATCATATTGGAGCATGTAGAATCGCTAAGAGGAGTGGAGGTCCGATCTTGAATAGTGTTAAAACTTAATGCGATTTGATGTGAAAACCTTGGAACTTAAATATCGGCTAATTGAACAGTGTTAAAACTTAATGCGATTGATATGAAATTTCCATATCCATGTCCCATCGCCTTAAACGCCATCGAATGCACCCACATCCGGGAACAGGGAAACTTTTGATTGAGGACACGTGGCAGAAATTGATTGGAGCGGATATTTGTTTGGGCCGCTCGCGCAGTGGAAATCCGGACCCGAAAAAGATTAGGGCGAATTTGATAAGAAATTCGTGTCACAACTCTCCCTCCGTACGCCAGCCCAACTTCGGACCCGAAAAAGATTAGGGCGGAATTCATTTGGTTTTCGCGTCACAAAATTGGCCGACGTCAGCAGGCTATTTTGGAACGCAAATTTGGTTTGAATTATGGTTTATTGCCGTTTGAAGTCTGGCGGGCTCGACTTAAGAACAATTTTGTTTGATCACATCTTATAAAATTTGTGTTGGTTTTCTTTGATAATACACATATTTATAATAAATCATGGGAATACCACACTAGTAAACATGTGGAAAATTTATATAAATTATTGAGAACAATAATTTTTATGTAAAAATATCCAAATGTGCTTTTGGGAAATAAAAATTCGAGTATTTGGTTCATATTGTTTTAAAGGAAGGAGTGAAGTTGGAGCCTCAAAAGATGCAAGCTATTACAAAATGACCTATTCCTAAGAAAATCAAGGTTCTTAGAATATTTTTAGACTTACATGATATTATTGATAATTTGTTAAGAATTATGCATGCATTTCAAGTCCACTCACATATCTCTTGAAGAAAATATCATTTATATGGAATGATGAGGCTACTTTGGCATTCTCTCTTTTAATGGATGCCATGTCTTCTACACCAACATTGGTTGCACCTACTTTTTGTAAAACATTCATAGTAGAGTGTGAGGCACTAGGACAAGGAATTTACGTAACATTAACACAATAAAGGATATCATTGGCTTTTAAAAGCAAGGAATTCAAAGAAAATATTTGGTGAAATCTACGTATGAAAAATAAATGGAAGCAATATTACATGCAATAAAAAATGGGGATAGTATATCATTGGAAGGTACTTTAAAGTCAAGATATACCATGATAGCATAAAGTATTTTTTGAAGCTATGGATTTCATTGGAAGATTAACAAAAATGAGGAGAAAAAATGCAAAGTTTTAATTTTGAGATAATCTGCAAAAAGGGTAAGGAAAATTTGGTACATGATGCTCTTTCTAAAATAGAAGAGGCCTCAAATTTATATCCAATTACATTTTCTATTCCTAGGTGGCTAGAAGAAGCTTGCCATAATGGAAAAATGACAATAGTACTAAAAAAAAAACTAAAATTTATAAAGGATGGGATGAACTCTATGGAGCATTGGGAGTGAAAGAGAGATATACTTTGGTGCAAATGTAGAATATTTTTATGCACGCAAGAATATTTGAATAAACAAATATTAAGGGAGTCCCATGTCTCTCTGATGGTAGGACGCGGGGTTCCTTAAAACATCTCAAAGGATCAAAAAATATATTTTTGGAAGGAATGAAGAAAGATATTCAAAATTTTGTAAGAGAAGGTCAGGTTTGCATAATAAATAAAAGAGAGATAGTAAAATCTCTAGGGTTCAACCATTCCACATACATATTCAAAGACTAGAATATATATCAATAGACTTTATTACAGGGTTACTGAAATATAAAGGTAAGTATTACATTTTTGTGGTCATTTATATAGACCAATTTTGTAGATTTTTTTTGTAGAGCTCAAAGTACATAAACAACAAGCCAAGTTGCAGAAGTGTCCGTGAAAGAAATTCATAGTCTTCATGGTTTTCCTAAAGTAATAGTAACAAGAAACTTTTGGAAATAATTATTTAATATGAGTGGAGAAACACTAGCTGCCATGAGTTCTACATATCAAATACAATCAAATGGTCAAACAAAAATAGTTAACAAATGTTTTTAAGGTTATCTACAATGTTACTCTTTAGAAAAGCAATCTTAATGGATGAAGTGGGTTCCTCAAAGAAGAATGGTAATATGATACTATCATACTACCTATCACACATCTACTAAAATTTCCCCATTTAAGGCCCTTTATGGATATCCAACTCCTAGTATCTCATACTTTTTGCAAGATAAGTCCAAAGTATAGGAAACAAAGTCACATATGGAAAATACTAAAAAAACTTTGAAAATTATTATGGAAAACCTTCAAATGACATGAAACATGATAAAACAACAAGGGGAACAACATTGAAGTGAAAGATAATTTGAGGAGGGTAATTGGGTATTTTTTAGATTATAGCATTATAAGCAATCTTCATTCGAGAAAAAGAAGAATAAAGAATTAGCTCAAAAATGTTATGGCCCTAAATAATTATTCATAGGATTGCACAAGTGGTATAGAAGTTATATTTTCCTTCTTCTTGCATTCATAAGGTTTTTCATGTATCTTGCCTAAAAAGGTTTTGGGAAAAAATATGCCAATGTAAATAGAACTTCCAAAATTAGATGAAGAATGAAAGTTGATTCTTGAACCACAAAAAGTTATAGATAAACATTATGTATCTCTTTGACATATAACCATTATGAAGTACCTAATCAAGTGGAAGAATATTCCTCTAGAAGAAGGTACATGGTAAAATGATCAATTCGTGATGAAATACCCACGGCTAAAGGGTTCGTTTGAAGTTTTGACAAAGGTTTTGTTATATGTTTTATATAACGTGTGGAGGAATAGTTTTATTGTTTGTTAAGGTCCCACACAGTGATCAAATTTGAAGGGAAGGTACGAATTTCAATTAGAAGGGCATATATCTATGTCACCCTTCCATAATGAAAAGCTTTAAAAAAAAAAACTTTTCAATTGACCACAATAAATTATTTTTACATTTCATTTTCAAAAAGACAAAACCATCAATATTTATATTAATAAAAGACTGTTACATATACAACAATGAAGAAGGCTCCATCTTTCATTGCTTAAATATCTCATTGGCAATGTCAACATAAGTCTTGAAGACACTATTATAAGAATTTGGATACATACCATCGAGATCTAGGAGATTATTATGTGTCAGATTGTGTAATGCAATTTTGACTTTGTCTCACAAGGAGCAGCAACATGGAGGTCTGGATTTTTCTTATAGAACTTTATTATTATTATTTGAAACGTTGTTTATAGATATGAATACAACAATGAAATTATGAGCATAGTGGACAATTAGTCAAGCTCATGATGCCAAACCATGATGATGTAAGTTTGGAATTTAACATTTCTACATGTTAAAGACAAATAGTCAAAATCACTGACAACTTAGTATGCCATAATTAATAATCATTCCCTATTCACTTTTGTTAATAGGTTTATGTCACGCGATGATCTCTCTTCTCTGGAATTTACTTGTATTGAAGATCACTATTCTAGGAATAAGGAGTTATTTTCTCCAAAAATAACCCTAGCCAAACATTGACAATGCATCAAGGATATATTTCTATGCTTCATAAGTACATATGTTCTACTTCTAAATCATGTCTTGGAAGTGGTTTTTTTGCTGGAAATTATTCACTAGTCGGTTTCATACCAAAGTATTTTTCTCATTGTCAACATCCAATACATGAAAAATATAATGGTTTAAAACAACATAAATATTTGAATTTTTGCAAGAATTGTATGACACACTTGGAATATGAATTTTGAAGTCAAGTGCATGATGTTGTATAGGATCAAGTGTCATTTTGAATACCAAATGTTTCACAAGAAACTTCTCAACATGCTACCCTGCAGTAAGGATTAAATGACAATATTGCATCAACTATTTCCATAATAAAAGTGTGCCTCGGCCATAAGACTAAACAAATACAAATGTTGTAGATATAACAAGGCCACACAATCAAATGTATTCCACAAGGCCAATACTGTATGAAAAATGAAAAGGAGTTTGCAACCAAAAATACCTTAGGCAACTAATTCAATTAGATACACCAAACCATCAGCAAAAAGGAAAACCAGCCTACTCAAAAGGCAAGCGTTTACCTCCTTTGACAAAATTTTGAGTTGCGAAACAAGGGCCTTTATTGTCTTGTCAATGCCCCTAGTAATTTGAATGGGGTTTGCACCTGCTGCAACAACCTAAACAAAAAGGTTTCATTTCAAATTATTTTCCACAAATTTAAGATACAACCATTGTCAGTTTTGTATTTCCTAACAAGCTCATAAATTTTGACAAAAGAACCAAAATTTTTTAATACCTGATAGCAATTTTTTTCACTCAAAAACTATCTTAGACTCAATAAGCCCAACCCAAAACTAAAAAACCAAACACCATAAGACCCTACAAAAATGAATAGATGATCTTAATCCAGTACTATCGAAAAAAATTTACCTTTACACCCTCACTTATTAAACCCTGTGCTGTTGAATTTTAACTTCAACTGCTGCAACAGAAGGACGGATGCAGCAGCAACATTTTTTTTTGGAGGTTGCTTGCATGCCATCCAGAAATTTAATTCAGCATTTAAAATTCCTGCAAGTTTTTTTTGTAGACGGCCGCAGCCATATTTATGTACAGGATTGTATTTAAACACAACAACCAGCATTAACGCAATTCACCAACCGGAAATTAAACAAACAGAAATTTACCCCCCAGTTTTGTAAATTCAAAAGGAGGACACGTGGAGCATTAATATTGGATCGCATGAAATTGAAGGGAATCTGAAAACCTGAAAACCGGACCCGATTTTTTTATAAGGCACATTGGATTGAGAATTCGCGTTACAAATTAGGCAGACGTCAGCATCCCATTTTGGAACGCGAATTTGGTTTGAAATTCAATCTATTCAAACTTTTGAAGTCCGACAGAAAGGGTTCTTTAATGTTTTGATAGTTTAATATATACATATGTTTTAAACATATGTTATATATATATCATATGCAAAATGAAAGGTGGGCCATAGAATTTAGTTTTAATTTTATTTTTTAAAAAAGAGGGTTTATTATAATATGTTTTATATGTTACGGCATATAAAAATAAAAAGGACAAAAAAGCTTGGTAGTTTTTTTTATAGACAGTACGTAAATTTTTTATTACACAGCAGTGTGTAAAAAGTGAAAGACTGAGTGTAACTTTTTAAGTGTGTATGCACGGCAGTGCGAAAGGGAAAAACACAGCAGAGTGTTTTAGAGACAGAGTATGTTTGTTTTGAACAGACAGTGAGTTGGTTTTATGCACTGCGTTTTGTAGCAGTCATAATTTTGTAATCCCTCTCAGTGAGGAAGTAGTGTAATAGTTTTTTTTTGAGTTATTGAAGGGAATAGAAGTTTTTTTTCAAAGTATTGAAACTTTGTCTCCTGTCAAAGAAATTTTTATTTTCTCTATGTTAGAGGAAGGGAGATTTATTCTCCATTCATTGTTCTATAATTTTTCAATATTCCAACATGTGCAAGAAAAAAATATGTTGTGGTTCCATCCCCAGCTAAATCATTTATGTTTTCCGCAGCTTGCCTTACCAACTTGGCCCCAATATTTTCAACTGGGTCCTATAATTCAACCAATAAAAAGGCCAAAACCATAGCATTGAGATACATTTCATTACACTGTCAATAACAATAAAATTTGACTCAGCCATAACCCTTTCCTTTTATTGTTTTGAAAAGCTTTATGCATTACTCTAATGTGGCTAGTCCATAGGCCAAGTAGACCACTGGGTAACAAATATATTTCCTTTCACCTTTGAGTTTTCAAATTATGCCTACCAAATCTAAGACATTTAAGAGGGGGAACTAATACAACGTTAAAAAGAAAACCAGAGCACACATCTGCAAATTACCTCCTTAGCTACTATCACACCATCATTAACTATTTTCGGAGAACCATGCTTGCTCTCCAAGACAAAATATTTCCCTTCGCCGCAAGGGTGACTCCAACAAGATCAGCAAGTTTGTTCACACCGCCTGCAAGACAAATTGACAATGCTTTAAGTAAGTGTGCAATTGAATGCCAGACCATATGCCAAAACAACCCTCCATGAAAAATTAAAATAACACATTAAAATCGAATATAAGTGGACAAGAAAAGATCCACCGCAGTGAAGTTTCACGTGCAGGTGACCTTCCTTTAAACATAATTTTTTCTCTGACCTACAATTTTTTTGTCACTGAGCCATCCTTGTTGAAGTACAACTCCTTTTCCATAGCTCTTTTATTAACTACCTTCTCTCTGTCGCGTAATCTCAGAGTCCCTCTTCTGCTTGAGCGATTAAAGGAAATGGGTGAAAAAACTGAAAGAGAAGACAATTGTTTGCCATAATTATCAAACATTGCACCCAACTTCTTCCCCTTTCCATTATTACCCAATGAGGTAGATGTGGCAATTGTTGTCATACTGCCCAAAGCAGAGGCCATCTTCTCTTATCCTGAATATAGAATTACAAGATCTTCATATTAGTATGAACCTTAAAAAACATGACTCCCATTGCTAAAATCCACTTTTAAGTTGTAACAGGCAAACTAAACAACTATCGCAACTTTTGGCAACTTCTGGAGCATTAAGAGAGAAACAACCAAAGAGAAATACAACCACAATCCTCATTTTAATGAGACTGGACTATATATTTGCATTAAGATAATAGAAGGAAATCACAACTATATTAAGGCTAGCGCAAAACAATCTTTAACCAGTGTCTCTCGCGGCCTTCAGGTTGCCATGCTAGAGGTTGCATATTTTTAATTTAAATTCTTGACCTCTCATGCCCATATATGAATGCGTCCAATGGGATATCTACATCAAGTTCTCCTTTATATCCCTAAAAACAAATTCCCTACTACAATAGCACCAGTATTGATGGATCACCCCACACCATCCCACCCACTAGAAACGGTGAAAAAGGAAACCTGAGAAAACTTCTGAAATATCTCAAGATGACTATATGGGTGGTTCTTATGAATCAACCAACCATTCGGAACATGCTCATCAATCCAAACCATGAGTATTATGTGACGATATTCAAGCAGGCACTGAATCGGATTTCTGAAGCTATGTTAGAGAAACCCTAAACTCTCACTGAAAATAGGTGAAATGTGGCACCACTCAGAGATTGACATGTGAAAATTGGTACAAGTGGTAGACAATTGGAATGCTCAAACAACGAGGTGATGCAGGAATGACATGAGGGAGAAAATATCAGAAAAGCCCCAAATCTGGAGAACTAAAGCTCATCACCAACCTGAGATTGACAACTTTACATGATGTAACCTATAAAATCGTAAATGGAGAAATCATAGTAACAATAAAGTAACCTATGTAACAATAAAGTCGGATTCATCCTGGGAGTGGTAATGGGAGAAATCATAGTGAACAACAGGAAACATGCATAGTTGCTTACAATCAAATAGATGAAAAAACACATACAAAAACCTAGATAATAATCGTGAACAAGCTTAATATTGAATTATGAACTGTAAAGGAACTTACAAAATGTGACATTACGAACCTGGTCAAGCGCACAAGCAAAAATATCCTGGACATGACCCTGGTTGACAAGTTGTATTTCTCATGATGCAAGAGGATTTGTACCTTCACTTCCAAGTCAATTAAAATCCATCATTATCTATACAATAAATACAAGTAATTGATGTAGTATTTTTTACTGTAAGATGAATTCTTATGATAATGTTAGAACATATGTTGAAAATGTCAAAACATACCTGAATAAGCTCCTCTTCGTTTCAAGAACAATTTATTGGAGTCGCATGAACTTGGAACAAGCCTCCCACGATCTGAAAGAGTAGCAACTAAGTCAACAGTGACTTTTTTGTTGCTACGCTGAATCAAGGGAGGTTTTCTCCAAGATTAAATTGCTCCAATAAATTATTCTCTACTAAACAGGGCCAACCACGTGAAGGTGGAAGCTCTTATGGCCCCTCGCCCCCCCCCCCTCACATCACTCTCAATTCCCCAATACCCAATCTATATTTCATTTTTTACTTTCATGAGCATAAAAAAAAATATTCAATAACTAATAATAAAAAAATTCAACAAAAAGTACGCAAGGAAACATTGCAATTAATGCTTGACATAAAAATAGTATGATAAATGAGTTTTTTATATAACGCAAAAAACGTTCCAAGTATGGTAACGTTTGTCTTATAATAATAAAATATTTTACATTATCAAATTTTCTTTTTCTTCTTCCTATTTCTAAAGCTCCTAATTACATCATCAATATCATCATGCTCTACTCCTGTTTCATGCCTTTCGACCCGCATTGCTGACCTAGTTGCGTAGTCACGATGTCTGGTCTCATCCAGTGACGGGGCATCGCCTACAAAAACAGATAATATTAAATTTTAATTGTCGGTTTTTAAATATCATTGAACTAGTTCGGTAATATTAATAAAAAAAAATTGCAATGAGATTATTTACCTGGTGCACCAGTTGTCGCCGCTGACCTATTTGCGTAGTCACGATGTCTGGTCTCATCCAGTGACGGGGCATCGCCTACAAAAACAGATAATATTAAATTTTAATTGTCAGTTTTTAAATATAATTGAACTAGTTCGGTAATATTAATAAAAAAAATTGCAATGAGATTATTTACCTGGTGCACCAGTTGTCGTCGTTGGGACTGTTGCCCTGTCTTCCTCTCTGGTGGTAAGATCCTCAAGGGAAACATTCTCTATCATTTAAACAAAAACGTTATAAGGACAACCATCAAGGTATAATTAGAAAAAAATATAAGTGGAAATTAATTACCGTCACCGCCCTCACTGATAGCAGCATTGTCGGCCTGGTCCCCACTACAATGATCAGGTTGCACGAGAGGATCATCTACATCTGGCTCTAAAACTGGGTTATTTGCCTCGTCAGTAGTGCTGCTCCCCTGATTTAAACAAAGTTGTTAGAAATTAAATTTATGGACGAAAACAAAAATATTGAAAGGTTAATGTTTTACCTTATCAGGCATTCTAGATCTTGGGACTTGCCCCAAGCTTCTGCGACGTTCAACTACAGCTTGATAGCCAAAACGGAAAGCGATATTTTTATCTTCCTCTGTAGTTTCTGTTCCGAATTCATCACCCTACATTACATATGATTGTGTATTTTTAATCATATTTGATAGGATTACAAAAACATTGGAAGGCGATACAATTAATTATAAGATGTTTAGCTACTTAATTACAATTCTTGCGGCTAATTTCAAGTAGCCGCCCTGGCCTAGCTTGTGATGGCCATTTTTTTCAATCCTAGATTTGGTTGCCTTTGAGGTGACAGGAAACCTAGCATCAAAATATTGAATTCAGATATGACGTAGCACACTTTTATTTTAGACAAAGATAAAATTAAAGCTATTGAATTAAAGTTGTAATTTACCTTGCGGGTCCAGTTGGCATTTTTCCTTCTTTCTTTGCCCTTTTCTCTTTTCCGTCATGGATGAGTTCTCTCCACTTACTCTCTGGAACTGTGAGAGGACGCTCGTATCTAGGGTTAAATTGCAATTGCGTCCTATAGGTGTCCCTGGTATATTTCAAATATTTCCCGGCTACCCGAGCCACCGCTGTTCTGTCAAATGTGCCGACCCCAAAAAGGGCTTCTAGATAATCTAGAAGTTCTTTTTTCAGGTTGGAATTCTGGGAATTCCACCTTGTGCGTATGGTTGGGCCAAAAATTACCAACGCATGGCTCTCCAAAAACATGTAGAACTCATTGTTTCCTACACAGAAAAAAAATATATTATCATTAATTTAAAAATAAAAATCATGATAAATATGTTTTAGATAGAGTACATGAAATAGTTAAAATATTAAAATTTACCTGGGAGTTGTACGTGCTTTATAGGGACACCTTCATCGTTCACCAAAAACGTGCCATTAATGGTCCCTGTGGAGTTGACACGTGTAGCTCTAGGAAACACAATAATGTAGTTGGCCATATTAGCCTCATCACTGCCAACACGTTCAGCGGTTGGCTGGGTGTCTGCTTGGGCAGGGTGTGTTTCTTGGCTGGCACCTAAAGGAGTAGAAGGTGTACGAGAGGGTTGCTGGGCAATATCTTTCCCTTGTGTCCCAATACCACCAACACCGGGTTCAACAAGCGCTAGAAAATGCTACATACAAAAGAACTTTTTGTTAGTTTAGTCAATGTAAAAATTAAAAATCAAACTATCACAATTCATCTCATGCAGAACAAAAAAAATATCCTTTTGACTTTTTATTATTACCTGATATCTTTCTAGCTGGCTCATAATTTGTTTTATCTTCTCTTCTGTTTCAGGTGTTTGAGGCGCGTCTATCAAAGTATTAAATTCCGACCTTGCATTTCGTGCCTTTTTTCGCAACAAGAACATTGGAGATAGGGATGAAGAAAGCTCTTCCTCAAAGAGGGAATCATCAGGCGTACCATGGCTAGGTGTCTGCATATTTGAAAAAAATTAATATTATTTCAATTATGTAAATAACTAAAATACCTGAAGATAGAGCAATGCTGGCACTTTACATGTTCTTCCGCTGGCCTCTTTCTGCGATCATCTCATCTCGGGGTTGTTCCTGTACTGCCCTGATTAGTCTGCTACATTGCAATAAAACTATAAATGTAAAAACTTGAAAACAATATCTAACTTGAAAACACAAAATGAAAATTGAAATAATTTCTAATAAGACACTGGAAGACAAAGTTAGAGTTTCAAATATGCCTTGCATTGAATTCAGTCCTGGAAGCATGCCATTGCACATTAAGGCACCCAAACAAGAGACGAGTTGACAATGAAGACCTTATTGAATATATTGTTGGAGCAACTTCTAGTAAACTTGTTGTGAAGACCTTGAGGAAATTTTTGGAGCAACATTGTTGAAGCTGATGGTATAACATTGTTGGAGACGATCTTGAAGGGCCTTGAAGTGAAGCTTTTGGAGCAACTATTAAAAAATCCTTAGAGCATTTAAGTAAGGCACTTTCTATATTCCATCACCTTTTTCCTTTCAATATCCTTTAAACGATTTTGTTGATATTTAATGTTTGAAATCACGTTATAATTCCTTCATTATATGTGTTTGGGGACTTTTCCTTTGAAATTACCCAAAAATACCCTAGCAATTTTATCTTCAGGATGCATGTCTGACCCTATTGTTCAATATTTTTATTGATAGTAGTAAATATAGAGAGTTAGGGGGCTCTTGACTTGGTTTGGTTGGGCCATTAGATCCCTAACATCTACTAGGGAGAACCCCCCTTGAGTTGGAGGAGAGCTAGCCGGAAGTGAAAAGAGGTTGGTGAGGTGACAATGGGGCTATTGAATTACACATGGTATCACACTTTAGCTTTAGGACTTTATCTTGAGAAGTGAGAGATTTTGCTATATCAATTCTCAAATTTTTTACAACACTATTGTTAAGAACTAATAAGAAGTGATGTTGAGGGGTTTTTGGGTATAAGAAACAATACCATTTAAAAAATAGGGTTCTTAGTCCTTGGCATTCCTTCACCTGGGCCTAGGGGCACACTAGAATAATTTCACACTAAACCATGCAAACTTAAAAGTAACTTAACATATCCATAAAGTAATAATAATCATGATTCCTAATTTCCTATTGTAGGATATGATGCAAATTATTCAAACATGAAGAAATGAAGACATGCAATGTTTGAATTTCAAGATTGATGAACCAATACAAGAAGTTAGAAACTACAACTTTGATTCAATACTCTGTGTCCTAACTCCAGGAAGGAATCTAGTTTGTAGTACAGAACATGCATCGTGTATTATCAATTCTTAATTGACAACAACTAAGGTCATCTACCTCATCAATTCCTTCCCATTTTGTGTTTTTATGTTATATTCCTTATAAAAGTGTCAAATTTCTCTCAAAGTAAGCAACCACTGAATAAAAAAAAAAATAGTTGAGATATGATTGAGAAATGGTCATTTATTTCTTAAAAGGATCTTCACGATTTCTTTGGTTGCTTTTCATCTCAAGAAACAAGAAATGACCTAAGAAACTATCGTGCTGTAATATAAGAAACAACACAGTGCAATGGCCATTTTCAAAGCCAAATGATGTCCATTGAGGACATGGCCTTTATTTGGTTCCTGTTTCATAGGAGTTTCGGGTAGAAATGGAACTTTTTTGTACCATTTCCAGTAGTAAAAAAGGAAAACCTTCTTTTTCCATGGGAAATAATTTACCTTTCCTTTTTCAAGATAATCTAAATCAAAAAAAATATGAACTATACTGCACACATTCTTGGATAATGTGAAAGTGGAAAAGGAATACCCTACACAAGTGATGCACACATGTACATTTGAACACTAATAGATTTTTGTAGTTGAAATGCAATGCTTGTTTTCATTTAAATGTAGGGTTTTTAAAGCAGGGAGAAATAATGGCTGCCAAATTAATAAGCATTTCTTTTGGAAAAATTTAAATCTTGTATTGGGTGATGAAGATAATAGAGGGTATTGAATCTTGATTCTTGACATTGTGTTTAACTTGAATAACTCAAATGATTATAAATATTAGTGGATGAGTTATTTTTTTCAAGTATGTCACTCAAAACTCTTATGTCAAAGCATTGTATGATGGCTAGCATTTGCTTGTTTCCCTTTATATAGTTCAATGTAAAAAGTATATTAATATATTGGAGCACGAATGATAACTACAATTGTTTGCTCTGCAGTATATCCAGCCTGAAGATTATGAAAAATTTTCTCAAGTGGAGCTATTGGTTATTGATTAAGCAACTGCAATTCCATTGCCTATTGTAAAGGCTCTTCTCGGGCCATATTTAGTGTTTCTGTGCTCTATTGTAAATGGGTAATAATTATAAATGAGCCAACCACAATCACAGATTTTGTAACCATTCGGTTTCCATGGATAGTGATGATGATATTAACCCTATATATCAGTGACCTATATCTATATGAGAATGATCTCAACATTGACCTTGTTATGGTTGTATGGATGTGACCTTTGGTATGTCATCAGAAAATCCCCAAATCTAGAGAACTAAAGGTCATCAATTTCGATCTGGAGTACTACCTTTGTGATAAAGTTGATGACTTTCGATCTCCCATTCTCTACCACTTTGTACTTCACCTTCAATATAGATCAGACCAAGGGAAATTCGTTATTGGGTGTTGAGATGGATGAGTTTGTCGAACTAAAATCCATAGCTTAAACTTCATGAAACTGGTGGAGTCAAATTCATGCAAGCACAAACACATCTTACACATCCTCTTTGAAAATCATCCGAAAGAACATTGGAAGACATCTAGAGAGAACCCGACAGCCTAACACAATCCAATGGAGTTGACCAAAAAAACCCAAATAAAGTCAACCCTACTATAGGAGGAAGGGCCTACAGTAAGAACTTACCATTTTGAAAGAGCTGAGGGTGAATGTTGTTCTGCAAGAGCTGAGGGCGAATGTTGTTCTGCAAGAGCTGAGGGCGAATGCTGTTCTACAAGAGCTGAGGGCGAATGCTGTTCTGCAAGAGCTGAGGGTGAATGCTCAGGGCGAATGCTGTTCTGCAAGAGCTGAGGGCGAATGCTGAGGGCGAATGCTGTTCTGCAAGAGCTAAGGGTGAATGCTGAGGGCGAATGCTGTTCTACAAGAGCTAAGGGTGAATGCTGAGGGAAAATGCTGTTCTGCAAGAGCTAAGGGCGAATGCTGGGGGCGAATGCTGTTCTGCAAGAGCGGAGGGTGAATGCGCGCGTGATATCAGACGTTAATGTAGTTTTTAATTAAATCATTTTTATGTAGCGTGCATATAAGTTTCGTATTTTTATGTAGCGCGCATATAAGTGTCGTTATACCGACGGCGGACAAAGCGTCACTATTGTGACGGATGCCTCCAAACGTCGCAATTGCGACACTTAGACATTGTGTCGCACTTGCGACGTTTGGAGGCAGCCATCGCAATAGCGACGCTTTGGGGCATAGTGTCGCAATTGCGACGTCTTCCTCCAAACGTCACAATTGTGACACTTTTTCTAAGTGTCAGTATTGCGACACTTTTATCTAAACATCGGTATAGCGACGGTTTCGGGCGGGATTGAAAAATTTGGGGAAATTTCTGACATTTGGTCAAAAGCGTCGGGACCAAGTGTCGGAATTTCCCCCGAATGTACTAGTGGATCTTAGGGCTTTAAATTTTGAAGAGATTAGGAGCTAAAAGGATTTCTGTGAATGGCGATTCTTAGCTCAATATTAAGCAAATTAAGGGAGAATATTCAGCTAAACACCCTAGATTGAGAGCCTATAAGAATTCAATTTTAGATTTCTTGCCATGTTTTACTAAATGTGATTTGTCTATTGTTCCTAGAACCCAGAATATTTTAGTTGAATCCTTGGTTGTTTTAGCCAGCACTTGTAAAATTCCTTTTCACCCCAATAGAAAATATGTGGTGGAAGTCAAACACAGGCCAGGTGTCCCTGACAATGTAAAATATTGGAAAGGTTTTTGAAATGATGAGAAAACTGAAAATTTATTACAAATTAAAGATGAATTTGAGTGTGTAAATATTGATATTGATAATGATAGTGATAGTGATGTAAATATCAACAAAACTGAAATTTAACTCCACGAAACTGATGATAACCGAGAAGAACTTGAAGTTCTGCAATTAAAGGACAATGTGTTTCCCAGAGGATTAATACCACTGGAAGAGATTTTTGACTCCAATGATGTAGCTACAAAGCCAAAAATTGAACCATTAGGTGATGATCTGTAGCATGTTACCATGAGCACCACAAGGTTACTTGTGACATTTTGCATACATTTTGAGGTCAGATGACCAATGTGTCTTGGGCACAGATTTTGTAAAAACCTGTAACTATCTATCTATATGATTTCAGAGTTTTTCCTATGTTTAATACGTAATCCTATTCAATGATGTGAATTTTTTATTTACCTATGTCGCAAATGTATGTCTAAAACTTGATTAGCTAATGAATCAGTCAAATTTTTCAAATTTCTGGAAATGCGTTGATATTGAACAAAATCAAAATGTCTTTCCAAAAGTTGAACACTTAGGAGCAATCTAATAAGTGTTGGATTTCTAACAGCATAAACACTAGTAAGTTGTAATACCACAAGTTGTGAGTGTAACCTTATGATTATGCAGTTAATACCAAATGAAATGGCATCAGAGAGAAGTTCGATCAATGCACTATACGCAATGATATTGTTTGTAGATCTACCAATACAAATCCCTCGAAAACTCACTAACTTGCTGTTCAGAACGAAAATGGCCCACACTGCAGAGGATAGATTCTGCATACTACAACTAGCACCATCATCATATCCAACAAATGGTTCCGAAGATTCAGACATCTGCGATAAAATGTAAAGCGGATTACTAACGTCAAGAAAAATCTAAAAACAAATTAAGATAGTGAATGCAAATCAACATCATATATACAATATAATACAAAAAATTACTACGCTCATGATTAAGCATAGTCGTTTCAAATAAAACCCATTTCTAGGCTATGTCAATGGAATTCCATCTCAGTCAACTAACTCATAGGCACCCTTAGCAAGAAATCTTTTGGAAATATAGGGGCCATGCCACAATGGCTTGAATTTCCCTGTACCTATTACATCAGCTTCTTGATCGTAAAGAAGGACCAAGTCACCCTCTGAGTAGATGCGAGGTTGGACATTTTTGTCATATTGTGCCTTTATACATCTCTTATGCGCTTTGTTGGCTAATTGGGATTCACTACGCATTTCATCTAGATGGATGAGGTTAAGGAGACATGCTTCTTCTTCTGAGGTGTCAGGTAACAAGTCTATCACGAGTTTTAATGATGATATTTCGCATTGTATTGGTAAGTTAGCTTCCAGACCATACACCAATTGAAAAGGAGTAAATCCGGTTGTGTTTCTCACCGAGGTTTGATAGACCCACAAAGTAGAGTATAGGATCAAATGCCAGTTCCTTTTACGGATTCCTATCATTTGTTGAAGCATTCGTTTAAGAATTTTGTTAATAGCCTCAACTTGTCCATTTGATTTTGGATAATAAGGAGTAGAATTATCATGTGACAATCCCAACTTGGTAGTCAATTCAGACATCATATGGTTGCAAAAATTCTTCCCATGATCCGTAACTATAGCCTGTGGGACCCAAAACCATGCAATAACATGGTTGAAGAAAAAAATGCAGCAGTTTGTCCCGTGTTATTAAATGTAGGCATTGCTTCGACCCATTTGGTAAAATAGTTGACTGCGAAAATAATATAACCATGCCCCTCAGACGAAGGATGGTTACAAGTCATGAAGTCAATACCCCATTTCGTAAATGGTCCAACAGAGACAACATGATGCATTGGCGCTGGTGGTTTTCAGATTTTACGATAACAAATATGGCATGCATGACAACTTCTGGCTGCGAGGATGCAATCTCGAAAAATAGTAGGTCAAAAGTAACTAGCGTGAAGTATATTCTGCGCAGTATCATATCCAGATAAGTGTCCACCACAAGCCCTAGCATGACAGTCATTTAACACATTTTCGGCCTTCTCATGAGTGAGGCACCTCCTTAAAATGGTATCAACACCATGATGATAGAGTGTATTGCCGACTATCAGATAATGTTTGGCTTGGTATAAAATACATCGTTGTTTAGAGCGAGAGGTATTAGGTCGAAAAGTTTGGGTTTGGAGATAAATGATGAAATACCCAAAACAAGGATCAGATGATCCGATTAGAAACAAAGACTCGTCTGGAATAGATGGTTCTAACGTAGTAGCAGTACTATCAGAGGGAAGGTCACAAAGAAGCTCAGCCAAAACTAAATACTTCTTTGAATTGGATTTGATGAATTCCAAATAAAATTCCTGCAAAATGACAATCCATTTTGAATATTTTCCCCCCAGAAATTGACATGATAAGATATAAGTCATGGGGTTGCAATCCAAAAATATTTTTGTTTTTTAGAGTAGGATATAATGGCGAAATCTTTGGACAGCTTGAATATCTGCCAAGGAAAGCTTTTCCACGTACAAGTACTTAACTTCCATATCATTGAGATTACGACTCAAATAATAGATCAGATGTTCAATTCCATCTTCTACTTGGACCAAAACCATAGCGATGGTCGTTTCAACCGTGGTGATATATAGGAAATAATCATTTTGATAATTAGGAGGATACATTAATGACGCTCGGACAAGAGTGTCCTTGACAACATCAAAATAAGCTTGCGCAACTTGGTCCCAAAGGAAGGGAACCCCCTTTTTCAATAATCGAGTAAATCCTTTATCCATTTCAGCGTAGTTTGGAATGAACCTTCTTAGGAATTTAGCTTTTCCTTGAAGTTTCTGTATCTGAATTAAGTTTGATGGTGTAGGCAAATCAAGAATGGTCTGTAGCATCAGTGGATCTATTCGAATTCCTTCTTTTGAGACTACGAATATGAGAAATCGACCAAAACCAACACAAAACACACATTTATGTGGATTGAGGCGTATCTTGTAGTGTCGGCAGCGTAAGAAAATGGCTGTCAAATGCATCAGGTGATCAATCCGATTTCGTGAATGCGCTGTTAAATCATCTAGATATGGTTGAACAACGTGCTTGATGTTGTTGAAAGCATAATCCATTGCTCTCTAAAAAGTTTCCCCAACATTCTTTAAACCAAACGATAGTTTCCTATATGCGAATGTGCCCCAAGGACAGATGAATGTTGTCTTATGTTCGTCATCTGGGAAGATATTGATTTGATTGTAGCCGGAAAATCCATCCATGAACGAGAATATTTCGCATCCTGCACAATCGTCAATAATATGGTCGATAAAGTGAGTAGGATATTTGTCTTTTGGACAAGCATGATTAACATCCCAATAATCGACACACACTCTAATGGTTCCTTGTTTTTTCATAATGGGAACGATATTGGAAACCCACTCAGTTAGCAGAACAGGGTAAATGAAACCAGCACGCAAAAGTTTTTCAACTTCTGCTTTGATGGAAGCGGCTTTCTTTAGATGAATAGGACAAAGCCGTTGGCTCATCGGTTTGACATCAGGATACATATTAATAGTGTGTTCAACTATACTAGTATCTATGCCTGGCATTTCCTCATAAGACCAAGCGAATACGTCACGAAATTAATGAAATAAAGAGCGATAGGAATCAGGTTCTGATGGAGAACAAGATACACCGACATGAATATTTTCTACAATGCCAGGTTTGGTCGAAATATCGATAGAAATTGTTTCTTCGATATTTGATAAATTTCACTCAGAGTCAATTGCATTAATCAGTAAAGAATTCGAAAAGAAAGTTCTGATGGATGGGTGATATAGTTCACTAAGATTGTTTTCTTCATAATCAAGAAGATGGGAACGATGATGATAATCTTCCCATGGTTCTCCTTCTGACATCATAGCTTCCAAAATATTTTCATCTGTCAAAAAATTTGAGGAAAATGGATCACATGGAGTACCAAAATATAAGGAACGATCAACCTAAACACTCGGCGACACTGATTTCAGATTTTCCGCCCAAGCCAAATAGATTGATTGCTATGCCAGCTCAATAGGACTGGGCGATAAAACATCATCCAACATAGAAATATCAGAATCACCCGTACTCTCCCTTAGGCCAGATAGAGTGGAAGAGATCATGTAGCAGGTCTCTATGCTTGCAATTTCTACTAACATCGCGGGCGACGGTAATGCAAAGGTTCCCATAAGAGTGGAATCCTTTAAGGTTCCTACACCAATGTTCTGAATTTCTAGTTGGTGTAAGTGAACAAATGGAACGCTTCCAGTTACCTGCGAAGTGGAGGCAAAAAAGGATAATTGATTAATGAATGTGATTGTACCTTTTTGTGGAAAGGCAATCATTCTAAGGTATGTAGAAACAATGGAAGTCATTTCATATACCCATAGTCTTCCAAGTAAAATATTATATTCAAGGAGTCCGTCAACAACCTCGACATCAATATTCACTATTTTTCCCCCTAATTCAACATGTAGGTTATTGATAATACCACAAGGTTTATATGTTCTTCCATCAAAATCCTTCAATGTTGTTGATGATTGTGATAATCGCGGCGAGCCAAGTGACTTCCAACAGTTTAGAGACATAATGCACATAGATGCTCCCTCATCAATAATAGTGTGATGAACAAGGTGATTGAGAACATTTACTTGTATGGAGAATGCCAATTCTGCTGATAATTGCGGCACATAGCCCATATGCCATTAAAGACAACAAGATTAGAATCAGTTGGATCAATTCCACCAATGGCCAACAATAAAGCATGTTTCTGGGAGGGGAAATTTTGTAATACCTCAAGAGCAGACATAGTTGAAGGGGATTGAGTCAAATATTCAACTATATTATAATTTGTGAAACTCTTGCTCGAGGATTATATGTCGATTTATGAATTACTCCCTTTGGTGGCTTAATTGTCAATTCAGGAATAACAATAGGTGGTACTGATTCATTATATGGATTCGTTGTCGAGGTAATAGGTAGATCAGTGGCCGGACTACCATAGTCTTTATTCCGCGTCAACACCAAAATATCTTGTGAAGGTTTTGTGGTGAAAAACATTAACACTTGGGAACTAGGAGCTAGATCCGTAGCAACCAAATTAGTGTTCGGATTTGGAAATGGGTCTGTCAACACAACTGATGCATGGGAAGTCTTGATGATTTTTGAGACTTCATAATGGTGAGGAAAATCCCTAACAAAGTGTTCCTCATTACATATTATGCATGGATAACGAGGTTTCCATGGTCGAGATGGTTGATCAGATGATCTTTCCTGTGGGTTAGAAGTTTGATTTTTCTTTGATTTCCCCTTTTTCTTACCTCCTGGTTGCTTTTCACTTTTTCCTTTGTCCAATGGCATGACATTAATTTCAGAAGTAGGAGTAGGATTGGATGCAGTAGCATGGTGTGTGTTTTTAGTGCCTATTAAGCCATCTCCAGCATGAGAACCCTTTATTTGAGGAGGAACATTGAAATTAGATCGTGGCGCATTAGGGAATTTTCATAGAGCATGTCGGGCTGAGTATAAATCAAGTCTAAATATTGGGCACGAGTGATAACTTGCTCTTCTGTGACGATGCCACCTTTAGCCACATCCTTAGTTAGAGATGGTAACAGGGACTTAATGAACCATTCAGCAAGGAGCTGATCGGGAAAAAATGTCTTAACCATTCATCGATGGCGATGCCACTCATGAATATGATCAGAAATGTGAGTAGCATTAGTCTATTTGAAGTTGGTCAAGAGTTCCGTTCCAGTTTCGTATCTGATAGGTAACTAGAAATGGGTCAAAAAGACAATAGCTAAAGCAGTGAAATTGTCGAAAGAAGCTCTAGGTAACTCAATGTACCATTTAGTAGCCGGACCTGTAAGCGTACGCTAGAAAAGACGTAGTCAAACAGAATCATCATTCAGGAAATTTAATGAACACCATAAATGATAATTCATGACATGAGTCGACGAATATTCTCCAGGGTTTCCATTGAATTTAGGAATATCGGAGGGTAATTTATGAGGTATCATCAGCCACCAAGGAGCATAATTTATAGGATCATTGGTCAACCGGTTTAAATCTGGTAATTCCAAGGTTGCAACAAAAGGCAATAGTCGATTAAGGTCAGGTTGAGCATAGCTAGGGTAAGATGGAATTGCTTGGGAAATAGGCCTTTGAGCACCAGCATATGGAATTTATTGTTGGTAACCCAGATAAGGGTTGTTTTGCATAGCAAACACTTGAGGATTATGTTGACCAAAACCTAGATATGTTACTTGTTGAAATGAAGTTTGAGGCATTTGTGCTTGTGGTTTCCTAGGGGTCTGTCCACCAATGTTATAACCCAAATTAGAATAACTTGGATTCGGTTGATATGTATAACCAGGTTGCATTTGTGACATCCCATAAAATGGTACACCAGTTTGTGAATAAATGATTCCTGATACAGGTTGTTGTAAATTAACCAAAGGATTTTGAGTCTGTGGACCCAAAATTTGATGATATTGAGTTGAAGGACCCACCTGATAAGGTTTATGTACAATATTTTGATTCTGTAACAGGGGTATATATGTGTTAACAAGTGGTAATGAAGTGGGTGTAATAGGTTGAACCGTTTGATACGAGTGTACAACCATTTGTGGTTGGATAGGTAGAGTGGGCTGCCATTGACAAACATTCATGTCAACATTATTTTAACCAAAAAGTTACTGAGTACTATCATATTGGGTGACCAAAAGTTGCCCCCCAGCATAAGGAGGATAATAAGAAGGACAATAATTTTCTCCAAATGATGGGAGTTTAGTTGATATGGTACTTAAAGGAATTGACCCAAAAGGACTGACTTGATATTGCCCTGATGATGTATGTAATGAATCAAGTCGTTCAATACTAATGATAGGACTACCAGTTAAAACACCAAATGATGACATTAGCAAAGACCATGATCATGAAGATGCACCAGAGAAAGTTCCAGACAATGATTTGTAACCTGTTGGGATCGAAGGGCCACCGTGCAAATATGACTCTAGTGAGGTTGTGAACATTGACGGAGTCACGAGGGTAGGAGCTGACGTAATTGGAACAACAAACCCAACCGAATATGTTGGTTCAGACATGGTTGTTTGACCAAATGTATACCCTCGAAAATCAATGGGAGATTGAATGAGAACAGGATCAACAAAAACAGATGGAAACGATTGAGGAAAACACTGGTACAGATAAAGGTCTTCCCCAAAATGGGTTGGAGTTAAAGGTGTATCGTCTTGTGGGATTTCTTCAATCGCAATTAAACCAGGAGGAAGAACTTCATCGTCAGGCCCAAAATATATTTCAGACAGTTGACTGTGTAATATAGGAGTTTCAATAGCTACAGAACTTTGTGGGATGACCAAGGTAGGAACAACTTCCGGTTGTTCAACTTCAGGATTCAAATGTTCTGGCAAAGAAAAGACAGAATTTGGATCAATTTGTGATTGAACAACGTCGGGTCCATGAGGTATGGTCTTAGCAATTGAATGGATCATGACCACGGGTAGCTGTGAAGACTCCGTTTTGACAACAGTAGATGAACCAGGATGTGTGGAAACAATTTGAGCTAACTCTAGTTTAAAAAAGGATGTTTCGCCAGAGGTACGAATTGTAATTGATTTGACAGATCGTGATCGCCTTCGCCTACTAGAAGTAACTTTTGGTGGTAAAGGTGGTTTTAAAGCTAATCTACGCGAACGACAGGGGAAAGGAGTTTGTTCTTCTACGATTACTGATTTATTTTAACCAAAAAACAAATAAACAAAAAGAGGGTAATGCTAGGCAAAAGGGTTTACCAAGAAACTGTGAACTGCAGAATACCTCCTGGCGAACCAAGAAGTACGGGCAGGTAATCCCCCCGAATGATGTGTTCGGTGTATCACAATTTCAAGGTGGCTGACTCGGTTCACTATGGATGGATAGCACCTAAAAGTTGTCCTCCCAGATATACCCGAAGGTACATGGAGGCCCAAGTCCATATTAGCGCTGTCTGATGCAAAACCGTACAGTGAGAGCACCCCTTTATACTTATCGTACTATAACACTGCCCAATATACCCGAAAGTACGTGGACGACCTACGATATACTTACATATGTCAAGTGAGATATCACACTCGAAATGTATCGTTGACAAGTTAACGACAGCTGCTATGTTTTACGACGCCAGAACACGTCACTAGCCTAGAGCTTCTAAATGTTATCGTTATGGTTCCAATGCATTGTTAAGTAAATTGAAATTAATTTTATGTTGATCTTGCTTAACAATTTTCCTTTCAAATGTTCACTACGATGATGTGTATGAAATTCCTAAAATGCAAGCTAAGAATGATAAACAAACTTTCACTTTCAGCTTTTTCAATGAAGAACCTAGCTACTAAGGGAAGAGAGAAAATAAATTGTGAGCAAAAAAATCAATGAACAAAACAAATCAATGAATCACAAACTAAATGCAGATTTCCTAATGTTCCTTTTGCAAAACACACATTATTCTACATGAAAATGCAAGTTTTTATTTTCAGTTTCCTTAATGTTATGAATGCAGAAAAGAAACTAGGTGCACTAAATCAATAATTCAAATGCTTTTTACATTCAAGAAACGAAGGATACAAACAACGATTTCTCTTTTGAAGGAAAAACGAGGATTTCAACAACAATTTCTCTATCAAGGAAATGAAGATTTTACGACAATTTCCTATTTCGAAAGCAACAGATTATTAATGTGACCATAAAAAGTACTTTGAAATCAACTTGTGAATGATAAAGAAAAACTTTTTAAACCAACATTGAACAAATTTTCAGTCAAAGGAGAAGAAGTATATAGAGTCACTGGTCAATTGAGGATCAAACTTTTAAGAACACAATAGCAAACAAAACTGAAGCGAATTGCAAAGGCAAAATCAAAGGAATTTGGGTACTTTCAGGAGTGAACGCAGTCTCCAAGGGGATATAGTGCTCTGCAATGCAGGCTAGGAAGGGAGACAATGCTCTGCAAAGCACTGTGTCCAGTCTAAGGGTGCGTTGGGCGCAGTATACAAAGAAAAATACTACTGTTTAACTCACTGTCTTTGCAAATTAAGCTCTCAAAAGGTTTAATATTTGTGTGTGACAACTACTGGGTGGATAAACAGATCAAATCAGAGGCTTAAACACCTAGAACTAAGAGAAATTTTCCCTAGTGGGGTCACCAATTTGTTGGGCCAGAATTGTGAATTACGGATAAATCATGCATTCCCTAGACAGATGCTAGTCTAGAACAATAAGTGAAAGACTATACGACTATTTTTCCTAACTCAGAATAGATACATAGAGACGATTGGAGGATTACTTGATCAGTCGCTTCCAAATGACTCCTTCTGTCACTTCTATTGCAGCTTCAAATTCAAGCGATTTTTTGGGCTGAATGCTTTCTGCAAGAAAGAACACTGAAACAATAGAAGATGCAATAATATAGATATCTATTCAAGCTAGCTAGCTAAATCAGTAAAGCATAAACCATACACATCAACCAAGATCTTGCAATATGGAAAATCAAAGCCAATACAGATGCATATAGCGAAAAATAAGCAGTACTCTTTATTGATGATAGAAGGAGAGGTTAAAACCTAGTGACTGATTTGAAGTGACCTTCCAGCAACATTCCCAAACCTCATCATAGTATAAATCTCTCCAGCAGCAGCTACACAAATCTAGCTCTCAATTGAAAATTCTCTAGCATTTCTCTACTCAAATTCTTCCTCCTCAAGCACTTAGATTTGTGCTCAATTTATAGATGAAATATAGATTGTTTTGCAATCAATGAATTTCCAATTAATAGGCAAGACATGTTTCCAGTCATGTAGATTTCAAATGGACACTTGGATTCGAAGGTTGACACATGTGAACTCTTCTAGAAGGCACTGCCCAAGTGGAGATTCCGGAACAATGAGAATTTCGCTCCCAATGTGACCAATGCACCTGTGAATGTCAGGAAGTGATTTGTAGAGTAGCTTTGCATGGGGCTACCTGCATATGAAACGTACTTAGGCCCCTTATAGCCTACGTTGGTGAGCTCTCATATGTTATATAATAAGCTTCAAACCTTTGAAACCTTTGCTTGATGAAAGTCTTGCTTGATTTTTCATGTTTCTTGTCTTAGGGCATGTGGCAATTGAAATGATAGGGAATGATAGACCCTTGATCATTGGTCCTGGAGATGATGTCCAGTTAACTAGGTCATTGGGAATGGTGCCCAAATTGACCTATAACATTCATGACAAATTTTTTCATAATTCAATGATTGATTCCGGAGCTTCCTATAATTTAATGCCAAGATCTATCATGCAAAAATTAGGACTAGAAATCACAAGACCTTATAAAGACTTGCACTCTTTAAATTCAAGAAAAATGAGATGTCTAGGGCTTATTAAAGTTTTGTGCGTCACTCTAGTTCAAATACCAACCAAAATCCTAGTCACGGACATTGTAGTAGCAGACACACCACCCAAGTATGGGATGCTACTGTCAAGGTCATGGGGTGAAAATCTACAAGGTAATTTTCAAATGGATATGAACTATGCCACCATTCCTATCTTTTGTCAACAAAGGAGGTTATACAGAGAAACTTTGATGAAGTACATGGTCAGTAGCCAAGATAATCCAAAAAACTACCCTTTGTAATTTGTGCACTCTAACTTAGATTCCTTCATTATGTATAATGAAAAATCAACTGAAGGGGAAGTATCACAACAAGAGAATGAACCTACCAAAACAGATCAAATAGCTGAAAAAGAAAAGAAAGAAATAGAGGAAGAAGCTCTTTGGAACATGGATTTTGATGGAGCTGTATGTAAATATGGTGCAGGAGCTACTGTTTTCATCATGAATTCATCAACCAATATGTCCAAGGGACATGGCTATGAACTGAATTTTCAATGCACCAATAACATAGTAGAGTATGAAGCTATGATCTTAGGGCTACAAATTTTGAAGAGATTAGGAACTAAAAGGATTTCTGTGAACGGGGATTCTTAGCTCAATATTAAGAAAATTAAGGGAGAATATTCAACTAAACACCCTAGATTGAGAGCCTATAAGAATTAAATTTTAGACTTCTTGCCATGTTTTACTAAATGTGATTTTTCTATTATTCTTATAACCCAGAATATTTTAGTTGACTCCTTGGTTGTTTTAGCCAGTACTTGTAAAATTCCTTTTCACCCCAATAGAAAATATGTGGTGGAAGTCAAACACAGGCCAGGTGTGCCTGAAAATGTAAAATATTGGAAAGGTTTTTGAAATGATGAGAAAATTGAAAATTTATTACAAATTAAAGATGAATTTGAGTGTGTAAATATTGATATTGATAATGATAGTGATAGTGATGTAAATATCAACAAAACCGAAATTGAACTCCACGAAACTGATGATAACCGAGAAGAACTTGAAGTTTTGCAATTAAAGGACAATGTGTTTCCCAGAGGATTAGTACCATCGGAAGAGATTTTTGACTCCAATGATGTAGCTACAAAGCCAAAAATTAAACCATTAGGTGATGATCTAGAGGAATGTAAGATTGGAACTCAAGAGAACTTAAAAATTGTAAAATTGTATAATTCCTTACCTCCTATAGAAAATTAGAAATACATCGATCTTATTAGTGAATTCTCTGATGTGTTTGGATGGAGTTATGATGACTTGAAATATTCTGATACTTCTATCATTAAGCATACCATTCCCATCAAAGAAGGCCAAAATCCTTTCAAAAAAAAGCTTAGAAGAGTAAAACCATTATTGCTACCCCTTATTCAGAAAGAAGTGAAGAAAATATACGATTCCAAGATCATAGTTCCACTGAGGTTTTCAAAGTGGATTTCTAACATTGTACCAACCAGAAAGAAAACATGTGAAATTAGAATCTTTGTAGTATTTAGGAATTTGAACAAAGTCTCACTAAAAGACAACTATCCACTACCTAAAATGGATCACACATTACAAAAGGTAGTGGGGCCAATATAATCTCTTTGTTAGATGGATTTTTAGGTTACAACCAAGTTCTAGTTCATCCTGATGATCAACACAAAACAACATTTACTACACCATGGGGTACTTTTATGTATGTAAAAATTCCTTTTGGTCTTACGGATGTTGGAGCCACTTTCCAAAGAGAAATGGATATTTATTTTGCTGATGAAATTGATAGGTTCATTGTAATCTACCTAGATGATATTATTGTATTCTAAAAAACAGATGAAGAATACTTACTACATTTGAGAAAAGTTTTTGAAAAATGCAGGAAATTTGGTATCTCTCTGAACCCTAAGAAAACTCTTTTTGGTTTAGAGGAGGGAAAAATTCTAGGTGATATAATTTCCAAAGAAAGTATTAGAATAGATCCTAGGAGATTTAAGGCCATAAAAAAGATATATCCTCCTAGAAATAAGAAAGAAGTTCAATCCGTTATTGGTAGAATTAATTTTCTTAGGAGATTTATCCCTAATTTGGCAGAAATCATAAGATCTATTACTAACATGTTAAAAATGGATATTGAAATCAAATGGAATAATGAAACCAAGAAATCTTTTAGTGAGGTCAAGTTAGATTTAACTACTGATCCTCTTATTATAATCCATGACTTTACTAAAGATTTTATGATTTCTTATTTTTCATCTAAGCATACTATTGCAGTTGTCTTATTGCAGAAAAATAGTGAGGGACATGGAAATCCCATAGCCTTCTTCAGCAGAGCTTTGAGAGATGCATCACTAAAGTACAACATCATGGAGAACCAAGCCTTTTCTTTGGTGAAATCATTAAAGTAATTTAGGGTTTACATCTTACATTCTCATATCATTGCATTTGTCCCAAGTGTTGTGGTAAAGGATATTCTCACACAAGCTAACCCAGATGGCACGAGAGGGAAATGGATTGCTGTGATCCTAGAGTATGACATAGAGATAAGACCAACCAAGCTCATCAAGGGACAAGGGTTGGACAAACTAATGGTCGAGTCTAACTTTCATGCCCTGGATATCAATTTTGTTGCTACACTTGATGAACAAGAATAGTTGGCGACTACAAAAATAGAATAAGCCTTTTCTACCTCGCCATGGTATGTAGACATAATTTTTGTGCTACAAAATTTACAAGCTCCTCTTGGTTTAACAAATACTGAATCTATATTTCTCAAATTGAAAGTCATAAAATTTTGTATTTTAGATTAGAATTTATATTGGAAAGATGTTGGAGGCATCTTTCTTAACTGTTTATTGAAAGATGAAGCAGATAAATTCATACAAGAATTCCATGAAGGAGACTGTGGAGGACACTTAAATTGGAAAACCATAGCTAATAAGATCTTAAGAGCTGGTTTTTATTGGCCCACTTTGTTTACAAATGTACATAAGAGAGTCAGCACTTGCCACCAATGTCAAATTTTTGAAGGCAAGAAAAAGCTTTTACCCTTACCATTAAAACCTGTCTTAGTTGAAGTCCCATTCCAACAGTGCGGTCTAGATTTCATAGGTGATATTCATCCAACTTCCTCAAGACAACATAAGTGGATCTTGATAGCCACTGATTACTTCATAAAATGGATTGAATCCATCCCATCTAGACAAGCCACTGATATTGTCATCATCCAATTTCAAGAGGGAAACATTTTGTCCAGATTTGGTTGTCCCCACAAATAATCACTCACAATGTTGCAACCTTTAAATCCAAGAAAATGGTTGACTTATATGATAAAAACCATATCAAAATAGGGCACTCCACTATCTATTACCCGTAATGGAACAAATTAGTCGAGTCCTAAAATAAAATTTTAGACAACATAATAAAAAAATTGTTATTGGAAAACAAAAATTCCTGGCATAAAAAGTTGATTAATTCCCTGTGGGCTGAAAGAATTACTACCAAAATATCCATTGGAATGTCTCCATTTCAAATAGTATATGGGGTTGATGCAATTTTTTTAGGTCCCTATATTACTAATGTAGTCCCTTATTGTTGTTAGTGTATCCCCCTTATTGTTATTTTTGTACCCCTGTAGTCCCCATATTCTTATTATTATGCCCCATAAAACCCCACTATTGTTATTGTTGTGTCCTTGCATTATTATTTTTAGGTCAGCTAGGATTATATTGTGACCCCATGGACTCCTATATATAGAAAGGAGGTTTTTTCATTTGAATCATCCAACAATTGTTCATTTATGTAATGTAAAAGAGGTTTTCCCCTTGAAGTGGCTGATTTCTAAGGCGTTGATCTCTCTTTTCTTCTATTTTTGGAGTTGGTTTCATAAATTTTGGTATAAGAGCTTTGGAATCTATGGTTTCGCTGCTTCAAATAGGTCATCGTGGAATTTTCACTATAAATTTTTTTCTACTAAGGTTCAGAAGCTAAAACAAAAACCCATTTGCAAATAAATCCTGAGGAACTTTGTGTAAATTTTTCAGATATTGGTTCAAAATGTTTTCGGAGATATGATTTGTGGAAGTTAGGGTTTTTGTAGGCTCCCGAATTTCATCTCAAATAGGTGACCTTTGGAAAATCACCATAACTCTCTATCTGACCATCGGATTGGAATTCTGTAAAAATTAGCCAAAAGTAGATGGAATGTAGTTTTCTTTGTATCAATTTAAGAGCCTAAGAAGGAAACAGTGACATGTGGCATGCCATACAAGTTCGCACTACTGAACTAGTCCATAATTAGGTCATTGTGAGAAATTGAGCATAAATTTGTCATTAAGAATCCAAATTAGGTCAGACTTGTGGTATTGGAAAGAATATTTAGAGGGATACTAAAGGACCAAAGATAAAATATCAAGATCCAAAATTATAGAGATACATCAATTTCAATATAGAGCTCCTTAAAAGCAAGAAAAAGGTGTGTATTTTTTTCAAATTGCATAAGTATTGTTTGAAAAATCAGTTTGAAGTGATTCCAAGGGCATATTGAAGCATAGATATCAGTATTGGGTTCTAAAATGTCCCTAAAAAGAATTCAACATCCATTAAGCCCTCAGAAGGCTTTATTACAACTCATGAAGAGGAATAAGTTCAACATGATATATCAAAATTACAAGATCAAGTGCACCACATTTCACTCTCGCAAAGAGAAAAAAACATGAAGTGGAAGATTTGAAGAAAGGTGTGGAAGCTAAGATGGATGGTTTGAAGAAAGGCGTGGAAGCTAATATGGATGGTTTGAAGAAAGGCGTGGAAGCTAATATGGGTGGTTTGAAGAATGCCATGGAAGTTAAGATGGATGACATGGAAGTTAACATGGAAGACATGAAGAATGATCTAAAAGCAGACATGGAAGGTGTGAAGGAAGATTTGAAAATTTTGATACAAGAAATTATTCCTAATGGCGAAAAGGTAGTACAGGAAACTCATGACGAGAACAAAATAAATGTTAATCGGGATTTCATAGACTCTAATGTTGGATTGAAGACCCACCATATTCCAAAGATGGATATGAGGAAGTTTGATGGCAAGGATCCTATAACATGGATACTACAGATGGAGAAATATTTTGATCTCAATAATGTGCAAAGCACACAAAAGGTACGCATTGTAGCTTTACATTTAGAAAAAAAATACATTTGTATAGTATCAATGGTTTTCTCTCGTAAAAGAATTGTCACTTGGTTAATTTTTACGAAGGAATGATAGCACATTATGAGGCTACAAAGAGCAACACCTTCTTTAGCCAATTGATAAATCTCAAACAAAAGGGTTCAATGGTGGAGCACAATGAGGACTTCCAAAAATTGAATATAAGGGTAACTGATATTCCATAGGAATACATGATTAATTTCCTCATAGGGACCTTAAAGGATAACATCCAACATGAGGTTCGCCTTTGGGAGCCTGATTCATTGGAGAAGGCATTCAGGTTGGCAAGAAAAATTGAAAGTAAAATTATGGTGACAAGGAAGCCTACCACTAACATATATAAAGATGGAAATTTTGCTACTCCTAGACTTCGACATCCTACAAGGTTGACACCACAACAATTGGAAGAAAAAAGAGAAAAAGGGCTTTGTTACAATTATGATAGCAAATACACTAAAGGTCATAAGTGTGCTGAGAAGAAATTATATTACATAGATTGTGAAGAGGAGGAAGAAAATGAAAAAGAAACTTCAAAAGAAGAGGATATACACTAGAAACCAACCCTAGAAAAAGAAGAAATGAGTCTGACCATATCTTTTAATGCATTGGTAGGAATTATGACTCCTCAAAATCTCAAGATAGAAGGACATATCAAGAATAAAAAGGTAATAGTGTTGATTGATTCAGGTAGTACCCATAATTTTATTCATTGTAAGGTAGCCAAGGAATTGAATTGCTTCCTATACCTAGCACCGGAGTGTCAAGTGATGGTTGCAAATGGAGGGACTATAAATTGCTCTGAAAAATGCCATAATATCAAGCTAGCCATGGGGGAATATGTATTGAATAGTCCAATACTTTCCATTCCATTGGGAGGTGTTGATGTTGTACGTCTAAGAGTACAATGGTTACAATCTTTGGGGACAATAGCTTTTAATTTTCAAGAGATTTTCTTGAATTTTTTTTCGAAAGGAAAGGAAGCTAAATTACAGGGTATCACAGGGAAGCCGAGAAAGATAATAAGCTCTAATTTCATGACAAAACTTCTGAAGAAATAAAAATGAGGCGTAATTTCACAATTATCCTCACTAGAAGTTCCAACATAAAAATAATATATTTCTCCATATCTCCAAAAATTCTTGGACAATCATTCCAAGGTGTTTGAAACCCCCAAAGGACTCCCACATATTCATGAGTATGATCATGCTATTCATTTGATTCTAGGAAGTGTTCCTACAAACATCAGGCCTTACATATATCCTTATGTCCAAAACAACGAAATTGAGTGTTTGATTGCAGAAATGTTAGAGGTTGGTATAATTCAACCTAGTCAAAGTTCTTTCTCTGCTCCAGTAGTAATGGTGCACAAGAAGGATGGATCATGGCACATGTGTCCGAATTATAGGGATCTCAATAATATCATTTTTAAAGATAAATTCTCATTCCTGTGATTGATGAATTATTGGATGAATTACATGGAGAAATTTATTTTACCGAGCTGGATCTTTGTTCAGGATATCATCAAATTAGAATGAAGACTGAAGCTATTCTGAAAACAACATTTTGAACTCGTGATGGTCATTATGAATTTTTGGTTATGAACTTTGGCCTTACCAATGCACCTTCTACATTTCAAGGGTTGATGAATTCCATTTTTAAACCCTTCCTTAGAAAATTTGTGTTAGTATTTTTTGATGATATACTAATCTACAACAAGTCTTGGAAGGATCATGTTCAACATGTTGACAGGGTGCACAAACTATTGGAGGAGAAACAATTATATGAAAAAACCTCCAAATGTTTCTTTGGAGTATAAGAGGTGGAATATCTCGGTAATATTGTATCTCAGGAGGGTGCTAAAGTAGACCCTAAAAAAAATAAAGCCATTAAGGACTGGAAAGTCCCCACAACCATAAAGCAGTTGCAAGGATTTCTTGGGTTAACAGGGTATTATCACAAGTTTGTTAATAATTATGGGAGAATAGCATCACCTCTAACAACATTATTGAATAAAGATGCATTTTCATGGAATCTTGAAGAAGCTAAGGCCTTTGAACATCTTAAAGATGCAATGTGCCTAACACCGGTCTTAGCTACGCTAGACTTCACAAAAACCTTTATTGTGGAATATGATGCCTCAGGAAATGGTATTGGTGTTGTTTTAATGAAATAAGGAAAACCCGTTGCTTTTTAAAGTCTTCCAATTAAAGGAAAGTATTTACAGAAAGATATTTATGAGAATGAAATGTTGGCAATACTACATGCACTAAAGAAATGGCGACCTTACCTAATGGGAAGACACTTCAAGGTAAAAACTGATCATGATATTCTTAAATAATTTTTGGAAAAAAGAATATCTTCAGAAGAGGAGAAAAAATGGGTCATAAAGACATTGGGTTATGACTTTGAAATCATCTACAAAATAGGGAAGCTAAATGTTGTTGCAGATGCACTCTCAAGAAATGATGAGGAGGTGGAAGCATTACTTTGTTCCATTTCTATTATCTAACCAGATTGGATAACCGAAGCAAGGGAGGAATGGAAGAATGACGAAGAAGTATGGACACTCATTCAAAAGTTGCAACAATATCCCAGTACATCTGATACATTTAGTTGGAAAAATGATTTCTTATGGTACAAAGATGACTTATATCTTTGTAAGAATTCCAAACTAAAACAAAAGATTATTTTGGAATTGCACACCTCTCCCATAGGAGGACACTCGGGATTTTTAAAAACTTACCACAGGGTGAAGAAATATGTTTTTTGGGATGGCCTTAAATCTGATATTCAAAAGTTTGTGGCAGAATGTTTGGTTTTCCAGCAAAATAAAGTTGAGACAATTAAGCCCTCGGGTCTGCTACAACCTTTACCCATTCCAAGTAAACGTTGGGAGGAGGTTTCAATGGATTTTATCACAGGTTTACCTAAGTCCGAAGGAAAGAGAGTCATCATGGTGGTAGTTGATAGACTTACCAAGTATGCACACTTTTTTGCATTATCTCATCCATTTAAAGCAAGTACATTTTCTATTGCATTTATGGAAACAATTCAAAAGTTACATGGAAACCCAAATATTATTGTAAGTGACAAAGATCCCATTTTCACTGGAAATTTTTGGATGAAATTATTTTCTTGTTTGGGTACTAAAAGAGCCCATAGCTTATCTTATCATCCTCAATCCGATGGGAAAATTGAGATAGTGAATAAATGTTTGGAAGGATATCTTCGTGGTTTTGTATATGATAAAAAAACACAATGGGTCAAGTGGTTACCTCTGGCTGAATGGTGGTATAACACTTCCTTCCATACTGCAGAAAGAATGACCCCATTTATGGCACTTTATGGATATCATTCACCGTCCATCACATCATCTTAATTAAGAGAAAATTCTAAGGTTAAAGCAGTGGAAAATCGCATCAAGAATCAACAACAAGTTATCCAAGTCTTAAAGAATAACCTAAATTTGGCACAAAATTGAATGAAACAATAGGAAAATCAACACCGTAGCGAGAGAATTTTTGATGTAGGAGACTGGGTATTTTTACAGCTACAACCATACAAACAAATGTCCCTCAAGAAAGATAAGAAGGATAATAAATTATCTCCAAAGTACTATGGTCCTTACAAGGTGTTGCAAATTATTAGTACTATGGCATACAAATTGGAGCTTCCTGCTTCTTCTAGAGTGCACCCAGTTTTCCATGTTTCACGTTTAAAGAAGGTTATAGGTGACAAACTTCCAGTTCAAACAATCTTTCCAGAACTTGATGAGGAAGGAAAAATTATATTGGAACCTGAAGCAGTCACAGAAACAAGAACTTGATAGCTACGAAATCGATCAATTTTAGAGCATCTCATCAAGTGGAAGAAATTACCCACTGAAGGTTCCACATGGGAGGATGATAATTTTATACAGAAGCATCGAGAGCTACTCAAGCGTTGAGGACAACACTTTTTTGAAGGGGAGGGGCATGTTAGGTCCCTATATTACCAGTGTAGTCCCTTATTGTTGTTAGTGTATCCCCATTATTGTTATTGTTGTACCCCTGTAGTCCCCATATTGTTATTATTGTGCCCCATAAAACCCCACTATTGTTATTGTTGTGCCCTTACATTATTATTGTTAGGTCGGCTAGGATTATATTGTGACCCCATGGAATCCTATATATAGAAAGGAGGTTTTTTCATTTGAATCATCAAATAATTGTTCATTTATGTAATGTAAAGGAGGTTTCCCCCTCGAAGTGGTTGATTTCTAAGGCGTTGATCATTATTTTCTTCTATTTTTGGAATTGGTTTCATAATAGATTTTTCCTACTTCATTGGGAATCCTTGTACTAAAATTATTGCAGGAAGCATGAGAAAAAACAAATGATTTTCAAAGAAGAATTAACCAGACTATTCAACTGCAGAAATCCAGGGAGGACGCTTGTTACAAGACACAATTGATTCAAGACAATGTCAAACTTGATTTATGACAGAAGGACAAAAGTTGATTATTTCCACATGGAAGATTTCGTACTAAAATGGTATTCAAGGAATGAAGAGAAGGGAAAACATGGGAAGTTTGACAATTTATGGAAAGGGCCCTATAATATTGGGGCTATTGAAGGCAATAATGCATTTTATTGAAGGACTTAAAGGAAGGAGCACTTCCTGGTGGACCTATGAATGAAAAACTTCTTAAACATTTCTTTCTTCTACAATAGACCAGTTTCAATTCAGATTCAATGTACATATGTCATTTTATTTTTTTTATTGCAAGAACGAGGGAAGTTTTCATCACAAGTTGAATCCTGGAGAGAAGGCCCTAAGCTTTTGATGCTTGGTTGTCCATATTTATGAATAAAAACATATGGATCTGATTCAGTTACAAAGGATAAACATAGTTTTCCCAATGGATTAAGGATATTGATCTATAGTGTTCTTGGCACCTCACAAGGAGAGTGCCATCCCCATTGTCGCTACTATTAGAGTCCTATATTTTATAGGATGACTTGATTGTAGCTATAATTTTGTACATGATATGTTGTAAATAAATTTCCATTTTGCAAATGTATTACAAAAATAAAAATAAAATAAAATAAATAAAAAACAAAAGGGGATAAAAAATAGATATGTGAAAAGAATAAAAAATAAAATAAACAAATTAGAAAAGGACATAATAATTAAAGAATTAAAAACCCCATGAAAAATAAAATTATAGGAGTGAGAAAGCCTAAATGCCACTCAATAAATAAAAATTACGTCAATGAATACTTAGAAATTTCTGAACAAATGTGCTGCTAGTTAAAACGCCACATTGTAATAATAGAAGTAGAAATAGCTAGTTTAGTCACACTGTTTAAACATGATTAGGCTGAAATAAAATAGTCTAGGATATTCAATAAATAAACCACATAGTTTAATCGTGATTGAGCTAGGTTAGTTTAAACAAGGATGAAGTTAATCACACCATTTAATCATGTTTAATGGACTAGTTAATAGGAAAAAATAAAAAAATGCTTTGTAAATTTAAATAAAGCATTAGTGGATGAAGAAAGTACCTTTAGAGGGTTATTAAGCTTGTATTAGATTAGTTTAATTATAGGAGTTAATCAAGATTTATCTCAAATTTAATAAATTTGGTTATGACTATTTTATGTAATGTTTTTACCTTATGATAAAAATAAACAATTGAGATCTTCCCCTGCCTGGATCAATGATAGGGGTTGTTTTCAGAGCCCCTCGAGTTCCTTCACGATTTTCCTGCAGGGGGGTCTGAAATGGTTGGACCCACTGAGCTACGTGTTTCCACCGAGTGATTTCAAACCCCCCTTCCTTTCCACTCATCTCACCCCCCCCCCCCCCCCGCCGAAAATTCATCCATTGTTGACCATCACTACTCCCACCTCAGCTGACCCTCCTCCACTCACCATCTGCCAACTCAACATCATGGACCCCACTCACCTAAATTCCCTTTCGTTAGAATTTTCCTGATAATATGTTTCACACCCAATAGAAAACTGCCATTTGGAACTCCCCTGTCCACGTCAACAAACTGTTACGACCATTGATTTATTCCCGCTCCCACTGCAACAGAACCACTCATGGATAACTGTAAAAACATAAGGACAACTCATGAAAAATCCCTATTAAACACTATAAAAATTTTCTAATTAATCTTCTTTATTATTTTAAATGACCGAGAAAAAGTTTACAATCCTCCACGCTGTCCTAGTGACCAGTAAATCTCCCAGCTACAGTGATAAGATCACCATCAGAGACCCCACCTCAAGATTAAATTGTTAGCAACCCCTTTCTAGGTAATCCTAGAATCCTCATCCCTCTGCTTTTTGACAATGGAACCTGAAGGAAATTCTCCCAAGAATAAAGGCAAGAAACCTGAAGAAAATCCTATACTACCCCCTCCCATTAACTTGGATCACCTACCTATAGTCGACCTACAATACAAGATTGTTGAGACTATCTGTGAATTTGACATGTTCAAACTTCACAATTGGTTCAAGCAGAAATTTTTGGACCAAAGTGATGAATTGAGCCTATGGAATTCTTCCCTTCCCCCATTCTTGATCCCACAAACCCATTATTTCGCTGATCTAATATCTTGGTGTCAGATCAGCTATGTACCCAGCCAAAGGGAAACTATAAGAAGAAATGGTGAATTTCTCCTCACCATTATATCTGAATCCATTTAAAAAATGCTACAAGTGCAAAATCCAGAATCCACAAATCCATTATCATTAGACTCTCACAAATCTCTACAATAATTTAACCTTCCCACAAAGAGCCAAGATCTTCTAAATCTTTCTCCCCAAAGATGCTCAATTTCCCAAGACAAACCCTCCATACTCATCTTCTATGTTCCCTGAGGTAACCAAGCAGATAATCACAACAATCTCATGCATACTTGGTTACCACTCTAATAAGTGGGTTGATGAGGCCATTGTTGGATTCTTATCAATTTCTACCACTGATGAGAGACTAGTTACTTTTAATTATAGTGAATTCATTGTAGAGGCAATGCATGCAAAATTCATGAAGTTTCCTATAGAGGGAGCTTTCAAATACTCCCATGTTTTAGTTTATTTTTTCATTTATCATCAAGCATACAAGTTTCCCTTTTCTTTCTACTAAAGAGTGATATGGAACCTAGGATAGGAGCATATATTCAAGAAGTATTACATCTCAATGACCAGGTGAAGACAGGTGACTGGCATCTATACCAAAACTACACATAGATCATAATCTATGGGTGTGAATTTCCACCTTAAAATATTCCTAAATTTGTTCCCATGGGGTTTTTCTCATTATAATACATTAGAAAAATTATACATATGAATGAATTACATTTTGTGGCAGCTAAAAAGAAAGCACATATTGGGCCATTTGTTTGTAATACCAGAACAACTGGTAAAGAATCAAATTTTCTCTTGAATCAAATGAATTTTAAATTGAGTTTAATTGGTCTTATGACCCTTTCGGCCTAATTTCAAAGTTAAGAATGGAGCAAAAGACCACTCCTTACACACACACACTTCTAGGCCAAAGATAAAGCAATTTATGAACCAAAGTCAGTGGGATGAGAATACACTGCTGGAGGCCGAAGAACAAGTCATATCCACAACCATCTCTCAGACTCATACACCTTAAGAAAATCAGGATAAAAGGATAAGAGAATAAGAATCTTCTCAAGTGACAAAAATTGGAATTAAGGAATTTGTGATATATAAAAAGAAACATAAAACCAACTTTGGAATAGTATTTTAGTAGGGGAGTAAAGAGCATGAAATAATAGTTATGACAGGCCCTCGTGTTTCTACAAGGGAGGATGACATCTTCACGGGATATCCCTCTTCATCAACATCCAAAGATCCTCCAGAAACGACACAAACAACAAACTTGGCTCAAGACACAACTGAGCCAAATATATTTTCAAAGCACAAAGCAATTAAACAAAGGAATGAACTGCTTAAAGCCACAACATACACTTGTTTTTGGAAGCAGACAACCACATCACAACATAGTCTCCTATCGGCCTTTGACACAAAGAAAGGTAAAATGAAAATTGTATTCCTTGAGGAAAAAGTTTCAGCCCCAAGGACACTGACAAAATACAAATAAGATGTATTTTCATTTGATTTATAACACATTCATCCAATTGACCAAATGGATATGCATAAGAAAACCAATTAGATGATGTTTTCCATTCTAACTAATGGTGCCATGTCAGTCTCCAGATTGGAGATATCATTCAACAACACACAAACATAACTAAATTTGAAAAGGATTTGATCCTTATCCAAAGATGCTAAAATCAAATCACTGGAAGACTTCGTGATCAAACTGAGATAAGTCGCAATGATGTGAAGGCAGCAGAAGAAATTGTGAAAATGAAAAATGTTGATATAATAGCATTGAGGATGCAACTTAAGCTTCCCACCACAGAATATCCACAGGCTAAGGAAGTTGGAGATATGGAAAAGGAAAAATTTGACATGTTCAAGATAATAATTGAACAAAACAACCAGATCTGAGACATGGAAGTGGAACTAGAGAAACTGCTCAAATAAAAAGAGCACACATCACAATTGGCCATAGTTCCACTCACAATGGTCCCAATTTCAGTGACAACAACCCCAGGGGAATCTACATCAACTTCCACACCAACAGAGACATCAGATCCATCAAGTGAGCTAGTTAAGTAAATGCACAATCTGTCAATTCAAGGGAAATAAATTTCTAAGTTAAAAGCTCAACTCAAAATGCTAAAAGAACATAAATTAATAATAGACACTTCTTATGTTGCAGAATTTCAAAAATCTCACCAGCTCACTCTACAAGTTCAACAGTTACAGAGTGAATCAGCAATGGCACGAACTCTAGCACAAGCAAAGGAAATTATATGGATAGAGACAAATAAATCCATCACTGAGATATGGCCTTCAATTTATATTATTTTTTAACAGCAATAACTAATACAAAGGTCTAAAGAAGCAGTGAAGGAAATTAAAAAAAAAATGGGACAGAAGATTGGAGAAGCAACAACAACCGTCAAAATCTTGAATTCTAAAAATAGAGAACAATTAGCCTGCAGCTTGGGATTCAAGATAGAACAAAAACCATTTTGGAGGTGAAGAGAATGCACACGGAAAGGAACTTGATGCTGCAACTAGAGAATAAATGCCAAAATATGAAATCCAACATTCAAATATTCCATAAAAATATGCATGTGCTAAACAGAAAAGGGCTGCAAGGATTGGTTGACAAAGGAAACAAGATGATTAGCTTGAAATATTATCAGGAGAAATTATGCACTATTTCCTTAGATAAATCAAGATTCGCTGGTATAAACGGAAATATCACATGGAAGGAATTCATGGAGGCCATATAATTTGACTTGTTTATCAATCATGAAATCAAAAACTTGTTCATCATCAAACCTACCTTCCAAAAATACACGGATGTGGATTAGACATATAGAAAATTAATAAAATTTTCTATCCCAAGTGAAGACAGATGGGAGAAGTTGTGTGAATTGTTAGAGTAAACAATTTTCATCTTCAACAATAATGAAAACATCAAAGAAAATTTTGAGGACCATTCATCAACAGGCATCCTAAAGAATAAAGCTAGTATCCACATCAGTTTCAGATTGCTTATTTTCTTGCTCTAATTTTGTAAACATTTTTTGATATTTTGTAAAAATATTGAGATTTTCACTCAAGATATTTTTTGTTAAGTTTTGTATAAGTAATTCCAAATTAAAACTATTATTTTTGGGATTTGTATGAAGAAATCTACTATTGAATGTAAAGTTGTTCATTGAGCTCAAGTGGAAAAATTTTAGAAATACAAAAATATTTTCAAGATTCTTGTGTCAAATTTGTTGGTGATGTTACTCTTCTTTTGTTAATGTGTTTCATTCTCTAATAATTTACATGTTTGTTCTATTTGTATTGTTCTAAGAAAAATAAGAATTTGAATTTGTTTAAATACACTCAATTCTGGATTATTCAACAAAATTTATCTTTTCCACTAAAGTTAAACAATAAAATTATTAACTGTTATATGTTTAATGGATCCTTAATCTTTATTTCTTTACCATATCATAAAGATTTTTAGATCCAATAAGTTTTCCTACCCTTCTCTGATCAACTTGTCTATCATTGCTACAATTAATCTACTAAAAGTTTAACTAACTCAGTGCCCAATGTATTTCCGATGTTGTTCCAACCATACCATTCAAAAAACCAAACCTTGAACTTCACATCTATCCTAAAATTCTAAAATTAACAAATTTAAATCTGACAGAGAGATCCCACTCTGAAGCTAGCAGAGCTAGATCCCATCTTCCAAAGTGGTTCTGTGGTTACCTCTGGAATTTCTTTCACAACCTTAGCAAATTATGGAGTGATAACAGGGGTGAATGGTTGAAAGAAATATTTGGTTCGACCTAGTATATCGTCAGGTGGTACGTGGAAGTCCCGGACCTAGTTTCATTTTACACATGTTTATAAGAGATTCTCTCCTAATGGATTTGATAGGTAAATGTAATTTTTATTATGTGGTTTATATGGTTGTTATATCCTTGTTATTTTTGTTGTTTATATGCCATATATGGTTATGTTTTATAACAATGATGATGTATGGATCTCATCATATTTTGATTAATAGATGAATGAACAATGAATATATGACCTAATAGTGGATCATGTAGCTATTTTGATGAGGTACCAATGCTTCTTAGCGATCCTTAGATAATTATGAGACCCTTATGCTCAGATATTTTGTTGAGACCTGTAGAATGCATATTTGTGATATGTTTGACGAAATGTCTATCATGGCTAGTAGGGATCCAGTCAATTCCTTGATCAAGTTTTTTATAAAAAGAATTGTCTTCATGTGTTTTATGAGTTATGGAAGTTTCATAAGTTTTTGGGCAGCGACTCGGTCCTAGCCCTATAAAATAGCCCTAAATATTGCATTTTCTGGCATAGAACTAGTAAAAAAAGGCTACAGTCACACTTAGGCAGGATCATGGGAGCGACTAGGGCTCTCATTCACTTGGAAGGCTTGGAAAGGGAGCGAATGGGGCTCTAGGTCAGTAAAAGTTTGAGTTTCCTCTGGGGTTGGTCACCTGGAAAGGTTGGTTGGCTCATGGAGGTTTTGTAGTATGTGTGAATGGTAAATTTGGTTGTGTTTTGTTGGTTCCACTTCCTTAAGGTGACCTAGGAGGTTGAATCACATCATAGTGGCCTCTCGTCAGATGTTTACCATGGTTAATCGATTATATTGGGTAAATGTGGGAGGAGGATGGTTACATACTGCACCCAAAACAATAGTTGTTGGATCTACCTCTAAACTAGCTCGAGTAGGGGCTCCCAACCTTCTTCTCCTTTCACTGGTGTTTTTTCCTATGGGAATCCATCTATTGGGATTCCTCCAATTCCTTCATCTCTACCTTCTACCACTTTGACATCTATACCTTATATGGTTAGTGGTTCTACATTTTTGCAAGGTTTCACTTTTAGAAGTGGACATGTCCACCTCACAATCCTTCTTTAGGTATAGGATCTGTGCAATTCCATGGTTTCCCTCAAAATTTTAATCCTTTTCAAGTTCAAGGTGGGAAGAGTATGGAATATCCTCTATTGAATGGTTTAATGTCTAGTATCCCTTATGTGTTATTTGGTCAGCAGGGGAGTATTCCCTTCCTTACTAGCAGTACATCAACAACTTTTCTTCCTTCAACAAGCCCATGCAACCCTTATCAAGGGGTTTCGCCTTCTTATAACATTCCATTGAGAGGTAATTTTCTTGTTGCTTAAATTTTTTCATTAAGTGGAGGATACCCTCTATATACTCATTGACAACAAGGTTTTCCTTATAATATAGGATCCTCTATGAGCAATAATTGGCAGCCTGGTGCCACTAAAAATACAAGATATACCTTTCCAAACTCGGGGAACCCTAATCCTGAAGATTAGAATCATATAGCTTCACCACACTCACCATTCCTTGAAATTATTAATTTGCATGATCTTTAAAAATTAATTTATGATCCAATTTGGTATAATCCAGCTTTTCCCTCGGTCCCTACCAAACCTCCATCAGACATACCCAAGTTTGAAGGGAATTTTGAATAAGACCCAATTGACCATGTAACCACTTTCCAGTTTTGGTGCTCATCAAACTCTCTAATTGATGATTCGATTATGTTGATACTTTTCCAATGCAACCTAATAGGGAATGTGTTGAAATATATATTGAGTTGAGAGGGAGATTGTTTTCTACATTTTATGATTTGGTTACAACATTCCTTAATCACTTTCAATTTCCTATTTGTTATGACATCGAGACTAAACTTCTGGCCAATTTTGAACATGATAAGGCTACCTATATCTCTGCCCACATTCAATAGTGGCGGAGAAGAAACAAATTAATCAAGGAATATATCCCTGATGATTTTATACTTGAGTGGTTTTTGAATTCTCCATAAATATATATCTACAAGGATGTGTCACTTTCAGGAGTGTTTACATAAGAGCAGGCTATTTTTAGAACCCAATAGTTAAAACTGATTTACTAATTTATTCCCAGTCTAGTGTTATTTATAATATTTTTCCTAACGCTCCAATATTTGAGATAGACCTAGAAAAGCTAAAACTGGGTCCTCATGCCGATGGAGTTTCGGGATCGCTTGATTCTAATATGACTATTTTGTTAGTTAATCAATTGCAAAAATTGTCATTACAAACTGCTCTAGCAACATAAGCTATTCCATATGTGCCTCATCCTTCGCAACCCTCTGTTTTTAATGAAGTTTAGTTCCCTAATCCTAAAGGAAACCAAAAATATGGTGGGAATAAGAAAGGATGAGGTAAGAAAAAGGGGAAGGAATATATGTGGAATACAAATAAATTGAATGCTAACACTCGTGAGGGAAAGAAATATTCTAAGAAGAAAGTAAAATTATATTGCAAGTTATGCACCGGGGATCATCTTACACATATTTTCCCCAAGATTCAATATGTTCAGTGCTTGTTAGCTCAACAAGGTCCTTCTAGTTCCCAGGTTGTGATTAACAACCCTTTTCCCTAAGGGAAGCAATTAATTTTTGACGCAAATGCTAATGCTTGAACCCCTTCAGGGGGCATCCAGTTATAAGGGGAATCTCCATTGAATTTATATATTATTAAGGCTTATGTTGGAATAAAAACTAGATGATTATGGAGAACCATAATAGTCTAAGGTTAAAGTTGCTTTTGATACTCAAGAAACTCTTCATATAGAGAGAATTGTTGTTGAGTCTATACCTCGAATGTTGTAAGGTTCCTCAAAATGCTCGAATTTTAATCCAAGTGTTAGGGCTGCTCAAAACTATTATATTTTTAAGGATTTAGCTTAGAGCCCCTATGTTATGTTAGCATTATAGGTACTCGAGTCGTGCCCATCACAAAGGAGTTCTTTACTTACTACAATCGGAGCAGTTGACCCAAATATTTCTCTACATATTATGTTTGATACTTCAAGTTTCAAACCAAGACTCCCTCATCATATGGATTTTCAAATTAAATCTATGTATCAAAAGAAGGTCACTATGTTTTTTACCATAGTTGATGAAGGAGATTCCACATGTGTGATGTCTATGTCACGTTGGCAAGCAATTGGGTCTCCTAAAGTGGTTCCTTCTCAAACTCTTTTTTATTCCTTCAATGGAAACTCTTATAGGCCTCATGGGATTTTTCCTTCCTTCCCAATTGGAGTTGGGGGAAAGGAAGTCAATGTGGAAGTATAAATAGTTGATGCTAATCTAGACTATACTATTTTATTGGGTCAAAACTCACCAAACTACCAATCACGTGAAAAATCACCAGATTTTAGCATAATCGACGGTTCAATTATTCCAGGCCACCAAAATACCAGTCACATGAAAAACTATCTTCTCCCACATAATAGTGCAAACAAATAAACTCAGAATTATGCCAATTCAAAGAGTCAACAAACAGAGGTTGTTTCCTACACATCAAAAAACATTTAACAATAAATACCAATCAATTTAAGAAAGACCTATTTAAAATAGTGTAGACTTAACACATATACGCCATGACAGAAAAATAAAATAATATAACACAAGAAAATAGCATTAAGACAATCTGTGTATTTGAAGGATATCTCATATTATACAACGTGGCTTTTTCCAAAAAACAAACAAACAAACAAAACAAAAAAAACACTTTCTATTAATATCTGTAAGTACATATATCAGAGAAAAAATTTCTCATTGTCGTCATAGGTGGATCATAAAATACATTTACCTCGCAGTCCTCATAAAAATTCGTTGTATCATTTTTCCAAAACAAATTCAAAGGAAATAGAGGACTTGGAACATGATAAAACAAGTTAGTCAGAGAACTTTATAGACAAGTAAGAGGTCAACATGCAACCATTGCATTCCTTTTCTCCAACATCTTGTTGAATCAAATGACACTTTTTTGAAATCCTCTAGACAAATCTCTAATAGAGGATAAAGTGAACATTCACAGCTATATTTTTTTGAAGCACTGCACTATAGAAAAACTAATCAGTTAACTATATTCGTACAACGAACCATAAAAAACTCAAATATCACATAAGTGATAAATTTTCCAAAATACTGCAATAACAATGCAACCTAAATTCTTTTCAATGTTCCCTGATATCAAAGTAATAATTGCATCAGTGTACGAAATCTAGAAAGGGCAGTCTTGCATGTAAATTAAATAATCATGATCAATTTTGAAATATTGAGACAATATCTATGAATAAGAAAGACCGCCAAACAAGAAAATATAATATGTATTAAGAGTATTTTGAATAGTCAAATAAATATTTAAAAAATTAAGCATATGAATTACAAGTGGAATGATCCAATAAAAAGTCAATATCCATTCGCTTCGATACAACAATTTATTATTTTGACTAATAGCAAATATGATGGTAGTTCAAAACAATATGTAAAGACATGACTTAATCAGTCATTACTTTTGTGCTCTTTGAATATATACAATGTAGAGGCCTCTTTATGCTTCAATTTGTATATATTTTGCTTCATGTATCATACTCAATGCCATTTTTCTATATTATCCCTCACATAATAGAAATAAATTAGAAACCTTTGCATAAGTGGTGTATAATGGTTTGGAATTACACTGATGTAGATGAATACATATAAGATTTGATTTTACATATTTTATGTGATTTTTGTAGACCAGTTCCTCAACCCACTTTTGTAGTTACAAATTTGGTCTGGTCTAGTTCCAGTTTTGATGACATTGGTTTTGTGCTCCTGAACTCTAGTTCTATTTATTTCATTGATCTAAATGGAATGTATTAGTTTTACTGTGCTAAGTATCCAAACAATAATTAAAATGTGTGCATAAGGTTCTTTGAAGTTTGCAGGTAAAACAAATGATTTTAACTTAGTTAAAAAGATTTCTGTGTGAGGTTAAAGCATGTAAATTTCTTATAAAACACTGTACAACAGTAAATAACATAGAATTAAACATCACATGTAACAATACTCAACAAATTTAATGAAGCAATTTACCCCTGCTGGGCTACATCTGCTGGTCCAACTTCCAATGGCATGTCCCTCATATCTTATTTCTAAAAATGGTAATTACATGTGAATAAAAGCCTCAAATGGCTATGCTCTCTATAAAAACAACTTCAGAATGCTTGAATTAGCGAGGAATGAATATTCGTTTGAAGTAAAAAGAGAATGGATCTCAATACACTGACAACACCCTAGTGGCCCTGGTGGCCCCTTGACCTATCCTAAAGAAAAACCTGCACAAGATGACCTTTGATGGCTTTGAAATCTCTACCAGTGTGTTCAGAATGTCAAAATTAGTCTAGGTACACTCTTGTTTTTCAAAAATTGATCGAAAATTGACTTCTCCATGCATTTTTTCCAATGACAACTAGGAAAACTCCACTAGATGTGGAGACTGTTAGTTAACTGGATTTAAATTGATTGAAAACCCCAAATTTTGGGGGAGCACTCTAGAAATTTCAGTGGTTAGGTGATGGAATTAAGTTTTATGCATGGAGTGGTCACATATGTTCCACCGAAATCGTCGGACCAACCCGCCATCTAAACCATTGGATAAACCATATTAAATGATGTTAATATGCTGAGAACGATGGTCACATGACCCTTTAAACCCACACGGATAAGATTTTTATGGTAACCGCCGGAAGGTTAGCACCTGGTCGTGAGCGTGGAGTTCTATCAAGCGGGCATTGGCCCTTAGGGGCTGGCCCCCTTTGCCACCGGCGGTAAAAATTATGAAATTTAAATACGCACTGCATCCATACCATGTTAAGAACCACTCATGGCCCGAACGGTCAGGTGTTATGCACGCGGACGGGAGGTCGTGTGTTCCATTCCTGTAGGCTCCAAAATTTTTCCATAACCACTAACCTCTGGCCTAGGGCCACGTGGCAGCCTCCGGGCAGGCCACGTGGCACCCACTAATAGGCCAACAAACCTTAATACAATTTTTTTTCCAAATATATATATTCTTTGGAAAATTTTCATATAAATTCAAAATGAGTCAAAGGTGCAGTTTTTGGAGTTTACTGGGCTTTTCAAACCTTCATAACTTCTGCATAAAACCTTTGTTTTTCGAACCATTTGTGGCACCAGAATCAAAACGATGAGACCTTTATGGTCGCTCAGGTTTCAACCACTTCTGAGCACTTTCATTTTGGAGCAATGGACATGATCTCTTGATCACACCTCCCCATTGGGAATATTTTGGACCCCCAAAGCCTTCAATTACCATGAGGGTACAACCCCCTCATCTTTTCCACTTCCATCCATCTTGCCTTACTTGTTTTGCTGCCCTTAAGTCCAATCCAAAGATAATCGACACTTCCTCTCTTAGAATTACGTGTCCTCCTGTCAAGGATGGCATCCTCTTTGAGCTCATCTAGATATTCTAGAGAGAAATCTTCTATTGATGGTAGCTGAATGTCACTCCCTTGATCAACAATCAATGGAGGCTCATACAAATGTAAATTCTCCACATTGACAATGGAATACATTTGCATATATAAAGACAAGTAAAGTTGAAATGCATTATTACCAACTTGTTTAATAATCTTGAATGGACCATAATGAATAGGCTTCATCTTTTTACCTTCTCCTTGCAACCTTTCTTTGATAATGTGCAACCATACCTCATCACCTTCTTGAAACTTATGATCAACTCTATGTTTGTCATGCCTCTCCTTGTACTTTATTTGATGCTTTTCAAGTTGTTCTTGAACTTGCTGATGAATAATCTCAATTCACTCAATGAACATGCGAGCTTTGTCAGTGCCACTATGCCCATCAATGGCGACATCCTTATCAATAATGAAATCTAGAGGTGATTTTGGTAAATACCCAAAGCACGCTTAAAAAGGTGAAGTATTTGTAGGAGAGTGCTTGGCCCAATTGTAAACATGTTGAATGTAATGCATGTGCTCATCCCATAACTTAGGATGCTTGCTGCAATAACCTCTCAAAAGATGCACAATGGTTCTGTTCACTACCTCGGTTTGGCCATCTATTTGCGGATGAAAATCGATACTCTTTTTAAACTTGGTGTCCATCATATTCCATAGATTGGACCAAAAATTCCCCACAAATATGGAATACCTTAACAATAGAAGTAGGCAAACCATAATAAACCCATACATGTTGAAAATATAATTCAACAGTTTGTTTAGTAGTAATAGATTTCTTACATGTCATAAGAATACACATCTTGCTGAATCTATCAACTACTACATAAAGATAATCATGCTGCTTTCTAGACATTGGTAGACCTCCAACAAAGTCCATAGAGACACTTTCCCATGGCCTTGATGGTATTGGTAATGACGTATATAACCCAAGCTTCCTATTGCTAGGCTTTCTTGTAGCACATAATGAACAACCTCTAATGAAATGTGAAACACTATCTACCATGCGAAGCCAATAAATATACCTCTATAAATGTGCCACCGTTTTTCTTACCCCGAAATGTCCAGCAACAAGAGAAGAATGAGATTCTCTCATGGCACTTAGTATCTCTCCTTGTGGTATACACAACTTGCCCAAATGAAACAAATTTTTTTTATGCAAGTGATAATCATTCTCTTCTGCTTGATTCCTTTCACTCAAGTTAGCATACACATCCTTAAAATCAACATCTGATGCATACTATTCTATGTAACTCTCATGTACAATAAAATCATTCTTAAGAAAAGTAGAAGCACTAATAATAGGCCTTGAAATCATATCAACAACTTTATTGAAAATACCTTTCCTGTACCTTATTACCAAGTGAAATTCATTCTTAAGAAAAGTAGAAGCACTAATAATAGGCCTTGAAATTATATCAACAACTTTATTGAAAATACCTTTCCTGTACCTTATTACCAAGTGAAATTGTTGTAGGAAACCCATCCTTATGAAATTTCGTGACTGTTGCAATTTAATTTGCGACTACAAATATTGTAATGGTTGGTGATCGGTATGTACAACTGTCTCTTTACCCATCAAATAATGTTTCCACTTTTTGACACTTTGAACCAATGCATAAAAGTCCTTATCATATGTAGGATAATTAACTACAACACGATTAAATGTATTAGAATGAAAAGTGATAGGCTTACCATGCTGTAAGAGAACTGCACCCATTGCATAATCACTAGAATCAGTCTGAATCTCGAATGGCTGTCTCAATTCTGGTAAAGAAAGGACTGGAGCTGAACTTATCTTCTCTTTCAAAGATTCAAAAGATTTATGTTGTTTTCCTCCCTATTGGAAAGCACGTTTCACACTTTTCACTGCATGCATAGGAGCTGCTATGGCAGAAAAGTTAGCAATAAACTTTCTCCAATATTGAGTTGCACCCAAAAAACTTCTTACCTATGTAATGGATTTGGGAGTAGGCCAATTCACAATAGCTTCTACCTTAGAAGGATCAATTCTCAATGCACCTTCTCCTACAATGTGTCCCAAATAAACTAAAGAAGTCTTTCCAAATTCACACTTAGACATCTTAAGAAATTATTCCTCTTTCCTCAAAACATCAAGTACTTTCTGTTAGCTCCCCGTAATTAGCAAGATTGGCAAAAATCCGACCGCGGCGAGAAACATCGTTTCAACCACTTTGGGATTCTAGGATCTAGCCCTCCTGAATCTGGAGAGGGATCTCTCCAATAAGTTTCAAAGATGGATTTGTCTTTGAAAGTTTATGGTAATGATGTTAGGCTAGTTATGAAGGCCAAGGGTTTGTTTGTTTTTGGATGGTTGAGCATGATTATTATTTGAGGTGGAAAGTCCTAAATGCAAAGAGTTTCAAAGGTGAGAAGTTGCAAGCAATCAGAACAAGCTTTGGCCAAAAATATAGATAATTGCAGGTTTTAGTCCATTGGGCTATGGATTCATAATAGGGTTTAATTGAAACAACAAGAGGCAAGAGTGGTCCATGGGGCAAGTCATATATGTCTAAGGATCTCTCTAAAGTTTGATTTATGGAATGAAATGGTACAACAAGAAGGGGAATTTAAACAAATGAAGAACAAAGAGTAGCCCAGGATCTGGTAAGTACTTTGAAACTAGCCAGCCTTTGACAAAATCTTAAGAAAGACATAAAAGAAATCCAGGATCTGGTAAGTACTTTGAAACTATCCAGCCTTTGATAGACTTTCGATAGAAACCACTTAAAAACAGGGGGAAACTTGAAGGCAACTGTTGGAGTAGAAGCTAGCGGGTCGGGCTCACCACAAATCCTCTCCTAGCTCTGCTTTACTTGGTAACTTTGAAGAAAAACACAAAGATAACAAAGAATGGTCTAAGATCTGGTAAGTACTTTGAAACTAGCCAGCTTTTAACACATCCCAAGGGAAACTTTCAAATATTCTTTTGGGATAAAACTAGGACAAGGGCACACCATATCTTTCTTAGTTCATCTCTGCTTGACATGAAATGAAAATAACATTCAAGAAAAATATTTAGCTAAGACAGGAGGACGAGGGAACGCCAGCATTCCTACTACTTAAACTGAATTAAATCATTCCTGAATAACACAATTTGAAAGAAAACATACAGATAAAGATTTTCAGTCAGAGAAGGGTACTGATATACAGTAGGTCCTAACTCTATGCATGTTGTTCTTTATAAGAAAAGATGAACAAAGTGAAAACAGAAGTAAAATAACAATTCACAATAAGAAATAACATCACCGTTGACATAGACCAGGATCCCATAAATCAGCTTGTATTGATGCTCCAAACCAGTTACAACTTTAAGTCCAATGCTTTAGTTTAGCAATCATCTACACTTCCGAGACTAACTTATCTATCACAAGTAGAGCTCCAAGAGCCAGTGAACACTATTTACAAGTATAAGTCTCAAGCTCAAGTATATTTCAAAGTTCAGCAACCAACATTTTCTCATCTTCTACAGAAGTATTTATAGAAGAATGAGGAGGTGAGATCTGATAAAAGATCTCCCAAGTTAATTAATGCATATTAATGACTTCTCGGCCTTTGAGGGGCTCAATGGAGAAGTTTACATATGTGTCCTCTGTATTAATTGTTTTACATTTAAGATTTAAGCTCGATGGGAGCTTTTGTTGACTTGTAGGCTCTGTTTCAGGATGTAATAACTCTACTGATATTTTTTGCATTAAGTTCCCTTAGCAGAATTAAATCTTTGGCTGCGCTGAGGCAAATATCTGATTTGATCAATAACTTCGGCCTCTGTTTGAATGATTTGAGGCACAGGTGGCTTTGAGGTAGCTGGGAGGAATCAATTTTCCTCGGATGTGGCGGAGGAGGCCTTTTCTGTCTGATAGATCTTTTGATTTACCTTTAATTCTGTTTTAATTTGGGGGATTAGGCTTTTGATAATCAGTCTTAGCCGTAATTCCCAAAAAATGTCTTTAATCTTCCGCTCCTGCTGTGTTTAAATATTTGACACTGATACTCTTTTAATTTGATTTAAATAACACTGTGTCTTGTTGATGTGCAAGCTGCACAGGGTTCACAAGGCATCAATGCCCATGAAGCATCGATGAGACGTGGAGTTTGAACCCTGCGAATGGTTTCCTTTTATGAGTCAAAGGCATGGGAATCGTCATTCCCGACCTTTGGCATTTCTTTGACATAACGGATAACCATAAAAAACCTGCAAAATACAAAACTAATTATGAAATCCTATGTTATTGGATTTCACTGCTTCATAGGGTGTGGGGAGAGAGCCTGGCCATTGGATGGCATCATCTAACGGTGTAGATCTGTTTGTGGAGGTTGAAAGGAGAGTAGAGGGAGAGAATATGTCAAATCCGTTGATCACGCAGAGATCAATGGTCGGGAGCGATCCGGGATGTATAATAGAGAAATGGCGCAAATACAAAGGAATAAGGTAAAAAACCTTAGTTCGGAAGAAAAATGGTTAAAAATAGAGTTGAGAGTTCGAGATGATCGTGGGTCGTCGGATGAGATTGACCCACAAGATCAATAGCTGAGGAGGCGCACAAAAGCTCAAAAAAGGAAAGAGGGAAAGTGGTTTTGGTGAAGAAAACAATGGTTTTCACGCGGAGGAAAGGCGGGTAGGCAGTTTTGCCTTTTGGAACGCGATATGCATCCCCGTCCAACATGTGGCACCAGAAAATCACCTATTTCGTGTGCCCTTTGAGAAATTAAACTTCTTGCTGAAAGTTACGCGATATGTAATGTGGGCCGTCAGATCTGGGGCCTCAGGTCTGACGAAGGAGAATGAGTGCGATATGGATTAGATGCATGAGTGGTAAGAAAATAGGTGGGTAAAATCTGGGTCGTTGGATCGAAGATTTTGAATGGCTGAGATTAAATCTAGGGGTCCAAAGGAAATAATACAAAGTGAAGAAGGAGTTAATGAGGGTCGTTGATCTGCAGAGATCAACGGTCAGGATTGGCTGACAAACATTATGAGCGGGGCTGCATAAAATATAACCAAAGTCAGGAAAAGCGATCTGGACCATCCGATCTAGACACATGGACGGTCCAGATGAAATCGTAGGCATTCAATTGAAGGGGAGGGAGAATTTGCACAACACCAATGCGATTGAGCACTGACCGTCGATCTGCAGATTAGATCGACAGTGGGAAATGAATTAGAGGGGTTAAAAGGTGGGGGAGCGGTTTGCGATTGGAGCAAATGAGGGCCGTCGAATCTGAGGAAGGCGGGGAGGAGATCAACAACTCTCGATTGATCAGGGGAAACAATGAAACACGCCCGATGAAAATTGCGATGCGATGCTACGCGGGCCGTTGATCGGCTCGAGATCAACAGTCGATATTTCTTTAAAACTCACACTGGCGGAAACCCTTTATAATATATGAAAACCCAAAAATTTATAATATACAAAGGTTCTATGGTTTGGGGCGGGTTTATATATTTATAATATGGCTTGGCGCCCGTCTACGGGGCCTTGGTCTTTATGAAATGTAATATGACCGGGGCGTATATATAAAGGGCCAATCACAATCGGAAGGTCGGGCCTTGTCCTTTCAATCTAACCATTTTTCATTTGCAATGCCATTAGCGCCTTGGGAATTTTAACGCTTGGTCCTTAGGGCGTGGGCACACGTGGGGAAGTGGTTAAGGACTTAGCCCAAGGGGGCTTAAGTCCATAGTCAAAATACTTGTTTTTAATGATATTTTCAAGATTTTTCAGTGGATTTGGGGGTTTCGGTATAGTTTAAAAATGAGTTTTAAACTATGTAAAAATGATTTCTATTAATGGAAGAAGGGAACTCATGAAAAATATAGGAATTTAATGGGGAACAGAGGGGTAAAATGAAGGTTAGTCTTGTGGTGGAGGAAGGGGAAAAATGACGATTTTGCAGCAGTATTTTCTGAAATCAGTAGAATTTCTAAGTATAAAAAGGGAACAACAGCGAAGATTTGGACAGAGGCATGAGGCCTTCAAGAGTCTTCAAGAGATAACACTTTTTAGGAGTAAAATATGTTCCTTGAAGACTCCAAAAATGTTTTAGCCACCATTTGATATGAAAATTTTTATAGGTGGCTAACAGTGGCTCCACTTGGGGATGGTGCCTTCTTGAAGGCATCAAGAACTTCAGACTTGCATTCTCTAGGAGGCTGATTAGTGCCTCATCCATTGGGCTGCCCTTCCTTTGCTGGGATGATATTGCTATGAAAACATATTAGCAGCCATAAAAACAATGGATCTTTCATCTACAAGCTTTCTACCTACCCAATCCTACTAATCTAACATTTTTTCTTCTTTAGAGTGCACTTGGATTGGCAAAAGTTTTTCACAACATTTTATTCTTTTGAAAGCGGGAAATCTAATCTATTTCTACTCCTTATTTCTCCATGGACTCAGTTTAAACAGTTGAGTCCATATGATTCTCTGCCTAATCTACCATCTGTTGGGATTAAACTGTCCAACAAATTTTATTCACTAATTTCTAGAACAGAAATTTAAAAGCATTCAAGTCAGGATTGAACAGTCTAACTTGATGCTGGTCTATGGCATAAAAACAAGCTACACATAGATATTATTTTGCAAAAAATTAAATAAAAAATAGAAGGCTTAAGATCTGAAATTTCAAGCACTTCCTTCATCTTTTACAGCTCTGTTTTGACTCTTGCTTGAGCTATTTTTCTTTGATCAGCTGGTCTAGATTTTGAGCAAATTAGAACCAATTTTATCTCTTTTTTGACTCAGAATTTTAAGCAGATTTGAGTCATTCTCTTTGGAAACTTAGGTTCAGATTTTGAACATGTTTGAACCTTTAATTTCTATCCTAATCTATCTACTGATAATCCAAGATTAAACAGTTTGGCAAATCGAATTCACTATCCTATCAACAAAAAATTTAAATCTAATTAGTCAAGATTAGGCTGTATGACTAATTAGAAGTATGTTTTTTCACGAGTGGCATTTAAGCTTGCACACTTTCAGATTTGTTTCTCTTTTTTGGTATGGGGCTATACCTTTCTTGTTTTTACAATCTACCCTCTTTTCTTTCTTTCATTGTTTTTGTATTTTTGATTTTCTAACTTTGAATGAAATGGTGGATGAGATATTTATAATGAGAAAAAAGATAAAAAGGCTTTCAGAACATGACATGGATCAAGAGAAGTAATTTTTAAGCATCCTACCATTGACAGGACCCCCAATCAATTCTGCTCCATTCAACTCTTGTAAGAAATAGGCATTGTTACCATTAGCTGAATGAATAGAGTAAGGGCCAAGCCATAAGTTGTCAAATTTTCCATGCTTGCCATTGTATTCCCTCCTTGAGTCCCACTTTAAAACTTTGTCCCCAACTTTGAAATTGTTGGCCTTTGTTCTTCTGTCAAAAAGCTTTTTGATGATGTCCTGATTTTGTAATGATTTCTTATAAACCTCCTCTCTGGTTTGCTGAAGATGAATTGTCTGATTTATCCTTCTGATCATGTCATTATCTTCAGTTTGCAACTCTTGAATCAACTTCATAACTGGCACACCAAGGCTGGTAGGGAAAATTGCATCATTTCCATACACAAGCTGGTAGGGTGACATGCCAATAGATTTCTTTAATGTCAATCTGTCAGCCCAAAGTGCATGAACAAGTTTTGTGTGCCAAGACTTCTTGTTTTCCTCTAACAGTTTCTTGATTATGTTCACTAAACTCTTGTTTGAGGATTCTGCAAGTCCATTACCTTGTGGGTAATAGGTCGTGTAATGCCCCAGTGTTATCTGATACTTGTGACAGAACTCAACCATTCTCTTTGATCCAAATGTTGTTGCATTATCAGTGATGATCTTGGTAGGACAGACAAACCTAGAGAGAATATTATTCTCTATGAATTTTATGATAACAAAATCATTGGCCTGCCTACAAGGAATGGCTTCTATCCATTTAGTGAAGTAGTATGTGGCAGTGAGAATCCATCTAAGCTGGGCAGAAGATGTTGGATGGATTTCACCTATGAAGTCAAGTCCCCACTGTTGAAATGGAGCTTCAACAGTGATTGGATGCAGAGGTAAGGGTAGCAGCTTCCTTTTGCCTTCAAAAAGTTGACATTTATGACAGGCAATTATCATCTTGTGTACATCAAGAAAAAGAGTAGGCCAATAGTAACCAGCCGGCCTTAAGATTTTGTTGGTTGTTGTCTTCCAATATAAATGGCCTCCACACTCCCCTTCATGGAACTCATGCTTAACCTTCTCTGCATCAAACTCAGGAAAACATTTAAGCAATATACCACTTGCATTTTTCCAATAAAGACATCTATCTATAATGCAATAGTTTACAGCTTTTAACTTTAGGAACCTTGCCTTTGTTTTTGTCAAACCAAGAGGTGTATTCAAATTAAGAAAAACATAAAGAATATCAGCATACCAAGAGGAATTCATAAAATGATTTTCAATAATGGGAGTTGAAATTTCCTCTTGATCATCTAAAGCATTAAACATATTAATATCAAGAACTTCAAAATTGGATTCAGCCATCAACCTAGCTAGACCTTGGCCTTTGATAAGTTTAGTGGGTTTTATCTCTAAATCATATTCAAGAATAACAACAATCCACTTACCTCTTTTACCATCTGGGTCCTGTGTTAGAATGTCTTTCACAACTGAATTTGGGACAAAGGCAATGATGTGTGAGTGAAGGATGTATACTCTGAAGTATTTCAAAGCCTTAACCAAAGCAAAGGCTTGCTTTTCCATAATGTTATACTTCAAAGGAGCATCTCTCAAAGCCTTGCTAAATAATGCAATAGGCTGCTCTTGTCCTTGTGGATTTTTCTGTAAAAGGACAGCAGCTATGGTATGTTCTGATGAAAATGAAAAAATATAAAAATCTTTTGAAAAAACAGGACTTATTAGAACTGGTGTTTTGGTTAATGCTTGTTTCACCAACTCAAAGGACTTCTTTTCTTCCAAGGTCCATTTTACCCCCTGCTCCTTCTTCAACATGTTTGTGATATTCCTAAGGAGCTCAGCCAAGTTAGGGATGAACCTTCTCAAAAAGTTAATCTTTCCAATGAAATATTGCATCTCCTTGATGTTTCAAGGATGAGAGATTTGCAATATGGCCTCAATCCTCTTTGAATCTATCTTAATACCCTCTTCTGAAATAATGTGCCCAAGAAGTTTACCTTCTTGGAGACTGAATAGTGTCTTCTTAGGTTTCAAAGATATCCTAAACTTTCTGCATTTCTCGAAAAATTTCCTCAAATGTTCTAAGTGCTCTTCATATTTTTTTGAAAACACGGTGACATCATCAAGGTATATAATGATGAAGAAGCCCAGTTCCTCTGAGAATGCTATGTCCATGGCTCTCTTAAAAGTTGCTCCAGCATTCATTAGACCAAAGGGCATTTTCACATACATGAAAGTGCCCCAAGGTGTAGTAAACGCTGTCTTTAGTTGATCATCAGGGTGGACTAAGATCTGATTGTACCCTGAATAGCCATCAAGCAAAGAAATTCTTCTAGACCCTACTACCCTTTGTAAAATATGATCCATCTTAGGTAAAGGGTAATTGTCTTTCAGTGAAGCTTTGTTTAAGTCTCTAAAGTCTATACAAAGCCTGATCTCTCCAGTTTTCTTCCTAACTAACACCAGATTAGACATCCACTCAGAATATCTAATAGGGACAATAATACCAGCTTCATACATCTTTTTAATCTCCTTCTCAACCAAAGGGAGTTGTACAGGGTTTATTCTGTGCAGTTTTTGTTTGAATGGTTTTTGGTTTTCCTTGAGAGGGATTTTGTGCTGTATTATTTTAGTGTCATAGGATTTAAGATCTTCATAACTCCACGCAAAACATCATAAAATTATTTAAAAAACTCTATGTATTTGAGTTTAATGTGAGTTGGTAAAGTCTTAGACAGTTTGATCATCATTGGTTTAATTTTACTGCCTATATTTCACTCCTCAACTTCAGTCTCTACAGGTTCCATTTTTGGCTTCTTGGCCACATCGTTAAAATTGAACAACTCTTCTAAAGGGGCCAGACCCTTAGGCAAACTTTCATCTTTGGACTGCAGGGTTTCTAACTCTTCTGTTTCTAACTCTGAAGTCAGTTCTTCTTTGTTTTAAAGTTTTCTAGTCAGTAGATTAATATTAACAAGTTCAGGAGACGGTTCTTCTTCACCAAGGAAATTTTCTTCACTGCAGTCTGTATCATAATCTGAGTCTGAACTATGTAGTTCGAATTCATTTCTGAATTGCATGAAGTCTTCTATTTGTTTGTCCCCATCGAACACTTGCCAGTATTTTTTGTTATCAGGAACGACTGGTCTGAATTTTATCTGAGTTGTGCAGTCTTTGGTTTCATATGGCGTTAAGCATGTTCTAGCTGCAAAGGCTAAATTGTGGGCCGCGATATTTCTTTTTCTTGGGACAAAAATTATCTGGTGCTCCTCAAAAGTTTTTAAAAGGTCCATGACATCGTTTCGATAGGCCCTAAGTTTGGGATGATTAGCGTTATACTCCCCATTGACTTGTCTAATGATTAACTCGGAATCCCCATGAACTTTGATTCTCTTGGCTCCTAACTTTTTCAACAAACGTAAGCCTAAAAGCAGGGATTCATATTCTGCTATGTTATTGGAACTCTGAAAGTTTAATTTATAGGAAATGCTCTCTATGCGATTATTTTCAGTGTTTCAAATCCAGACACCTGAACCATCATTATTTCTAGTGCACGACCCGTCAAAAAACATACTCCATAGAGGATCAGCTTCGGATTCCTTCGTTTGGTGTTTGTCCTCTTCAACTAAAGTGCTTTCGAATTGTTGTGGAATATCATCACTTAGTTGGAATTTTTATTTATTGAGGGATGCTTTCTCGACGATCAAGGTTTAACAGTAAAGGACGCATGACCTGAAGCTCTAGACCTATGTTAGGTTTGCTAATGTTTTCAAATGCAGCAAACTATTTTGACACTTCTGCGTTGTGTTCTTCCTTCTCCCTAACAGCCATTAATTCTGTTAAAGTGACTTGTTCACTAAGTGTTTCATCGTTAAACAGAATAAAAGAATCGAGGCCTCTGTTTACAGAATACAGAGGAGAATTTTGTGGTTTGTCTTGGCTTGTAACTGTGTATTGCATATGGGACTCCCTATAAAGTCTTCTAGTCTGATTGAAAACCGGGATAGTCGCATAGGTCATGTCCATCTGCATTGTTCCTTGTAACTTATCCCCCCAAGATCTTGATAATAGCATTCCATACTTTGGGGGCACATCAGCCACAACAATGTCCATTACTAAGCATTTGGCTGGAATCTAGGCTAAGTCAACGCAAAGGTCCTTTATAAATCCTAGACATTTTACTCTGCTAGAGTCAAAGGAGTACATGTCTTTATAAGGTCTGGTGATTTCTAATCCTAGGCTCTCCATTACAATTTTTGGAATTAAATTATGAGAAGCCCCTGAGTCGTGCATAGCGTCGTGAATTTTTTTTTCATGAACGTTTAAACTTACATAGAAGGGAGGAACAGGTCCCTCTTGATATCTACCTTCAATCTTTGGGCCAAAAATAAGCTCTGGTTGGTCATCATTAAGATTGACAATGTCATTGTTGTCCTCAATGTTTAAAGCCTTCAAAATTTGGGTCCTATATACATTCTGGGCAGCTAACTCAGTCAAGGGAACAGAGATTTTAATTTTGGAAATTTCCTGCTCTAGGCTGAAAGGAGTTTGATTCTTTGAAGAACTTGCCTCAACCTTGTTAACTGCCACTCTTTCAGCAACATCAGTTTTCTGATTTGTTCTATTTACATTTAACAAAACGGTTTTAACATGAGTACTAGCTGAAGTGTTAGTACTGCTAAGGTCTGCACTCTGGTTTGTAACATTTTGAGTGCCTTTCTCTTTACCTTTATCAGAATTTCCAGCCACTTTTTTGTCCTTCTGTTTGACAAATTTAGGCTTGTTTACAGTGTTGTTTTGTGAAGGCTTGTCAGAGGTTTTGGTGTTGGGAGTTTGTTGACTAGTTTTACTTCTAAGGTCATATTCTCTTTGAGACTCTATGATGACATTTTCCATGTCTTGATAATAATTTTCATCATCATCTCTTTTGTCATCATAAGGTGTGTAAAGACCCTGTTTTCTATCATAATGGACTTCAAAGTCATCATTATCCACTCCGAGCATGTTGATATCATCTTCCTCTGTTATTTCATCTGTTTCCTCAACCTCACTAACATAGTTTTGATGAAAGGGAGGAGTGATCTGTTGATCATCTTCCCTAGGTCTGTTTGGAGGTTGGTTTCTTCTAAAATTATGATTCTAGTTTTGGTTCCTATTTTGAGGAGCAGTTTGGTTTTTACTTGCTTGTGCTCTCTCAAGGATGCTCATTTTCTTCATCATCTCCTCCATCATTCTTTCCATCTTTTAGATGGGAGTAGAAGGTGTGGATTCCTCTTTGAAGGATACTCTCTTCTCATTTTTCATTCTTGCTCTTTTCTCCATCAAGTTAACTTCCAAAGCAAGAGCCCCTTTTTGCATATCTTCAAGAGTTGTAGGATCTCTCTCCCTTAGCTGATAGGCCATTTCAGGGTCAAACTCTTCAGGAAAATTGTTTAACGCTGAGCCTTGTGGAGGTTTTAGATCTAGGGGAAGTGCATTGTAGACACTGTTAAATCTAGTGCAGTAAGCTTGTACACTTTCCCCGGTGTTTTTGTGGAGGTTCTTGTAATTGGAGAGGATTTGGAGAGGATTCTTCTTCACTTCCCATTTATTTAAGAATGTTTAATGGAAGGCTTGGAGATCATTGATACTATGGGGGGTTAAGCCTTTAAACCATTTTCTTACTTCTCCCCCCAAGCTTTGAGAAAATAATCTAAGCTTGACAGAATCATCATCAATTTCATTTCTGTCAAAGTAGTCATTCATCTTATCCACATGTTGTGATGCAGTAGAAGCATTACTAGCATCATATAATGGAATTTTGGACTGATAGTCCTGTGGAATATTAACTAAGGGAACAGGAAGGACTAAGGGAGCATACCATGCTGCCATGATATGTGGTGAAGGTGGATTTACAAGAGGTGGATTAACAAAAGGGAAAGTGGGTTGAAATGGAGTGGTTTGGACAGTGGATGATTGGTGAGCAGATGTGGATGGAACAGCAGTAGATCGTTGAGCTGATCTTGGATGAGAGATACCTAAATTGTGAATGAAATGTAGATCAGGTGGTGTTGTTTCTCTACTGCCAGGATGTTCACTTGCTTCTAGATATGAAAGTGAAGACTCAGAATCTAGCTTAATTATATCATAATATGACCTAGTTCTAAAGGGATTTATTAAGTCAACTTTTGATTGTTGTAGAGCTGAAAGATTTTCAGGAACTGAATTAGCTCTCAAGGGTGATCTGAAAACAGTTGATAATTTAATCCTAGGAGACTCTCTAAGGATGCTTTCTGGGTTATCAACTATCTCTGGCGGGTTTGGGTCAGGAGAGGCTCTAGTATAAATCTTTCTAGGAGCCCCAATGTTGTGCTTTTAGACCCAACTTAAACAAGAAAAGTTCAACCAGATATGACAGTCTTTAAAAGGTTAACTAATCTGTTTCACAAGTTCAAATCCAACAGTCCTCTAACTGAGTTTTAAATAATGATAAAGGTTCTTCCCAGTGGAGTCTTAAGGTTTGTTTGGATTGTGGAGTTGCCAAGTGGAATTTTTTAGCTCCTAAGGAGGTAAAAGGTTTTATGGTCCACCACCATGTTTATTGAATTCCAATCTGAAATATTTTTTTTGGGGTTTTCTGAGTTATTTTTCTGTCCTATTGGTTGTTAAGAGTATGCTAAATCTGTTTCACAACTTAGCTACGGTTATGAGACAAAGACAGTCTACTCTTATGGCTAAGTCAACTAATTTTTCAAGGTTAGATAAACTCTTATGAGAATCCTAGGGTTTGCCTAGTTTGTCACTGATTAAAACAAGTTTTATCATGAATAACACTGCTTGGTAGTTCTTGAAAAGGCTACTTTTAACTCACGATGTTTGTATGAAATTTTAAGGGGAACCAGAGATTCTGGGTTCGATCCCCAGCGAAGTCGCCAGAAATGTTAGCTCCCCGTAATCATCAAGATTGGCAAAAGTCTGACCGTAGCGAGAAACATCGTTTCAACCACTTTGGGATTCTAGGATCTAGCCCTCCTGAATTCGGAGAGGGATCTCTCCAATAAGTTGCAAAGATGGATTTGTCTTTGAAAGTTTATGGTAATGATGTTAGGATATTTATGAAGGCCAAGGGTTTTGTTTTTTTTTGGATGGTTGAGCATGATTATTATTTGAGGTAGAAAGTCCTAAATGAAAAGAGTTTCAAAGGTGAGAAGTTGCAAGCAATCAGAACAAGATTTGGCCAAAAAGATAGATAATTGCAGGTTTTAGTCCATTGGGCTATGGAGTCATAATAGGGTTTAATTGAAACAACAAGAGGCAAGAGTGGTCCATGGGGCAAGTCATCTATGTCTAAGGATCTCTCTAAAGTTTGATTTATGGAATGAAATGGTACAAAAAGAAGGGGAATTTAAACAAATGAAGAACAAAGAGCAGCCCAGGATCTGGTAAGTACTTTGAAACTAGCCAGCCTTTGAAAAAATCTTAAGAAAGACTTAAAAGAAATCCAGGATCTGGTAAGTACTTCGAAACTAGCCAGCCTTTGATAGACTTTCGATAGAAAACACTTAAAAACAGGGGGGAAACTTGAAGGCAACTGTTGGAATAGAAACTAGTGGGCCGAGCTCACCACAAATCCTCTCCTAGCTCTGCTTTACTTGGTAACTTTCAAGACAAACACAAAGATAACAAAGAATGGTCTAAGATCTGGTAAGTACTTCGAAACTAGCTAGCTTTTAACACATCCCAAGGGAAACTTTCAGACAGTATTTTGGGATAAAACTAGGACCAGGGCACACCATATCTTCCTTAGTGCATCTCTACTTGACATGAAATGAAAATAAAATTCAAGAAAAATATTTAGCTAAGACAGGAGGACGAGGGAATGCCAGCATTCCTACTGCTTAAACTGAATTAAATCATTCCTAAATAACACAATTTGGAAGAAAACATACAGATAAAGATTTTTAGTCAGAGAAGGGTACTGATATATAGTAGGTCCTAACTCTATGCATGTTGTTCTTTATAAGAGAAGATGAACAAAGTGAAAACAGAAGTAAAATAACAATTCACAATAAGAAATAACATCACCGTTGGCATAGACCAGGATCCCATAAATCAGCTTGTATTGATGCTCCAAACCAGTTACAGCTTTAAGTCCAATGCTTTATTTTAGCAATCATCTACACTTCCCAGACTAACTTAGCTATCACAAGCAGAGCTCCAAGAGCCAGTGAACACTATTTACAAGTAGAAGTCTCAATCTCAAGTATATTTCAAAGTTCAGCAACCAACATTTTCTCATCTTCTACAGAAGTATTTATAGAAGAATGAGGAGGTGAGATCTGATAAAATATCTCCCAAGTTAATTAATACAGATTAATAACTTCTCAGCCTTTGAGGGGCTCAATGGATAAGTTTACATATGTGTCCTCTGTATTAATTGTTTTACATTTAATATTTAAGCACGGTGGGAGATTTTGTTGACTTTTAGGCTCTGTTTCAGGATGTAATAACTCTACTGATATTTTTTGCATTAAGTTCCCTTAGCAGAATTAAATATTTGGCTGCGCTGAGGAAAATATCTGATTTGATCAATAAATTCGGCCTCTGTTTGAATTATTTGAGCCACAAGTGGCTTTGAGGTAGCTGGGAGGAATCAATTTGCCTCGGATGTGGTAGTGGAGGCCTTTTTTGTCTGATAGATCTTTTGATTTACCTTTAATTCTATTTTAATTTGGGGGATTAGGCTTTTGATAATCAGTCTTAGGCATAATTCCCCAAAAATGTCTTTAATATTCCACTCCTGCTGTGTTTAAATCTTCGACACTGATACTCTTTTAATTTGATTTAAATAACACTATGTCTTGTTGATGTGCAGGTCATGCAGGGTTCACAAGGCATCAATGCCCATGAAGCATCGATGAGATGTGGAGCTTGAACCCTGCGAATGGTTTCCTTTTATGATTCAAAGGCACGGGAATCGTCTTTCCTGGCCTCTGGGGCCTCAGGTCTGACAGAGGAGAATGAGCGCAACATGGATTAGATGCGCGGGCGATAAGAAAATAGGTGGGTTCAATCTGGGTCATTGGATCGAAGATTTTGAATGGCTAAGATTAAATCTAGGGGTCCAAAGGAAATAATACAAAGCGGAGAAGGAGTTAATGAGGGTCGTTGATCTGCAGAGCTCAACAGTCAGGATTGGCCGACAAACATTATGAGCAGGGCTGCATAAAATATAACCAAAGTCAGGAAAAGAGATCTGGACCGTCTGATCTGGACACGTGGACGGTCCAGATGCAATCGGAGGCATTCAATCGACGGGGAGGGAGACTTTGCATAGCACCAACGCGATTGAGCGCTGACCGTCGATCTGCAGATCAGATCGATGGTGGGAAATGAGTCGGAGGGGTTCAAAGGTGGGGGAACGGTTTGCGATCGGAGCAAATGAGGGCCGTTGGATCTGAGGAAGGCGGGGAGGAGATCAACGACTCTCGATTGATCGGGGGGAAAAATGAAATGCGCCCGATGAAAATTGCGATGCGATGCTGCGCGGACCGTTGATCGACTCGAGATCAACGGTCGATATTTCTTTAAAACTCACACGGGCGGAAACCCTTTATAATATATTAAAACCCAAAACTTTATAATATACAAAGGTTTTATGGTTTTGGACGGGTTTATATATTTATAATATGGCTTGGCGCCTGTTTACGGGGCCTTGGTCTTTATGAAATGTAATATGCCCAGGGCGTATATATAAAGGGCCAATCGCAATCGGAAGGTCGGGCCTTGTCCTTTCAATCTAACCATTTTTCATTTGCAATGCCATTAGCGCCTTGGGAATTTTAACGTTTGGTCCTTAGGGTGTGGGCACACGTGGGGAAGTGGTTAAGGACTTAGCCCAAGGGGGCTTAAGTCCATAGTCAAAATACTTGTTTTTAATGATATTTTCAAGATTTTTCAGTGGATTTGGGGGTTTCGGTATAGTTTAAAAATGAGTTTTAAACTATGTAGATAATGATTTCTATGAATGGAAGAAGGGAACTCATGAAAAATAGAGGAACTTCATGGGGAACAGAGGGGTAAAATGAAGGTTAGTCTTGTGGTGGAGGAAGGGGAAAAATGATGATTTTGCAGCAGTATTTTCTCATGAAATCAGTAGAATTTCTGAGTATAAAAAGGGAACAGCAACGAAAATTTGGACAGAGGCATGAGACCTTCAAGAGTCTTCAAGAGATAACACTTTTTAGGAGTAAAATTTGTTCCTTGAAGACTCCAAAAATGTTTTAGCCACCATTTGATATGACAAATTTCATAGGTGGCTAACACTTTCTTAACATGCATGACATGCTCTTCTCTAGTCTTGCTGAAAATCAAGATGTCATCTAAGAAGAATATAACAAAATCATCAAGGAATGGACACAAAACATCATCCATAACACACATAAAAGTTATAGGTGCATTACATAAACCAAAAAGCATAACTAGCCACTCAAAGAGTCCTTGTTTGGTTTTGAATGCAGTCTTCCAAATATCACTTTCTGCAATTCTAACTTGATGATATCCACAACAGAAGTCTAAATTAGTGAAAAATTTAGCATCTTTCAACTGATCTAACAATTCTTCTATCCTTGGGAGTGGATAATGATTTTTTACCGTAATCTTGTTCAAAGCTCTGAAGTTCAATCTTTCTTTGGAATAAACACTATCGGTGACCCACATGGCGAAGTGCTTGGTCTTATGAGTCCCTTGTCCAACAAGCCTTTAATTTTCCTCTTTATTTCAGCATTATCCATGATAGACATGCGGTACATGCCTATGTTTGGAAGAGGTCAATCTTGTTGCAACTAAATCTCATGTTGAATCTCCCTTTTAGGAGGAAAACATGTGGGCTCCTGAAATGTCTCATGATGTGCATCAACTACATCATATAAATCTTATTTTAACTTGGGATCACAATCTTCAAATGACTCATGATTCACATCGGCTTTAGGCTTAACCATAAGAAGTATGAAACTCTTACTAGAATTCACTAGACTTTTTACCTGTCCAGTATTTACCATCACAATTTTTGTCTTCTTGCTATGTGCTCTAACAATTAACTGCTTGCCATCTTTGAATAGATGATACTTGTTCTCATGGTGATAGAAGATAGATTTCTTGTCATATAAGTAAGGACTTCCCAAAACAATTCCTGAAATATGAAGCGGAACAACATCTAATTCAACCGTGTCAATAAAATGTGCAGTAATTGCAAAGCGCAATATACACTTCTTTGAAACTTTTAAATTTGCATCCTTACAAATCCAACCAAGTGGATATGGTTTTGGATGTGGAATGGTCTCAAGTTTTAGTTTCTTGACTAATTCTTCAAAGATAAGGTTCTCTTGTGACCCATTGTCAAACAATGTGTCAAATTTTGTATGTATTGAAGTAACCCTCACATGAAACAATTCAATTATTTCTTCTTCATTTGGAGCTTGTTATACATGATAGTTTGAAGTGCTAGTACTTGGTTTAGTTTCAATTTCTTTTCCCTTCATGTTCTTCAAACCCATGGCTGTAATTTTATTTTCGTCACCTGAATCATCACCTAAGTCTTGTTGTGGAGTAGTAGCTGCAGTTTTCTGCTTCCCTTTTTTTTTGTTAAATTGGGTTCTTTTTCAGGATGTAACTTCCAACAGTTTTTCTCTTCACGACCTTCTCTTGAAAAGTGTTTACAAGCCACTTTATCTCCCTCTTTTTTGACAAATGTATTATTTTTGTCTTTTCCTTTTTAGGTTTTGTCTTTGTTTTTCTCCTTGAAAGGCTTGTTTCTACCCTCTTCAAAAGTGTTTTTCCGTCTAGCCTCTAAATGTGTGGCTTGAACACAAACCTCATCTAGACTAGTAGGATTGAACATAAGGATAGTATGTCTAAGGTAGATCTGTAAGGCTCCTATGTACTTTAGCAAAGTTTCTTGACTCTGCAAACCTACCCCTAATAAGAGAGCTCTTCTCCTAAATTCTTGGGTGTAGTCATGTACATTTTGTCCCTTAAGTTGTCTTAAACTTTACCAATTCATGATAGCTTTTTGTAAATGAGCTAATGGATAAAACTGTTGTTTTATTGCAGTAATGAAATAAACCCATGATAAAATAATCTTACCATGTTTTTTAATCTCTTCCTTTGTCTTGGCTTCCCACCAAACAAGTGTTGCACCTTCCATTCTCAATGAAGCTAGCTGGATTTTAGTGTCATCATCATGAAGGTCCTGGATTCCCAAATAAACCTCCAATTGCCTAATCTAATTGTCAAGTTTTTCTACATTGACTTCACCATTAAACATTGGCAATTCAAACTTAACATCAAGTTTTAAAAAAGGACTTTTTCCAGTGTTCTTTGACTTGTGAGATTGATTCACCGAAGTAGAGGATGACGATGAGGATGAAGATGAGGATGGTGGATCTCCATTTCCTCCATTTCCTTTCTTTTAATCATCGATTAACAATATCCAGTCTTCCGAGTTAACTTTGGATAGACAGGTATTGAATGATATGGCAAATGGTGAAACATTTAAAAAGTTAATTGGTGAGAAACAATGATGAGACAAGTATTGTGCTAAAAAAAAAAACAAGTGTACGAGAAAGGTCAAAACACAAGGCGAAAAGGGAGAACAGTACCTCAAATAGCGCAAAGATACGGGGCAAAGGATGCAAAGCGAAATAATTTAAACATTGGCCGCGTCTCACATGGGCACGTGAGGAATTCCCCATATGGAAGTTTCCGCCGGGGGGGGGTAGTAGGCAGAAGGGAGGATAGACCCACACCCCCGCGGAATTATATTGGAGCATCACGGGTGGGCCCAAGGTAAAGAGCGACGTGGCAGGTCAAAGCCATTGGGATTTCGGTGACGTGGCAGATCGGAACGTGGGCCCTAAAGACTGGTACGCAGTATATTTAACCCAGCTCATGAATAAGAGGTTTCGAGAATCGTATGGTTCATTGCAGCAAAAAGGTAAGGTATGTCTCTAGGCTAACTGGTATAGAGGCCCGTACCAGTATTAAACCCGGCACACGGTGTTAACCTGTCCCTAGCTGACGCCCAATCCCTACGAGCCGCGTGCTCCACTGTCAGTGTCCTTACGACACTTTCCCCCCCGTTTATTTTACCCATCCGCCTTTTTACCTCAGAACGCTCAGTCGTAAAATAACAGTCTTACCGTAGTTTACTCCATTAAAAGTTGCAGGTTTTCCAGCTATGGTATAAACTAAGTGGGAATTGGAGCCAAGGTCTACCCAGTCGCTATCAACACCCCCGCGTCGTTTTCCTGAGTATATTTCCCTGTTGCACAGGTATTCCGTCCCCCATTTACTCTTTGCTTTCCTTTCGTCTTTTAAAGGTTTTATATGTCAATCATGGGGAGGGGCACATCCAAGAAAGCCGAACCAGAAACCCCTCAGGTACGAGAAACCAGAAACCCTCCCAGGTTTGAGCCTTTCATCGACCTGCAGGCCGGAATCCATGAACCCCAATACCCTTTTCATATCAGCAGCATTAAACCCTAGATTTTTAGACGACATGTTGAGAATAGAGACCGGTACCGGGTGGTTGTATCTGGTTTATACCATCAAATTACTCCCCAAGTCTATTATGTCGTTGATTTTATTTTCTGGCTCAGAGACGCTTATGATGAGCAGCGGGGCACGTTTACCTCCCCTCAAGGGAATAAGATATTTTTTCTTTCCCACGACCTTATCAGGAAAGCCCTCCGCTTTCCCACCAGTGACACATATATCAGTTTTAGTGAAGTGGCTTTAACCTCCCAGTTCACCAAACTGCCATCGGAGCGCCAAAACGACTTCATTTCCTCCATCACCATCAACCAAGTTGTTTCACTTCCCGCTGCTGACCCTTTCCTGTTGAGCCTGTTCAAAGAGGAAGTGTAGCCCATCCTCGCCCTCATCGCTGGTCTTCTGGGTGTAGGTTCTTTGGGGGAAATCACCAGGGTATGTGTTTATTTCTTGTGGTTAATGTCTCAAAGGGGGTTAGTGTTAGATATCCCTGGTTTCCTTGCGGCCAACATTCGGACCCAGTTCCGGGAGCTTTCAGAAGCCAGTCACTTCCGTTTATGTTCAATGGTCTTCTATCTTTTCTTGCATCAGCACGCTGATAAGTTTGAGGGCTTGGGTTTAGATAGGGTATATGACGTGAATTCCCAACCCCGACCAGTTTTTGACTGGAATTGTTCTGTACACCAATTACCTAAGGGGGAGGGTTATTCCAGTTTTGTAAATAGTTTCATGTCCATTTCTTATACTATTATCCACGATTCACCCTCACCTAGATTTTTCCCTGAGATGAAGAGCTGGCTACAGGCCGGAAAATCCCAGAGCACTGGGGACTGGTATCTATTTGACAACTACACTGAAATTTAGGTCTACGGAGCCGAGGTTTCCCCTTACCAGCTGCCTGTGCTTCCTGTTCGACGAGTATATGCGCTGGAGTACATTTGGCAGACCCTTAAGGCTGACCAAATCCATTTTGTCCCTGCAAAGAAGGGTTTCATCCTGAGACTTCCCATCACAATCGGCCCTTTTGTTGTGAATTCAAGACATGCCCTTCCCATTGTCGAGAAAATGTTGCAAGGCCTGGACCTAAGGCTGGGTAAGGGTTGGGCCTATGATCCTCAGGAAATTATCTCAAACATAAGGAAGAGGAACAAGTCCACACCTTATATACATGAATCAAGGCCTTTCATGGAATGGAGGGCTAACCTTGAAACTTGTCCTTTGGTTTCGCAGATGGAGACAGATTCTTCTGCCACAGGGGAAGAAGAGGACATCAATAAAGGGCAAGGTGGGGAAGAAGCAGGTACCTCAGGAGCAGGCTCTCCCCTTCGCAAAAAGTAGAAAACAACCTCCAGTGAGGCAGAAGTCATAGGGGAAGAGCAACTGCTAGAACTGTTCATGCCGTATGGTCAACTGGACAAGAGTAAAGCCGCGATAAAAGTGCTGAGAGATAGTACCACCTCTTCCGACTTTTCGGAAGTCTCGCAGGCCATCAGAGATCTTACCTCACCAAGGGCAGTTGTAAGGAACCAGGCAAATAGAACGATCAGGGATAAGCACAAAGCCGAGCTGGAAGGATATGTAGAGAAGTATCACACCAGGGTTTCTACCACCATGAATGTGGACACGGAACACGTGGTATTATCTATGGCTGAGGCCATCTTGGATCCTAATACAGGTACCACTAGTTATCGGGTGCTCGAACATGCAATTGACATGGCCAAGGTGCCAGCAACCGATATGTGCAACCTGTTTCAGGTCGTGAATGATATGTTGAATGACGAGGTGATGCGGGTCACCATTGCACTAAGAAAGCTGGAAACAAAGCATGAATAGGTGAGGGCGACCCTGAAAAATGAACAGGAAAACTCTCGTGCCCAGACAAATCAAGTTCGTGGCCTCCAAGAGTTAATCAAGGGAGAGGATACGGGAGAAACAAACCCGCAGCGACGCCTGAACCATCAGCAGATAGCTAGCAAAGATGCACTCAGTTCGCCAGTCAGATCGCCATCTCATCCGCAAATGTTCCACCACCAGCATCTGCAACTGCCTCAACTCCTTCGTATCTGTGAAACATTGTCAACTCATGATTTGGCCTCAGTGGCCTTTTTAATTTTTACTTAGTTAGCTACTTTTAAAGTTTCAAGTGGGCTTCACGTTCCACTTCAACATTTTACTTTTACCAGACTGTTGTTTAAATATTTTGTTTTAAAAACGACCGAGTGCCTAACTGTCCATGATGAGAGGCCTTTATTCCTCATCATAAATTTTGTTATTTTGATAAGGACCTTTAACAAATTTTGGTCATGCGAAGAAGATATTTTTCCCAGAAATATCTTCTCGCTCGGTTATGAAGATGTCTATATAAGAAATATCCAAAGAGAAGAACAGGTTCCAAATTTTCTGAAGAATTGACCGTAAAAGAATGTTTTGTATGTTTTTTGTGAAATTTGTAATACAAATGTGAAGAGCCCGTCGGGTTTTCAATGAGAAAGAGTTTTGATCTTTAAGGAGGATTCTAGTCTTGGTACTTTACAGTGTGTACTTCTTTCTTATGTGCTGTAGTTTAACCATTAATTCCGTTTATATCCATTTATCTTGTGTCACATTCTGGAATGCGAGTAGCCCATTGTTTCTGATGTAAATTTATCCTTGTTGATACTTATGTCATAAGCTTAATTGGAACTTTAAATATGGCTCAGGTGTGACATTCTGTTTCATTTCCAGTTCATCCGCATTTCTGCTATATTGACTGCTAATGAGATGTTATTTACAAATGTTGTCTTCATGTGTGGATTCTTATTTTACTAAGCCCACTACATGCTGGTATATGTTTCTGGATGTTGTCTCAACAGTAGTTAGTATCCTCCCTATTCTACGAATACAATAGATATTCTGTGATTAGCAATCTATGTGAAGTGTTTAGAATCCAACCCTCTTTGCAGTTAAGCTGCTTTTGAATTGTCTGCTACATTTCGTTTTAGAGTTTCACATATTGCCTCTGAAATATTGCTTTCTCTGTTAAGTGACTTCTGGAAATTTTGGTCCCATTCAAGTTAAATTTCCTATTTACAAAGAAATAGCATGAGAGCTCAGTTCTGCTAGTCATCCTGATCATAATATATTTCTATTGCTCTCTGCTATATAAGATGTACTAGGCACTGGTCTTTTACAACTCGAGACTATCTCTAGGATCGACAACATCTTTTTGGTGCCGTTGTCGGGGAACAAAATTAAGAATAACTGAAATCCCTGGGCCTCAACAAACCCGATCCACTCTTCAATTAGGTGAGCATGGAGAGTTGAGAGTTGTATACATCTCACCTTGGCGACTCCACATCCGTTTTTAAAATAAATCTAATTGCAGTCCTGGCTCCCCGGAATCCACACCTTAGGTTAGATACGTCTCAGCCAAAGACTCCCTCTGTGTCTAACCCAGAAAGAATTTTACATAGAAGAAATTAGAGGGAGAGACAATTTACCCATACTGAAATCCCACAATTCTCTCTAGAAGATTTTCCTTCTTCCTCTTCTCAAGTGGCCCAAGTACAAGATTCTGACTCCGCTGTGGGAGGAACCGATTACTACTCAGACATTCTACCTCCTGGCAACATCCAAGTTAAAGACGAGGCCGAATCCATAGACACCACCCGTTATACATTTCACCCCACTCCAGAGGCTGAGGAAATCAAAGAAGTCACTGAGGTATCTGCTGTTAATACTCCGTCTTTGTCTCCATCATCTCAAGTTGATGTTCACTATATTCCCATCATCATCCACACCTCACTTCCTCCGCCTCCTCCACTTACACATCGAGTCCTTCTGTTACCTCCACCTCCTCCTCCAATGGAAAACGTCCCGGGCTTCTTGCTGAATAAATATGCCCCCCTGGCATTACCTCAAGTACTGAACGACCTGCCACAGGATTATCTAAAGATCCTGCCTCATTTCAATGGGGAAAATGAAATCGAATCTCAAAAAAACCTTGAGGTCTTCTGATCCTTTGCAGAAAATTTCAACGTGGAACATCTTGACGTAGTCTTAAGACTATTTGTGCAATCCCTCGACGGCGAAGCTAGAAAATGGTTCAAGACGCTGGGAGACCGTTCTATAAATACGTGGGAAGCAATGGAAGACATTTTTCTCAAAAAATTGGGAGAGAAAAAAGACCATGGGCACTGTCTGACTGAGTTTAATACACTCAAGAAAATACACAATGAAGGAGTGGCCAAGTTTATTAAGAGATTTAACAAGTTGTACCTGAGCCTTCCCACTGAAATGAAACCACACCAGACTGCTGCCAAGGTGGTGTTTGTGGTAGCCTTTGACTCTGAATTCGGCTTTGCCCTAAGAGAAAAAAAGCCAGCCACTCTGGATGATGCCCAGACAGATGCACTGGAGATTGAGGCAAACTTCGCCTCCACTGGTAAATCCAAGGGAAAATCTGAGCAAGATACAAGAATAATGGGAAAGGAAGAGGTATCCACCTCGAGCCAAGATAGAGATTCAGCTAATGACAGGATTGAGGAAATGAACAAGATGATCAAGAATCTATCAAGCAAGCTGGTGAAGCTTGAAATGGAGGCAAAGAGTTCATCCTCCAAGAATTTCCAAAATGCTCCTAACAGAGGCTTTAACCCTCAATACAAAAATCCACCCTTGCAGATACTGCAAAGGGGACAAAAGGAGCAGCAAGATCAGGTACCACACCCCTATAATTGGAAGGGCAAGTAGAGGGTTCTACTGAAGACACTGCTTACGAGCAAGAGGAGGCACACCTTGCTTTCTCAAATAGTGATGAAGTTGAATGTCCCGTACATGAAAGTGGCGAAATGGAGGTGCAAGAACACACCGAATTGAAAGCTAATGAAGATACTAAAGACCCTGAGATTGATGACTACTGCAAGCAGTTCATCGATTTAATGCAAGCTCAGTTCAATAGAAAGTATGACCTCAGGTCCTCCAGAAAGAGAACTCGCACTCAGGATCAGGAGGAGGACACACCACAAGAAGAGGTACCTCCTCGGAAGGAGACAACTCCTCTAAAGACCTCGGACAAAGGTAAGAGGCCCCTTAACCATTCTTTACAATCTGCTGATCAAATTCCTTCATCTTCACAAGTGGCTACACCCCCTGATGTCAAGCCAGTCTTAAAAGAAGTCAAACCTTCCCCTCAGAACAAAGACTCCAAAGATAAAGAATCAAAAGAAGTGTCAGTAGATAAGTCCTCCTCTGCTTTCAGTCTACAGAAGGAGCTTGAGAAAGTGAAAATCCCAGTCCCTTTGACCGAGTTGTTAAAGAAGCCTGCATATCAGTCCCAGGTCACATCCTTTATGCTTCCTCCAGAAGTAATAAATATTCCAGACAGCCTGAACCTTCAGGAAGAAAGACCTATGGTTGTTTTTGGCCCACATATAGAAGAATTGGATGATGCCACTCCCCCTTTTTATGTGTCTTTAGTAATACATGACCTGCTACTGCATAACTGCATGTTGGATTCAGGAGCCTCTCATAATCTTCTACCCCTCTCGGTCATGGAGCAACTAGGACTACAGATCACCCACCCATACAAAGATCTTTATTCGTTTGACTCCAAAAGATTTAAGTGCCTGGGCATGATAAAAGACTTGGTGGTTAACCTGGCTCAGATCCCAGCAAAAAGTGTAGTAATGGATATAGTCGTAGCTGACATCCCAGCTCGCTTCGGCATGCTACTGTCAAGGTCTTGGGGAACCAAAATTGGGGGATCGATCAAATTTGACCTGACCTATGCCACTATCCCTGTATTCGGTGGTCAAGAGAGGAGGCTGTACCGGGAAACCAGATTTGTCAAGACAGTTACCAAGGCAGATGATTCAGTTAATTCTCCGGTTTATAGCAGAGAGGGGGATTTCTCATGTTTAATGCTGGAGGAAGATCAGGAGTACGCACATGAACCATCATTTTTCCAGATCAAGATAGAACAGTCCATAGAAAGTCCTGAATCAGAAATCTGGACACTACATTTTGATGGGGCTAACTCCAGGGAAGGTAATGGGGCTGGAGTGTTATTGATTTCTCCTGCAGGCCAATGGGTCCCTTTATCCTTTAAGCTATAGTATGAAGCCACAAACAATGTGGCTGAATATGAAGCACTCCTACTGGGGCTGCAGACAGCTAGGAGTATGAACATAAAAAGTCTAAAAGTTCTGGGAGATTCAGAATTGGTAGTCAGACAGGTGAGAAATCAGTGCCAAGCTAAACATCCTAGGCTAAGGGCTTATAGGAATGAAGTTTGGGATCTGGTGGAGAATTTATTCTTGTAATTTAATATCCATTTCATGCCCCGGGAGAATAATAGAATGGAAAAATCTCTTGCAGTTGCTGCTAGTACTTTTCGTCCACCCCAGAACCCTCTCTTGAGGTACGAAATTGAGATACGTTATCGGCCATCAATCCCTGACAATATCAAACAATGGCAAGTATTTGAAGATGAAGAGCAGGTGAAGAGATTCTTGGAAATAGTTGGAGAATTTTCCAACATGGAGATTGATAGTTGTGAAGAGGAAGAGACAGAGGTTACCCCAGGAAATAAGTGGGAAGAAAAGGTAGCTGGCCACAAATTTCTGCAGTTGAAAGGGAATGTCATTCCTCGAGGATTAGTGCCTTTGGAAAGGCTATTTAACAAGAATGATGTTCCCCTACAGCCGAACAAAGTTGTGGAGGAGGATCAGGTAGAAGATCTGAATCTTGGCACCGAGGTTGACCCCAAGATCGTGAAGCTGTCCAAGAAGGTCCCAGAAGAATATAGACAGCCTTACCAGAAGTTATTTCAGTCCTATAAAGATGTTTTTGCATGGTCTTGTCAAGACCTAAAAACTTTTGATATCAGCATTATGCAGCACAAAATTCCATTTAAGGGAGATGCCAAACCACACAAGCAGAAGCTTAGGCAGATAAATCCATTGTTGCTACCCTCTATTGAGAAAGAAATTAAGAAACCGTTGAAGGCCAAAATCATTGTACCATTAAGATATTCTGAGTGGGTAGCAAATCTAGTCCCTGTACGGAAGAAGAATGGAGAAATAAGGTTATGTGTTGATTTTAGGAATCTGAACGGAGCATCCTTGAAGGATAATTATCCACTGCCAAAGATGAACCACATCTTGCAAAAAGTGGTAGGAGCATCCCGAATGTCGATGATGGATGGATTCTCTGGGTACAATCAGGTGGCCGTACTACCAGAGGACCAAAAGAAGACTGCCTTTACCACTCCATGGGGGACATTTATGTATGCCAAAATGCCTTTTGGGTTGATTAACGCGGGGGCCACTTTCCAAAGGGCCATGGATATTTCTTTTATCGGAGAGCAGGATAAGTTCATGGTGGTATACCTGGATGACATTACGGTGTTTTCAAAACATGATACAAAACACATTGAACACTTGCACAGAACTTTTGAGAAGTGCAGAAAGTATGGCCTCTCCCTCAATCCACAAAAGTCTTTGTTTTCACTAGAGGAGGGCAAGCTCTTGGGACATATTGTTACCAAAGACGGAGTAAAGATAGATCATAAGAGAGTGGAAGTCATAAATGACATTTCACTCCCCCGAAATAAGAAGGAAGTTTAGGTATCCCTAGGTCGTATAAATTTCCTGAGAAGGTTCATTCCTAAATATGCTGAGATAGTTAGGCATATTACCGACATGTTAAAGAAGAACAACGAGGTTAAGTGGTCACAAGAATCAAGAGAAGCTTTTGCCAAGATTAAGAATGGATTTGTTGAAGCCCCTGTGTTAGCCGGGCCAAATTATACCAAACCTTTTATGATCTTTTCCTTCGCATCACCTCATACAGTAGCAGGGGTTCTGTTGCAGAAAAATGAAGATGGGTATGAGCAGCCTATTGCCTTTTTCAGTCAGGTGCTTCGTGATGCTGAGCTGAAGTATGACATATTGGAAAAACAGGCATATGCACTGGTGAAATCCCTCAAAGCTTTTCGTATGTATATTCTCCAGTCCCATATCACTGAATTTGTGCCCACAATAGTTGTCAAAGATATTCTTGTTCAAGGAGATAGTGAAGGTAAAAGAGGGAAATGGATAGCCAAAATATAGGAGTATGAGCTGGACATCCGCCCCACTAAATTAATCAAGGGGTAGGGGTTAGCCAAAAATCTTATCTGAGTCAAATTGCCAGGCTTTGGGTATAAATCTGTCCATGGTGGCAAACGAGACATCTAAAGGGGAAGAAGGGCCACAGGGAGTAGAGATAGCTTCCCAGAAAACACACATGAAATACCTCACCAGCCAGTGGTACAAAGAAATAGTGGAATATCTGCTAACATTAAGTTGCCCACCTAGCTGTGAAAAAGCTAAATACAGAGCACTGAGGTTGAAGTCACAGAAGTACATGGTTGCAAACGGACGGCTGTATTGGAGGGACCCCTCAGGCATCCTGCTCCTATGCCTGAAAGAGGAAGAGGTAGAAGGTATAATGGTTGAGTTTCACGAAGGAATCTGCGGGGCCATTATAGTTGGAGGGCTACTGCTCACAAGATCCTAAAGGATGGTTTCTTCTAGCCTAAACTATTTGGGGACGTGTTTACCCGAGTGAGAGGCTGTGAGAAGTGCCAAAAGTTTGCCAAGAGACAGAAGCTAGCACCTCTCCCTATGATACCTGTCCACGTAGATGAGCCATTCCAGCAGTGGGGAATTGACTTCATTGGAGAAATACACCCCCCATCCAGCGGTCAGCATAAGTGGATATTAACCACCACGGACTATTTCACAAAGTGAGTAGAGGCCATACCTGCCAGAAATGCAACAGACACCGTGGTGATGAAATTCATAGAAGAAAACATCATATCCAGATTTGGTTGCCCTGCTAAGATTGTGACTGATAATGCACAGGCCTTTAAATCTGCCAAGTTTGTCAGTTTCTGTCAACAGTACAACATTGCACTAGGCCACTCAAAAGCCTATTACCCACAGGGAAATGGCCTAGCAGAGTCATCAAATAAAACGCTGGTGAGAGCACTAAAGAAGGCTATAAATGAAAATTAGAAAAATTGGGATTCCCAATTAAAATTTTCTCTATGGGCTAACAGGATCACCAGCAAGAGAGCAACCGGGAAGTCCCCATACGAATTAGTATATGGGAGGGCATCATTTTTCCCTGTGCAGCTAGCATTACCAGTGGCTAGATTCATGCAAGAAAGTCAAGAAGAACCGGATGACGTAACCAGGAGAATCAACTAGCTGGTGGAGCTAGAAGAAACGCGGAATCAGGTGAATCAAAGATTAGTTGAATACCAGGAGAAAATGAAAGATCTCTTTGACCAACGTGCCAAGGACAGAAAATTAAAAATTGGAGATCTAGTACTCAGGTGGGACGTTAGAAGGGCTGATAAAGGTAAACATGGTAAATTTGATCCCCTCTGGTTCGGCCCATTTAAAATTGCAGAACAAGGAGGCAAAAATACCTTCAGATTGGAAAATTTACAGGGAGATCTGCTTGACGCCCCTGTAAACGGTCAGTTTCTCAAGACTTATTTCCATTTCTGAGTCAGGCCAAGAGGGCCTGATGTATCATATTGTATATTAGTGCTTGTTTTCATCTTTGTTTAAATAATGTGCGTGGCTATGAATCATGAAGAGGAATGGCATTCACAGAAGATAAACAGGCGGTCTGCAAAGTTCTCGACACGTTCGAGGATGAACGTGTCGTCCCCAGATGGAGCCAATGTTGATCATCGATTAACAATAGTCAGTCTTCTGAGTTAACTTTGGATAGATAGGTATTGAATGATATGGAAAATGGTGAAACATTTAAAAATTTAATTGGTGAGAAACGATGATGAGACAAGTATTGTGCTAAAAAAAAAAACAAGTGTACGAGAAAGGTCAAAACACAAGGCGAAAAGGGAGAACAGTACCTCAAATAGCGCAAAGATACGGGGCAAAGGATGCAAAGCGAAATAATTTAAACATTGGCCGCGTCTCACATGGGCACGTGAGGAATTCCCCATATGGAAGTTTCCGCCGGGGGGGGGTAGTAGGCAGAAGGGAGGATAGACCCACACCCCCGCGGAATTATATTGGAGCATCACGGGTGGGCCCAAGGTAAAGAGCGACGTGGCAGGTCAAAGACATTGGGATTTCGGTGACGTGGCAGATCGGAACGTGGGCCCTAAAGACTGGTACGCAGTATATTTAACCTGGCTCACGAATAAGAGGTTTCGAGAATCGTATGGTTCATTGCAGCAAAAAGGTAAGGTATGTCTCTAGGCTAACTGGTATAGAGGCCCGTACCAGTATTAAACCCGGCACGCGGTGTTCACCTGTCCCTAGCTGACGCCCAATCCCTATGTGCCGCGTGCTCCACTTTCAGTGTCCTTACGGCACTTTCCCCCCCGTTTATTTTACCCATCCGCTTTTTTACCTCAGAACGCTCAGTCGTAAAATAACAGTCTTACCGTAGTTTACTCCAGTAAAAGTCACAGGTCTTCCAGCTACGGTATAAACTAAGTGGGAATCGGAGCCAAGGTCTACCCAGTCGCTATCAACACCCCCGCGTCATTTTCCTGAGTATATTTCCCTGTTGCACAGGTATTCCGTCCCCCATTTACTCTTTGCTTTCATTTCGTCTTTTAAAGGTTTTATATGTCAATCATGGGGAGGGGCACACCCAAGAAAGCCGAACCAGAAACCCCTCAAGTACGAGAAACCAGAAACCCTCCCGAGTTTGAGCCTTTCATCGACTTGCAAGCCGGAATCCATGACCCCCAATACCCTTTTCATATCAGCAGCATTAAACCCCAGCTTTTTAGATGACATGTTGAGAATAGAGACTGGTACCGAGTGGTTGTATCTGGTTTATACCATCAAATTACTCCCCAAGTCTATTCTGTGGTTGATTTTATTTGCTGGCTCAGAGACGCTTATGATGAGCAGCGGGGCACGTTTACCTCCCCTCAAGGGAATAAGATATTTTCGCTTTTCTACGACCTTATCAGGCAAGCCCTCCTCTTTCCCACCAGCGAAACATATATTAGTTTCAGTGAAGTGGCTTTAACCTCCCATTTCACCAAACTTCCATCGGCGCGCCAAAACGACTTCATTTCCTCCATCACCATCAACCAAGTTGTTTCACTTCCCGCTGCTGACCCTTTCCCACTGAGCTTGTTCAAAGAGGAAGTGCAGCCCATCCTCGCCCTCATCGCTGGTCTTCTGGGTGTAGGCGCTTTGGGGGAAATCACCAGGGTATGTGTTTATTTCTTGTGGTTAATGTCTCAAAGGGGGGTAGTGTTAGGTATCCCTGGTTTCCTTGTGGCCAACATTCGGGCCCAGTTCCGGGAGCTTTCAGAACCCAGTCACTTCCGTTTCTGTTCAATGGTCTTCTATCTTTTCTTGCATCAGCACGCTGATAAGTTTGAGGGCTTGGGTTTAGATAGGGTATATGACGTGAATTCCCAACCCCGACCAGTTTTTGACTGGAATTGTTCTGTATGCCAATTACCTAAGGGGGAGGGTTATTCCAGTTTTGTAAATAGTTTCATGTCCATTGCTTATACTATTATCCATGATTCACCCTCACCTAGAGTTTTTCCTGAGATGAAGAGCTGGCTACAAGCCGGAAAATCCCAGAGCACTGGGGACTGGTATCTATTTGACAAATACACTGAAATTCGGGTCTACGGAGCCGAGGTTTCCCCTTACCAGCTGCCTGTATTTCCTGTTCGACGAGTATATGCGCTGGAGTACATTCAGCAAACCCTTAAGGCTGACCAACTCCATTTTGTCCCTGCAAAGAAGGGTTTCATCTTGAGACTTCCCATCACAATCAGCCCTTTTGTTGTGAATTCAAGACATGCCCTTCCCATTGTCGAGAAAATGTTACAAGGCCTGGACCTAAGGCTGGGTAAGGGTTGGGCCTATGATCCTCAGAAAATTATCTCAAACAGAAGGAAGAGGAACAAGTCCACACCTTATATACATGAATCAATGCCTTTCATGGAATGGAGGGCTAACCTTGAAACTTGGCCTTTGGTTTCGCAGATGGAGATAGATTCATCTGCCACAGGGGAAGAAGAGGACGTCAATAAAGGGCAAGGCGAGGAAGAAGCAGGTACCTCAGGAGCAGGCTCTCCCCTTCGCAAAAAGCAGAAAACATCCTCCAGTGAGGCATAAGTCATAGGGGAAGAGCAACTGCTAGAACCGTTCATGCCGTATGGTCAACTGGACAAGAGTAAAGCCGGGATAAAAGTGCTAAGAGATAGTACCACCTCTTATGACTTTTCGGAAGTCTCGCAGGCCATCAGAGATCTTACCTCACCAAGGGCAGTTGCAAGGAACCAGGAAAATAGAACGATCGGGGATAAGCACAAAGCCGAGCTGGAAGGATATGTATAGAAGTATCACACCAGCGTTTCTGCCACCATGAATGTGGACACAAAACACCTGGTATTATCTATGGCTGAGGCCATCTTGGATCCTAATACATGTACCACTAGTTATCGGGTGCTCGAACATGCAATTTACATGGCCAAGGTGCCAGCAACCGATATGTGCAACCTGTTTCAGGTCGTGAGTGATATGTTTAAGGACGCGGTGATGCGGGTCACCACTGCACTAAGAAAGCTGGAAACAAGGCATGAACAGGTGAGGGTGACCCTGAAAAATGAACAGGAAAACTCTCGTGCCCAGACAAATCAATTTCACGGCCTCCAAGAGTTAATCAAGGGAAAGGATACGGGAGAAAAAAACCCGCAGCGACGCCTGAACCATCAGCAGATAGCTAGCAAAGATGCACTCAGTTCGCCAGTCAGATCGCCAGCTCATCCGAAAATGTTCCACCACCAGCATCTGCAACTGCCTCAACTCCTTCGCATCTGTGAAACACTGTCAACTCATGATTTGGCCTCAGTGGCCTTTTTACTTTTTACTTAGTTAGCTACTTTTCAAGTTTCAAGTGGGCTTCACGTTCCACTTCAGCATTTTACTTTTACCAGACTGTTGTTTAAATATTTTGTTTTAAAAACGGCCGAGTGCCTAACTATCCATGATGAGAGGCCTTTATTCCTCATCATAAATTTTGTTATTTTGATAAGGACCTTTAACAAATTTTGGTCATGCGAAGAAGATATTTTTCCCAGAAATATCTTCTCGCTCGGTTATGAAGATGTCTATATAAGAAAGATCCAAAGAGAAGAATAGGTTCCAAATTTTCTGAAGAATTGACCGTAAAAGAATGTTTTGTATGCTTTTTGTGAAAGTTGTAATAAAAATGTGAAGAGCCCGTCGGGTTTTCAATGAGAAAGAGTTTTGATCTTTGAGGAGGATTCTGGTCTTGGTACTTTACAGTGTGTACTTCTTTCTTATGTGCTGTAGTTTAACCATTAATTCCGTTTATATCCATTTATCTTGTGTCACATTTTGGAATGCGAGTAGCCCACTGTTTCTGATGTAAATTTATCCTTTTTGATACTTATGTCATAAGCTTAATTGGCACTTTAAATATGGCTCAGGTGTGACATTCTGTTTCATTTCCAGTTCATCCGCATTTCTACTATATTGACTGCTAATGAGATGTTATTTACAAATGTTTTCTTCATGTGTGGATTCTTATTTACTAAGCCCACTACATGCTGGTATATGTTTTTGGATGTTGTCTCAACAGTAGTTAGTATCCTCCCTATTCTACGAATACAATAGATATTATGTGATTACCAATCTCTGTGACGTGTTTAGAATCCAGCCCTCTTTGCAGTTAAGCTGCTTTTGAATTGTCTGCTACATTTCGTTTTAGAGTTTCACATCTTGCCTCTGAAATATTGCTTTCTCTGTTAAGTGACTTCTGGAAATTTTGGTCCCATTCAAGTTAAATTTCCTATTTACAAATAAATAGCATGAGAGCTCAGTTCTGCTAGTCATCCTGGTCATAATATATTGCTATTGCTCTCTGCTATATAAGATGTCCTAGGCATTGGTCTTTTACAACTCGAGACTGTCTCTAGGATCGACAACAATTTCTTTGAATTATCTTCATATTTATTTCCTCCTAAAGATCCCTCTCCTTCCTTGTGAAGTTTTGACCCTTCTCCTTCAAGTTTCTCATTTATTTATTGATAAAGAACTCTCACCATTTCAGTCAAGTCAAAGAATGCTTTCCTTAACACTTTTCTTTCTCCTTGGGATCAACTTCTTCAGGAATTTGTCCTTCTCCTGAAGTCATGCTTATGGCTTCTTCTGCTTCTCTTTGAGGTGAAATTGAAGGTAGAGATAATGGCACTCTTGCCCTACTTGGCTGAGGATTAATTTGAGCTTTCACTAATTGACCTTCTCCTTTCTTAAGCTTTAGCCTAGTAAGCATTAAAACTCTTGCAAGCTATTAAACAAAATTTGCACAATAACAATACTAAGGGTAAAACTCTAGCTCTGATACCAACTTGATCTGAATGGAATGTACTACTTTTTCTGTGATAAGTATCCAAATAGTAATTAAAATGTGTGCATAAGGTTCTCTGAAGTTTGCAGGTGAAACAAATGATTTTAACTTAGTTAAACAAATTTTTGTGTGAGGTTAAAGCATGTAAATTGCTAATAAAACACTGTACAATAGTAAATAATAGAGAATTAAACATCACATGTAATAGTACGCAACAAATTTGATGAAGCAGTTCACCCCTCCTAGGCTACATCTACTGGTCTAGCTCCCAATGGCATGTCCCTCATATCTTATTTCTAAAAAATGGTAAGTACATGTGAATAAAAGCCTAAAATGGTTGTGATCTCTATAAAAATAGCTTCAAAATGCTTGAATTAGCCAGGAATGACTATTCATTTGCATAAAACAGAGAATGTATGCTTAATACACTAACAACACCCTAGTGGCCCTGGGGGCTCCTTGACCTCTCCTGAAGAAAAACCTGCACAAAATGACCTTTGATGGCTTTGAAACCTCTACCAATGTGTTCATAATGTCAAAATTAGTCTAGGTAGACTCTTTCTTTTCCAAAATTGGTCAAAAATTGACTTCTCCATGCATTTTTTCTAATGACACCTAGGAAAACTCCACTAAATGTGGAGATTGTTAGTTAACTAGAGTTAAATTGATTGAAAACCAAAAATTTTAGGGACACACTCCATAAATTTCAGCGGTTAGGTGCTGGCATTATATTTTATGTCGGGAGTGGTCACATATGTTCCGCCAAAATTGTCGGACCAACCCACCATCTAAATCGTTGGATAAACCGTATTAAATGTTGTTAATACACCAAGAAATATGGTCACATGACCCTTTAAACCAGCATGGATAAGATTGTTATGGTAATCGTCGGAAGGTTAGCACCTGGTCGCGAGCGTGGGGTTATATCAAGCGGGGACTAGCCCTTAAGGGCTGGCCCCCTTTGCCACTGGCAGTGAATCTTATGAAATTTAAACAGGCATTGCATCCATACCATGTTAAGAACCACTCGTGGCCTGAATGGCCAAGTGCTTTACACATGGATGGGAGATCATGCGTTCCATTCCCGCAGACTCCAAAATTTTTCCATAACCACTAACCTCTTGCCTGGGGCCACGTGGTAGCCTCCGAACAGGCCACGTGGCACCCACTATTAGGCCAACAAACCTTAATACAATTTTTTTTCCAAATATATATTTTTTTTCAAAATTTTCATATAAAGTCAAAATGAGTCAAAGGTCCAGTTTTTGGAGTTTACTTGGCTTTTCAAACCTTCATAAATTCTGCATAAAACCTCTATTTTGCGAACCGTTCACGACGCCAGAATTGAAATGACGAGACCTTTCCAGTTTCTTAGGTTGCAACCACTTCTGAGCACTTTCATTTTTGAGCATTTTTGAGCAATGGACATGATCTCCTAATCATTTATATATGTTGAAGACGTAATATTAAAGCCATTGCCATTTTTTCCATTAATATAAATACCCATTACTGTTACAGAATTGATGGTATAAGACCTGAATTTTGGACTAAGCTACATGATGGCATATAAAAGATAATATAACTTGATGAACATTCCTACAACTAGTTGTTATGTTTGTGATAGTCAAAAGAACTCAAAAGACCCATTATACACTAGGAAGGCTGCAACAAATGTTTATCAACTTTCTTGAAATAAGTTTGTATGTCAAATATCATGTGAAATAACTTGAAATAACTACAGAAGACTTTTTCCTTCACTACCAAAGGCTCATGATTCAGAAAACTAGGTCTAATGAAGAACACCAATAGAGACAGTTGCCAAAATGTACCATTAGAAACAATATACAACAATTAAGACACCCAATATAAGAGAAAATATTGACTTTGTATCATACAATGCATGTTGCAATAGCAATTTCAACCTTAACTTTGGAGTCTTAAAATGTGTTATTTCATTTTTTTACTACCTGCCCATAATAATATAGAAAAATTAGTATGGAAATTTTTTTAACCCCATAAGCCTCAACGGTTTAGTTTTGGTTAAATAATAGAGCTAAGAGAAGCATTTAATTACCTTTAGTTGTATATTATCAACACCATTTCCACTAATCAAGAATACAAACAATAAACATCTATTATGTTGACAAAGTTTGAAAATGAAAAGCATTGAGAAAATGAGCCGATACTATGTCATGCAAGACTAGGTGCCACAGGTATTTATATCTCAACATTTTCCTTGCCAAATGAGTCTTGATTACATAAAATACAGGTAAATTTTACTCAATTATATGAAACTAATAACAAATGTTTCATGCTGGAAGAATGGGAAATTCTAATATTTGGAATTCAACAAGGTATTGCTTCTATAGAATATTGAATTGTGGTGCCTTCAATGTATTAGAAATATTTTTTAGTGCATATATTGAGCTACTACCCTTGAATTGGTGCACACAACCATCAACTCTCTTGAAATCAAGTAGTTCCTGATTGTTGTCCCTGATTATAAATTTAGAAGGATTAGTTATTATTTCCTTATTTTTGAATACTTACTGGCACAAAAGTCTAGAAAAACTTAAAGAAATTACACATAATCTACATTTGCAACCTTTATTCTCCCATTAACAATAGGCTCACACGTTGCTTTATAAAAAATAAATCTTTTCATTTGAAGCATCTATGTAAAACCAAGGGCTAAAGACAAAATAAACAAAATATGTTTCTCTTAGAAAAAAACCAATAGACCATGGAAAATTATGTAGGACATTCAAATTCTTTGACAAATTAGTTAGTAGTTTATCAGAATCCTCAAAGAACAAAATCAAAACCTCTGCAACAAAATCAGGATTACTCTCATCTTGTAGCTGTTGCAGTTGTGTGAATTTCGCATCCACGAATCCCTAAAAAAATGTGCAGAATCGTGATATTTATGGGTATCACTTTCTTGAATTATTTCCAAAATTAAATCAAAACAAAAATATGTGTCATGTGCCACACCTTCTATTCTAGTGTCAAAAAAGGCATATAAAAATGAATAACTTGAACTGCATTTTGGATTAAAAAGAAAACATATAACTTTTCTTTACACGACCACTCTACAGAGTCCAATTCTTGAAGGAGGTTATGACAATATTGTGCTTTAATGCATTACCCATCAGAAATGTTGATGTCACCATGACCACTATAATTTCTTAGTTTTTCAAATTCCATAACAGACATGACCTTCTGGTCTAATGTAAAAGTGAAGAAATCATTGAACATAGGTTTCAAGTTACATTTCTCCTATGGAGGGGAACTAGTTGACATAAAAACAACCTATAATTATCTAGGGCTCCAGTTTTTAGGGCCTTCTTTCAGTGTGAAACCTATGGCTATTCAAGGGATTTATATTACACTGACATAAATAGGGAAATAGATACAAATATGGGGATAAATGAATATGTAATAGCCCCAAACGGGAATGCTCAGCAATGCCTGCAGGAATAACACACTCTTCAGAAATCTGTGCACTGAAATGAGTTTTCCACTCCTGTATCCCTTAGATCAGTGGATCTAGTATCTAGATCCAAAAGGAGAGAAAAAAACAAATCAAACTAGGTAAGGTAAACAGACCTCCCACCACTTAGTATGGTTGGAAAACACCCAAGGAATGGGGCTGCAACTATATGCAAGAAAATGCTTTATAAATAACGCATTTGAACTAAATGAGAGCAGGAGAAAAATATACAAGCTCAAATATTACATGTACGTCAGTAATTTAGATTTACAATATAGAGAATACAATGTACAATAGAAAATAGAAGACTATACAGAAGAAACCCTCAGAGAGGAGGTGCTACAACCACATGAAATGTTTGAATAAGCTTGACAACGTTATTTTCATTAGCTGAAGCAGCATTAGATTACAAATCAGATCTAGAGCAGATCTGTATACAAAATGATAGATCTAATTCAGATATGTATACAAGACAGGCTCCTTAATACAATCCCCTTGGGTTTTAGGAAAAACATGAATAACAATGAGTAGATCTGAGATCTAAGTTGTAGATCTGCAGTAATATTCAGAAAAATATGAAGCATATGAAGTACAACAGATCAGATCTAAAACCAAACATGGATTAGTTGGCTAATCCATGGATCACCACAGTAAAAGGAAGAATCCAATCACCAGAGATCTCTCCTCCAAGATGATGCCAAAACTCCCTGCAACTCTGCTCTTGCAAATAACGCAATACTGGAAGAGAGACTACACTGTAGACTCTGAGAAGACTTTGGCCTGATGCCAAGGTATGGATCTTAAGCTTCAAGGGTCTAGAACACTCTTATCAAAGGGATAAGAGACTTTCCAAGTGAAAAGGGGTGCTAGAGATGCATAGATTTGGAAAGATCTATCCTCCACTTGTTGCAGCTTACAAGGAAAACCAAATCCTAAATAGGATCAACGCTGTAGGTGCAAGATGAAGCTTGGCCAAATGCCAGATAGTGGACAAGGCAAACAAGGCTCCTCCAAGAGCTTCTCTAGGAAGGAGGTGGGATTCCCACTCAGGAACACCCAATGCTAAGCAGCATTATTCTCAGCTAAACAATAGAGAATGATATATGTCTAAGCAGAAAATATATTCAGAAATATACACAATCAACTACCCTCTCATGCTGCTCTCCTCTTCCTTTTATAATATAAAAGCCTTGTCAAACCCTAAACCACTTCATGAGTTAGCTCCTTTCACATGTGGAGCCTCCATCCAAAACTGTATTGTGCATCCATGAGGTACATTGCATCTAGACTGCGTTGTAGAATTGGTCAAGGTTGACCTAGTCTCATAGTTCAAACCCATTCACACTTGCAAGTGTCTTATTTATATGGCCCAGATTTATTTATTTATTTAATCAACAGAAAATGAAACAAAATTGTATATTCCTCTTAGCTTGGGCTAAGTAGGAATATTACAGTCCTCCCCTCCAAAATGTTTCTTGTCCTCAAGCAACTGATAGGGTGAGTGATATAACACTGCTCCTCCTCCATTGGTGACACCATCAGGGATCAAGCTTTCCTCATAATCTAGGTGCTCACCAATCCAACCCTCCATGAATTGTTCCTCCAAAGTCAATATGAGATGTGCATAATCCATCCCACAAGGAGTCAAGACATCACATGAAACAAACATGGCTGAACCAATACTCTCTCTAAAACATGTAGCATGAGGTACATAAAGAGTTTTCATCCCATGAGGTACATATATGCTCCACATCCTCCCTCCATACATTCCCATGAATAATACAAGTATGTCATCTATGTATGGAAACAAAATTACAAATAAACAAATATAAATTTGAGCATAAGGAGGTGGGTCATAATCCCACATATGGTACCAGCGCAGTGTATCTCCTGCCTGCATCATATCAAGGTTTGGTAAGTGGTTTTCCCACCACTTACTTGCTGCACATGTCATCTCACTATGGCTGAAAATGTGAGATATGTTTGGTTCCTTTGGGAAGCACACATCATGAAAAAGAATCTCCCTTTGCTCAACAAGGGAGTGGCCAAGTTAAAAAATTTTAGTGGCCCAACAAATGCCATGAGATCTACATGATATATCACTCCCTTTAGGAGTCATGGCTCACATAAACATCGTAAAATAATGTGATAAATTAGAAAATGAAACTTGCTTTACATGATCAGATTCTTTACCATCAAAGTTACTCATACTCATGGAGTTGTGCATGGACATTTCTCCTCTTTCAAAATAAGTGAGAGATGACTAAAATGACTCTTGCATAGATTCCCTTGGCTGCCCCAACTCCACATAGCTCATGCAATCTTGAAATTACTGATATAGTTCCCCTTTCAAGCCTTCCCAATCGAAGATCCTCATGATTAGAGTGTAGATCTTCATTGACTGCATATGGCTTAAAAAGAAATCTTTGTGTGCTCCTTGTAGTATCTTATGCTTGAGCTTGGAAAATATAGACAAGAAGACTCTGCCATGATGATAGATGGCCCCTCCTTGGACTAAGTAGCTCTCTTCTTGCAGCATGTCATCAAGTACCATACATGTGTGAAGATCTTTGGAATAATCTACAAGCAATTGAGATTTCCAATACAGATCTACATTGCTCAACAATGACAGTGCTGATGATACATCCACAGGAATGGCCGTCATATTTTTGATCTTATCCTTGGCATCCCCAATGCCAAAGGTGTGTGTTGGAAGGTTGTTCCTTCCATTCTTCTCCTCCCACAGCGCAGATCCATATATGAGAGTGGGTGGTGATGATAAGGGAACAAGATCTCCCTTCTTCTTGAACTTACCCAAGCCTCCCAGAGTTGTAGCCTTGTCTTCTAATGCTCCAATCCTCCTTGGAATCATGAGTGGAGCATCAAGATGTGGGAAAACTTTCACCAAATATGAATCAGGTGGTCTCCTAGGTGGTTTTCCACAAGACAATGATGCCTCACGGTTCATTCTCCCATGCTTATCAGATGGGATCGGCATCCCCTTGCTTCCACAGTGCAAGTTCACCTCTGATTTTTGTGTGGAAGTCCCAGGTGGTATAACTCCTAAGGATGAAAGTGTGCTTTAGATTGGAACATTTGCTCCTTTCTCTTCTTCATGCACTAGTGGAACATCTCTTGCTATAACAACGTTGTGACCCCTCCTTTTTTTTGTCTTATTGTCTACTAGCATAGACACCTGCTGCTCATGTCCTCCATATGTAAGATCCTTTGGAACTCCTTGCAAATATGCAAGAGCCCCTATAATGGAAGCCATTGCTTCATCTCCTTCCTCCTTCTCATCAATGGAGCATGCCCCATTAATATTTGATCCTTTCTCTTGAGGAGAATGTTCTAGTTGAAGTGAGGCTTTTGCCCTTGGCAAATCATATTGCAGATCTTTAACCCCTTCAACAATATTCAGAAATGGAGTTGGCTTTATGGATTTATCCAACTCATGCAAAGATTCAAAATTCTTTGGCTTGATTTTCTTCCTCAAATAAGTTTCAGAGTGTACATCAAATATTTTCACTAGCCTCCTAGTAAACCTTGCATAAGAAGAAATGTTGACATTTTTCAAGGAGAATGACTCAAATAGCCACCAGGCATAAGCCTTACCTTGAAGATGCAGTGCTGCTACCTTCATGGCTTCTTCTTCTGAGACTTGATGTAGCTAGAAGTATGTGTCAGACTGCCACACCCAAGGTTGGGCTAAGCTCCTAGGTGATCCATCAAAAGTAGGTAGATAAAATCTACCCAAAGTGGGTTGCATGCACCCTCTTCTTCTACTATAGTTGTAGGATATCCTTTATTCTTTAAGCTGACAGAACTTTGGGAAACTGAGATGCTCTTTGAATCTCTTTGACTGAGATTCATACTCTTGGAGATATTCACCAAGAGTTTCCTCCTATGGTGTTCCTTCTTCTCCTTCTTCCTTTGACAAGAAAGTAGGCATGTTACAACGTTGTAGATTAGGTTGTGTGGTTGAATGCTCACACACATAATAAGAAGTACCGGGGCTTCCTTGATGTAAAAATATTCTTGAGGGCTCTGCATGTCTTTCCATCCTCATTCCCTAGATTTCTTCTTTTATATCATGCATATCTTGAGAAAGAGTGTTAGAAAACTCTTCTCTTTTAATCCTTCCAAATAAAGGGGTTTCACCCTTCTTCTCTTTTTCTTCTGTGTAATATTTCTTCTGTATTTTTCTTTGGTACCTCTTCTCTCTTTCAGTGAGAGGTTATTATTCTTCTGAAGAAATATTGGCTCTTCAAGAAAATCACAGGCTGTGCCAAGAAATATGCTTTGATACCACTATAATATCCCTAAACGGGATTGCTCAGCAATGCCTGATGGAATAATGCACTCTTTAGAAATTTGTGCACTAAAATTAATTTTCCACTCCTGGATCCCTTAGATCAGTGGATCTAGTATCTAGATCCAAAAGGAGAGAAAAAACAAATCAAACTAGGTGAGGTAAACATACCTCCCACCAGCTAGTATGGATGGAAAACACCCAAGGAATGGGGTTGCAGCTATATGCAACAAACTTCTTCGGAAATAATGCAGTTGAAATAAGTGAGAGTAGGAGACCAATATGGAGGCTCAAACATTACATGTACATTAGTAATTTAGACTTACAATACAGCCCATACAATGTAAAATATAAAATAGAAGACTATACAGAAGAAACCCTCAGAGAGGAGGTGCTACAACCACATGAAATTTCTGAATAATCTTGACAGCATTATTTTCATTCGATGAAGTAGCAGTATATTAAAACTCAAATCTAGAGCAGATCTGTATACAAAAATATAGATCTAATTCAGATCTATATACAAGAAAGGCTCCTTAATACAATCCCCTTGGGGTTTTAGGAAAAACATGAATAACAATGAGTAGATCTGAGATCTAAGTTGTAGATATGCAGTAATATTCAGAAAAATCTGAAGCATATGAAATAAAATAGATTAGATATGAAACCAAACATGGATTAGTTGGCTAATCCATGGATCGCCATAGTGAAAGGAAGAATCCAATCACCATAGATCTCTCCTCCAAGATGATGCCAAAACTCCCTGCAAATATGCTCTTGAAAATAACGTAGTACTACAAGAGGGACTGCATTTTAGACTCTGAGAATACTTTGGCCTGATGCCAAGGTATGGATCTAAAGCTTCAAGGGTCTAGAACACTCTTATCAAAAGGATAGGAGACTTTCCCAGTGAAAAGGGGTGCTAGAGATGCATAGATCTGGAAAGATCTATCCTCCACTTGTTGCAGCTTACAAGGAAAACCCAATCCTAAACAGGATCAGTGTTGTAGGTGCAAGATGAAGCTTGGCCAAATGCCAGATAGTGGACAAGGCAAACAAGACTCCTCCAAGAGCTGCTCTAGGAAGGAGGTGGGATTCCCACTCAGGAACACCCAATGCTAAGCAACATTATTCTCAGCTAAACAACAGAGAATGATATATGTCTAAGCAGACAATATATTCAGAAATATACACAATCAACTACCCTCTCATGCTGCTTTCCTCTTCCTTTTATAAGATAAAATCCTTTTCAAACCCTAAACCACTTCAACAAGTTAGCTCCTTTCACATGTGGAGCCTCCATCTAAAATTGCGTTGTGCATCCATGAGGTACATTTCATCTATACTGCGCTGTAGACTTGGTCAAGGTTGACCCAGTCTCATAGTTCAAACCCATTCACACCTGCAAGTGTCTTATATACATGGCCCAAATTTGTCTTTGTTCACATGGGCATTGATTTATTCATTATTTTCAGGAGTTTTACATGTCCTCCTTTATTCATTTATTCAATCAACAGAAAATGAAACAAAATTGTATATTCCTCTTAGCTTGGGCTAAGGAGGAATATTATAGAATATGGAAACTTATTATAAAAGTTGGATATGATACATTAGGCAAACAACTAAAACTATATAAATAGTGTGTGTGTGTGTGTGTGTGTGTGTGTGTGTGTGTGTGTGTACAAAAATACAAACATGATACATTACAAATCCATTCCCTCCGTTGCATTTTCCTAAAGATATCCATTGCCTGCTCCCCATATTTCGGGCATGATTCAACATCTGCAACCTGGAAAATTCTTAATATCATTGCATTCCATGTTACCAAATTTTGGTCAAGCATATTATAAAACATTTTAAGTGCATCCTCTAGGCTTCCACACTTAGCATACATATCAGCTGTGGCATTTCCCACATATAAATTAGACTCAAATCCAATTTTAATAATGCGGCTATGGACTTGCTTACCATGTTCCTGAGCTGCAACACTACTGCATGCTTTGAGAACACTTCCAAATTTGAAGTGGTTCAACTTCAAACCTGCTTGTTGCATTTGTTGAAAATGTTTCAACGCCTTCACACCATGTCCATTTTGTGCATATCCTATAAGAAATGCATTCCATGAAGCCTCATCTCTTTCAAACATGTCATAAAACACATTTGTTCCTCTTCTAGTAACCTACATTTTGCATACATATCAACAAGTGAATTTCCCACAAATATATGTTTATCATATCCAATTCTAATGATTTGTGTATGAACTTTCTTGCCATGTTATAGATCTTCTAGGTTGGCACACTCGCTCAGGACACTCGCAAAAGTGAAGTGTTTTGGCTTCATACCCAACCTATGCATTATGCGAAAATTCCTTCGAACATCCTTTAGAGCCTGTGTTTGGCATATCCTGAAATCAGTACATTCCATGAAATCACATCCAGTTTATGTCTTTTGTCAAACACTTCGTGTGCATCCTCTAAACTACCACACTTGGTATATATATTGATGAGATTGTTATGCAGGAAAAGGCAAGGCTTGAATCCATATTTTATCATATGGACATGAATCCACATTCCCTCTAATAGATCTTTTACCTTAATACACCCTTATAAGAGATGATCATACACATTAGAATCCGTTGGAACTCCATGTTGGTTCATTTGTGTCCATAAGTCCAATGCCTCATGCAATTGGGCATTCTTACACAGTACATTGATATGTTTAGTGAAATCATGATACTCTTTGTTGGGTTGGTAATTCTCTATTGGGTAGCATTCAATACTATCACAACTATTATGATACCGAGAAGTCAAAATAGTTTTAGTCTCAAGCTAGCCATCCTAAAAATATAAGTGGGTTTTTGCGCAAACCTGGGACTACTACGAGATATTTCAAAAGAGTTGTAAAATTCAAGTGATCCATGAATGAATTATGATTATTGTGTTATTATTATCCCAATGTGATGAACTGAAGAGGAATAAAACCTTAGAAAATATATATTGTTTTTGGAAATTTTCTCCCCATCCTTGACCTGCATAAGTAGAAAACATTTCAAAACATAATCTGTGAGAGATCATGAGAACCTCGAATGTTGCTTCCAAGTTCCCTACGTATATTAGGAACATTTATTTTTTATTTTCTATACTGTTAGGAATCTGTAATTTGTCAGATTGGCAAGACAAAATTGAACAAGGGTAACATCAAACCAACTTTGGAGCCCTAGGACCTAGCCTTCCTGGACTCAGAGAGGGCTCTCTCTATATTTGTGTAAAATATGTAACTTTATTGGTTTCAGGGTTTTGATTTTAGGCTAGTTATAATGATAGGGTTTGTTTGTTTGTTTTGTTTGGTTGGGTTTCTTGTCAAGAAGAATAGATAGAGTGAGAGAAACTTAAACCATTGGGCTATGGAGTCTGCAAAAGGTCTTGAAAAGTACAACAATAGGTCAAGGGTGTTTCATAGGGAAATTTAACAAATCCAAATGGATCTAAATATGTTAAGTGACTGTGAAATGAACATTAAGTTGTGAATGTAGTAGGTTTAAAGGGCAGTTAATAATCCTTTAACATAAGCTATAACAAGAAGAGTTTATAAAAGTACTATGCATCAAGAAAGAATCAAAGGGCAAGGCTCACCATAAACCTCTTCGACCTAGCTCTATTAAGTAAAGTTAAAAACAACTATCCAACAAACCCTAGAGAGCAGGGAAATCCTAACTTCTCTAGCTATTTACTTTCAGAGAAGGAAAACATGCAAGATAACACATAAGTAATGATTAAAGAGTAGGGAACTCCTAAATTCTTTAATGAAATTGTAAGACCTTCAAAGTAACCATTTCAAGATAGACTAAAGGACAGGGAAAACCATAAACTTCTTTAGCCTAAAACCTAATTAGTAAACTTCAAAGAAAGCCTTGAGAACAAAATTTCAAGTAAAACTAAAGGACAGGGCAAACTATAAACTTCTTTCGCCCTACTCTACTAATTTATTCTCAAGGAAACAAACTAGATGAACATGGAGAAACACAGAACTCCTAATTTCTTCAAGCAAACCTAGTAGAGGAAAACATCTAAGTAATAGAAAGCAGACAGAGTTAAGGTGCCTCTAAACAACATGTCTTAACCTAAACTTTATGTTCTACTGCATGAGAAAATATGAAACAATATGACAACATAAGAAGACAAGTACTAAATTAGAAAGACATCACCATTAACCATGTTCATGAATCTTGCAAATGTGCTTGCTCCATTGCCATTCAAATCAAAGCAGTCACAAAACTAAAAAGCCAATTTCTTCTCAACTCCAAGTATATGATATTGAGCTCAACAATCAACCAACAATAAATATGAAGCCTCCATGAAATATTTAACTTTCAAATGAGGAGATGGAAACCCTAGATAGGGTTTTAGAAGTCATTTATTACATATTTAAGGCATTTTGACCTTTAAGACCATGCAAGGCCCAAGGAAAAATATCAGAGCCTCATTCATTACAAAAATAACTTCTAACATAAATTATAAGCTAACTTTGTAGATATTTGTCCTTCAAGCCTTCAAAAATATATTTTTAATAACTTCTTGTATCTTTTGTTGACTTTCAGGCAAGGGCGCAGTGCCAAATCAGGAAAAAAATCCTCTTTTGCAGCTGAGATTTGGAGGCCTTCCCGGTGTCCAAATGAGCTCCATGATAGCTCATTGGAAAGCATGTCTTGTATAGTTTCCAAATATGCATTTAGTTTCAAATTTGTTTCCCATTTTTCTAGTAAAAAACCCATTCTCCCAAGAATTCTCAAGGTGTAGCGCCAGTGCTGAAAATAGGGCAGAAAGGTGATTTTTAGGGGGTTTTTGGCACTTTTGGAGGACTAGTTTTGCTCCAAATGAGCTAAATTTTCTGTGGGTGATGTCCTTGCCATGAGGATCATGAAAATTTAAACCTTCCTCAATGGAATGCCCCAAAAAAGGGCGAGCGCTCGTAGCGTTGCACATTTGGCCCTTTTTTCTGCTGGCCAAACAGTCAAAAACTCAAAAATGAAAAAAGATGCCAAAAATGGATTTTGTCTTGTGGATCATGTTTGGGAGGCTTGGAGAGATAAATTAGAAATTATGTTAAGCTTTTACTTCTCCTTTTTCTTGGCTAGGGCTTCAATTCTTGAGGAAAATGTTTCATTCAATGTAAGCTCATTAGCAAGCTCAACCTCCTTTTTCCTCTCTAGTTCTAGAGCTCTTTTTCTTGGCACATTTTCTTTTGCCTCATTGGTTTGACCATACCTTTCATAGGCCTCATCAAGCAATGCATTTTCCTTGTTTTATTCTCTTTTTTCCTTGAGAAGTTGAATCTCCATGATGGCCTGCTTGGTCTTGAGTTGTTCAATTTCCTGCTCATAGTATGCAATCATAAACTTATATCTCTCTAAGTTGATTTGAAGCTCACCGATTTGGGAATCCTTTTGCTTGAAAATAATTTTGAAGGCTCATCATCATGCTCATCATCTAAATTAATAAGGTCAAAATAAATCTCTGTCTCAAGGAGGTTATCCTCATCATGAATGGCTACCTAATATACATATTCTTCTGCAATATTTTGTTTGCCCTTATGATCATGCCTCTTTGGAATTTGTGCCTCCATACCATTGTCTTCACCTTTAGACATTGTAAACCCTATTTTGGAAACCCTATGGCTAGTGTGAAATGAGATGAAGGAAGGGTATGAAATGGCAGTTTTGGTAAATGAATGGAATGAGTGAGAATGGAGGTAATGGATGTTGTGACAAGCAAGATGAATGGAAGCCCTCAAGAAATGTAAATTCCCCCGTTATGACTGATTTTTATTCAAGGAGGATGAAGTAAGCATGAAACAGTGATCTCTAGCCAAAGCTTAGGGTTTCTCTTAGGGTTTCATTTATATTGACTTAGAAGTGATCAAATGGCATCAAAGGGTTCATGTGATATACTTACCCCATCAGTGTTTGGAGGACCTTTGGCAAATAATTAGAAGAAATTTGGAGTGATTTGAGTGGTTGGAGGACTTAGAAACCTTTCCTGTCCAAGGGCGTAGCGCCAGTGCTGAGGGCGCAGCGCCAGTTTCTGAGCGCGCAGTGCCAGTTTCTTAGGGCACAATGCCTTTTTGCAGAGAGCATTTGGAGGCCTTCCCGGTGTCTAAATTGGACCCATGACATCTCGTTGGAAATATTATCCTGTATAATTTCCAAATATACTTTTTTTTATGATTGGAATTTATTTGACCTGTCAAAGTTGATTCTCCCAAGACTAGTCAAAATGTGTTGAATGATGGTGCATAAATGCAAAGTGCTGGTGCAGGCAACTTTTGGAGGCCTTCCTCAACTCCAAATTGAGTTCATGATATCTCATTAGAAATCTATTCTAGTCTAGTTGTCATTTGAATCATCAAGCAAGTCATTCGGACACTCCAACTATGATAAAACTTGATTTTCCCAAGGTCACTCCAGAAGTGCAACAAACCTCTTGTAGCACCTATAAATTTGACATTTATCCCAAACCATGATACATGTATAAAAAAAAAAGGAGTTTTTTATTAATTGACCTATGAGGGATAAAAAAATCTCTCACCTTTGTTAATTTCATCTCCTTTTGGTCAGAAACATAGTTTGAAGAAAAACTGGCCCTATGAGTGATTCCTCCATGTCATTTCCGCAAGTGATCACTGTTTTGGCACTCAACTGGACCATCAAGTTCAAAATCCTAGTTATCTACAAGACCAATGTCCTCTTCTTTCCTTGGTTGTAAGTGGTTTTCATTGAGGAGTAGAAAATCCATATTATCAGTACCTTTTGTTGACACAACTTTCAACACTCCTGCAGAAGTGCCAAACTTTGTCCATTTTTCTCATTTGCAGACTTTGAACTGAAAATATAATCTTCTTTGGAAATATTTTAGGCTATTCTTGAATAACCATGTCTTGAAATTCTATTACATCTAAGCCAAATTCTATCAAAGGAAAAGCTATGCCTAAAACATCCAAGGATGACCTTAAACAATGCAAAAACCCTAATGACCTAGTGGGGGTGTTCTTTGACCTGATCTTGATTGTAATTTGACTTGGAGATCTTCAGGTGAAAAAAGAGTATTGTTACAGCTTATTATGCCCAAAGGGACATTGGAATGAGTCATCACTAGGAAACCCTAAAGGGAGGATGGAGTCTATTTGAAAAGGGAAAATAGGGCAATGAGGTCATAGCCAAGAAAGAAGGATGAAAATGAGAGGCATAAGCCCATAAGGAGTCTTTTAGGAGCCATAGGATGACCTTGAGATGGAAAAATGAGGAATAGTGAAAAAAAAATTATAAGGATAATGAAGGCAATGGGATTTCTGAAACTCACAATATTCAAGGAATGTTGTTTTCAGAAAAATAGAACCATCCTATAGTCATCTACAAATAGTGAAAAATAATAATGACTAACATATAATTTTAACCGAACTCCTGCCCTTCATTTAAATTTCTATTATTGAGAGTATGTTCCCCATTTTGGCATCCATTCCTCTAGTTAAAATTTCAAAGACTTTGGACGAGTCTGTGAGATATTAGACAGAAAAATTGAACCACAATCGATCACAAAGTTGCTTCTACTGAGGCACACATTTATACAGGTAATCAAACAAGAAAACCCCTAAAATCTAGGGGTGAATTCAACCGTAGCTTTTATTTCCAGGATTGGTAGAGGGATAAATAGCCCCTGACCAGTGCCATCCCTAGAAATTACGGGCAAATGGAAGCAAAATTGGGGTTTGAATGAAAATTGGAGAGGAAAAATAGTGTTTTATCACTTATTTTTTATTTCTAAAATATAATATTTATTTATTTTTTAAATAATTTTTGAGTGAACTATAGAAAGTGGGTGTAATATAAAAATTCTCCCCTTCAAAATATAAAACTCCTTACATTTATCCCTTGGGATAAGATTCGCCCCTAAAATTTTCTATGTTCGCCTCTCAATCATGACTGCCCCATCATCGCCCGTCGCACATTGGTCACGACTCACCCATTGCACATCTCATCCACTGGTCACCTCCACATGGTCGCTCATCGCTAAGGGCGAGCGCTCACCCAACACGATGTGCTCGCTATATGTGCATCCACTTGTCACACTTAACTGAACATCACCTCCAAGTCGTCTCATTGTGCGCACTCAACCCAAGTCGCTCCAACACGTGTGCCAGTCGTACATGGCCATTCCCTCTATGACCCAGCCACAAGACTCCCGAACTAGAGTCCTGACACCAAAAAACCCACCCATGCCATACTTTCCATTGGTACTACCATATCTATTACCACCGCCTTAACCTTCAGTCATGTAGCGACAAGGTGCACCAGGCACATAAACCACTAGGTGTCCCAACATACCTCGTAGGCCCAAACCCTCTTACATACCCACCACCACCACACCCATCTGAAGGTGGCTTATGTTCAAAAACCTAACATTCCTTATGTTCAAAGGCCGAATGTACAATATCAACAGTATGTCGAACAACCCTAGCCTTCGATTCATGATGTTGTGACCAATCCTTAGTTTGTTTCTTGCACCCAAGCTAGTCTGAATCTCCTTATGGGTAAATCTGGCCTTTTCCCTCATCAGTCTGGTACTCAGTACCATCCTTTTCCTCAAGGTCAGTACCAACAACCCCAGACATGGCCTCAACTTGGTGCTTCATATCAGTAAGTTCCTTAGTACCAACAGGCTCAACCAAGACCTCAAGATGGACCCTATTTTCAGCGAGTACCGCAGGCTGGACCTCATGTTTAGCAGGGACCACATGTTGGACCCCATGTTCAACAGGGACTGAAGGTTGGACCCTAATTTCAGCACGGGCCACAAACTAGATCTTATGTTCAACAGGGACTTTATCCTAGACCCCATGTCCAGCAAGGTACATAGCCTCAGGAATCATAGGAGAAATATCAACAACACCAGCAAGGTCCCTATCAACAATATATGTAGTAAGGTCCTTACCAGCCATGGGGAAATATGCATATTCTGGTCAGAATTCTCCTTATTGGGGCCAAAATCCTTATCCATTAGGTTGTAACCCCTAACCTTTCTTGCCTCATCATCCTCCTTTACTGTTCTTAGCTATGTTGGAATTTCTAGATGTGTCAAAGCTTACAAATGACCCCATCCAGCATCAACTGAATTGGCTTCCAGTTCCAACTAAGATTCCAGGAGATTGTCTAAAGTTAGAAGGAAAATCTAGGGAAGACTGTCAAACCCACGTTATGCCATATCATTTGTAGTGTTCTTCTAATTCTTGGGTTTACGATTCTTTTCTTCTTCATATTTTCTAGCGCACTTTGACCAGTGCTACGGCCAAATGGTACATTGAGCTCCCTCAGGGAATTTTCTTCAATTTCAATTCCTTGGCTATGGCCTTCCTCACTCATTTTCAGCTGCCTGTCCAATCTGAAACCAACACCCATTTTCTCATTTCGTTGAAGCAGTCAACTGCTAAGCATATCTTGTATCACTTCTAGGAATGGTGATGTCATCGTCACCTTATCAAATTTGAGATCTGAGATCAGTTATTTACCGAATGGTTCACAAAATAATTCGTTCCCAAAATTGCAAAATATCTTGCAATGGGAGGGTGTGTCACTAGAGAGGAGGTCAACGCTAGAGCTCAATACCTTGACTTGGTTTATTCCTAGTTCGAGACTCTATATTAGTACTTACCTAATGTGCCGCATCCTTCGACTAATCCTTCATCATCTCAATCTCTTGTTATGCCTCTGGTGGATGGTGTTATTGGGACAGTGGCTCATAATGATATTAGTGTGCCTAAGGCTTCTTCAAAGTCCAAATCCATTATTTTCGTTGTGCCCTCTCCTTCTAAGAATCAGAATAATCCTGGTAAAGCCTCAGAGGTAAATGTTGTCCATTCTACCACAATAGACAAATCCTCGAAGGGTAAGAAAAAGGGTAAAGGAAAGTTGAAATCCGAGAACCCTAAATAGGATTCAAAGAATTCTTCTGCTAGTGATTCTTCATCACGTAAGCCAAAATATCCTTGTCTAATATGTGATGACAATCATTACACTAAGAAATGTTCTCGGCTTGTCGAATTTGCCCATCTTCTGAAAGGGTGCACATGAGACACCAAAATTTTTGAAAGAACCACTTTCTTCCCATCAGATGCAAATGGTAGACCGAGCACAATCATCTAGTAGCTCTCAGGTGTTCATGGCTGGAACACAATCTGTTGCCAACACCACAAGAAGGAAATATTATCCCAATCCATCCAAGGCTCTTATGGAATTAGAAGTCCCAGATCACTCTTCGTATTTCGTGCCTCCTACCTTCGGTCCTCTCTAGATCGAGAGACTGAGTAGTGACTCCATCATCTGACCACCCCGAAAAGGTGTTCTTTAGAAATTGTCTTACAATTCAAATGCGAGAGAAAAAAAAAATACAATATTGTAGAATACCTGGCTCAGACACCTTCAACGATGTCAGCTTTGGAGGTCCTTAAGTCATGCTCATCTCAACAGATGGCATTACTAACCGCCATTGGAGGGATTGATCCTTCAGATTCCAATCTGATTATTTTTTATCTCGAGAATTTCGTTCCTTGCCTCCCATCTCAGGTAACTTTCCTGATTCAAGTTACCATTATGGGAAATAATATTCATCAGACTGTCTTTGATGAAGGTGCTTCGACCTGCATCATGTTCGTCGCATGCTGGAAAGCCATCGACTCTCCTCCATTGAGTCAGTCCCCAAATAAATTGGAAGCTTTCGATGGTCGAGGTTCTCGACCGTACGACATTATCAAGGCATTTCTCATACCGTTGGAGGGGAAAATGTTGAACATGGAAGTTGAGGTTGTAGATGCCAACTTGAACTACAATATCATTCTTGGACGTAGTTGGACAAACACTATGGTTTGTGTGGTCTCCACCCTCTTTCGTCTCCTCCGTTTCCCTCATAAATGGAAATAGTAACTATAGATCAGTTGGATTTCTTCCCCTCTGAATCTTCAGCAGGTAACATTCCATATGTTGGGAAGGACGCTACTCCTTATGAGAACATTAGGCAGGGTATTTTCAAAGACTCATCTCTTATGGGAGTTTTTCTGCTTTCACCTCCGAATGTCACCTCTGTCAATATGATCTCATATGGTCACAATCCATGTAGTTTTCCCAATCCTGACTAGATTGAGAGTTTTAGACGCTATGCCTCTTATCCCAGCTAAGCATATGTATCAAGATATCCTCAAGGCTTTCGAGGTTGTATCCTAAACAACATATCTTGAGCTATCGTGAAATTTTAAATAAGTTTGCAAGCATGGACAAAGGGCAAGATCGAACGAGACCTCTTTGACTTAACTAAAACAACCAATATTTCATAGAAAGATTTCAAAAATGGAGTTTTGAGAAGCTATAAGTAAGTAGGGCATACCTTAAATCATACAAGATAGAAAAACATACTAACCATAAATGAAACAAATAACAATTTCTTGATGGACCTAAAGGGAAATTAAGAATCATTTAGAAATGATCAAGAAGAGGAAAACATTAAAGCTGTAACATGCAGGATGTTTGAGGTGCTTCCATGAGCATGTCTCAACAAATACTTTTCTGATCTAAAAAAAATGAGAAATATGGAATATTAATGAAAACAGGAAACATAAACAAAATCAGAGAAACATCACCATTCACAAAGCCATGGAATCCTGCACACAATGCTCCTCCACCATCAAGCCAAGCAAGACATCATCCACTTCATAAAACAAGTATTTATTCCGAGCTCATAATGCTATGTATTTATCTCAATATATCAAGTTCTGCCTCTTTTTTACAATGAATCCTCTTGGTTATATAAGCCAAAGAGGAGGAAACCCACCTACAGCAACTAGAAGGCCATTGGCCAAAAACACATATCTAAAATTGTCCTTGAGGCTTAACAAAGTCCAAGGCACAAAATATCCTTCAAAAATATATTTTCGGACCAAAATAACAAAAAAGAATCACTTTCAAGGCCTGACACACAAGATAAACTTGCTTAACGCACATTTGGCCCAGTCATCACTCAGAAAACTACTTTTCAGCAAAATCTACAGGAACGTAGCACCAGAAAAATTTCTATTTTGCAATGAAGTTTTAGCGGACCTCCCGATGTCAAAATGACTCCCGTGATGGCGCTTTGGAAAGCTACGGATGTATACTTTCCAAAAATACTTGATTTTTTTCAATTTTATGCCTAGAAATTAGTTAAAATGTAGAAATAGTGAAAAAACCTAGGAGTGTAGCACTTGCTGATATTAGGGGCAGAAAGGTGAAAAATGGTTGTTTTTGGCCTTTTTGAGAGACCAAAACAACTTCATTTAATCTAAAAATTTTGAGCATGTTCCTTTGATGTCAAGGAATCCAAAAATATATTTTTATTCAGCTGAGGATGCTCTGAGAAAAAGTTAAGGCACCCATGATTTTATGCTTTTAGGCTTAAAATTCACAAAAAACCAAGAATGTTTCCAAAAATGTCCAAATTTGGTGAGTAAACCCCTTAAGGGTTTTTAGAAACATGCAATGAAGCTTGAGCAATAATTCCAAGCCAGGATAGGTCTTTTCAATGTTTTTCCGCTGGACGTCTCCTTTGGGCAGCTTTGAGTTTCCTTCGGGCAAACTGATTCAACTTCTTGCAGTGCTCGGTCATTCTTCTTTGTAGGCCCAAATATTTTTTAGATTTCTCCAATTTGGTTTCCAAATGCTGATTTTCCCTCTCAAGCCAAGACTCTCTTATTCTCAATTTCTTTGGCAAGGAGCTCCGTAAGAGGGTACTTATTTTCACGAGCTGATTCTTCTTCTTTCTGCTTTTGCAATGCTTTTCTAAGACCCATGGTCCTAGGTCTCTTTCTTGCTAGCCCTTCTTCTTCATCATCTTCCGCATACTCACCCATGTATTCTTCTAGCCCCACTTGTGACTTTTGAGCTTCCCTTTTGTATTTGAGCGCACGAGCCTCAAATATTTCCATATGTCCACTCATTTGATTATTTTGCAATTGCAAATAGTGGATGATGTCTTTGGACCTTTCTAGGCCATTTTCCAAATCTTTAATCTGAGCCTCCCGGTTTTGCAAAAGAGATCTAAGAATAATGGCCTCATCATCTTCAACATCACTATCTATTTGTATTATGTCAAAATCTCTTTCATGCTCATGGCTTCTCTCTTGTTGTTCAACCTTCTCTTTACCCTTTCCTTTAATGATTTTCTTTCCTCTAGTTTTCTTGGGCAATTCTACTTTACTCTTCTTTGAAAATTTGCCTCTACTCCTTAGTGCCCTAGTGACATTGCTAGTCACTGTTTGAGTGGTTTTCTTCCTTGATGTTTCGGTGTTTTTAGCCTTTGCTACTTTTGATGAAGGAAGCATGGCACCTTGCCTTGGAGAGGCAGTAAACACATGCTCTTGACTTTGCTGATGATGAGCGAGAGGAGGAGTTAATACCTGGGCTCATTTAGTTTGGTCTCCTGCAGCCTTAGGGTTGTCCTCTTCTCCAAAAACATTCTCTGCTTGCACTTCTTGGTTACTTTGCTATGGGGAATTTCCTTGTTCATTAAATTTGATATTTGTAATGAACTCATTATCAGGAGTAAACTCAAAAATATTATGCTCCCTTTCTGTTTGGCGGGAGATGTCTAGGTCTACTGTTTTTTTCTTTTCAAAACTATCTCTGCCTTCATCTATCTTCTTGTTGTCATGACTGTTTTTATTACTTCCCTCTTTACTGTGACTGATTTTATCATTTTCATTGTTTTCAATGTTTTCCTTATGTGGACTACCTTCATCATGATCACGGTTTTCATTTTCTTGCTGTGGGCTGCCTCTTTCTTCATCACTGTCTTCATTTTCTTGCTATGGGTTGCCACTTTCATGATCACTGTTTTCACTTTCTCCTTGTGGACTTCCTGCCACATCATGCTTTCCTTTCCCTATACTGCTGCTTTCATTACTTTCCTGCTCTTTGTCACCATCCCTTCCCTATTCTTTTCCACCATCACTTCCTTGCTTTTTTCTTTTACTACATTCTTCTTTCTCACTACTATCTGTGGAGGATGGTTTTTTTTTGGGAGTAGACTCATGAGAAGAAGAGGAAACATAAGGTGTGGAGGGCAAGGAATGAGCATGAGGAGGTTACTGGGATGAAAATGGCCTGACTTGTAGTGGCATAGAAGATGTAGAAGTGAAATCAGGGTGAGAGATTAAAGTTTCCCAAGGGATGCCCTTTTGTTTCAGCTGGTGAAGGATAATGATCTTAATGAGAGAGTTATGGAATAAACTGGATTTCTGTTGAGCTGGAGGCTTTTTTCTAACAATGGAAGACATATTGTCTATACTCTTGCACAGGAAGAAAGATAGGTTTAGCAACTTAGCTTTTTTGAAATGCATAAGGAGTCTAATGTGATAGGCATATACTTGGGAGTATCTACCTTCACAAGTGAAAAACTTCATGATTATTTTCATGAGGGCTGCATAGTCATCTAACAAGTGTGAGAAAGGGAAAATGGAGCTGCATGTATCTTGATGATTTGGCTTGAGAAAAGGCTGATAGTGGTTGAGGTCAAGGTATTATTGTTTGAACCAATCTTCTCCTATGTTAGGGATTTTGGTTGCCTTAGAAACAGCTCTAGGAGTGAGATAAAAATCAAAACCTTCTATGTGAACTTGCTTTCCATCCAACCTCAGGGCAAATAAATCTATTAGATGAGGGTGGCTAGTGACCTCTAGTATTCTTCTACAAAAATCAAAACAGCCTACCTCTTGAAAATAGGACAAGATTGAGGGAGAGGCAATGATTTCTTGAATAATGATTGGCTCAAATCTGTTGTGTTGGCCTCCCTTTTTTACCCTTTTCTTTGGAGGCATTTTGATTTTTCTGTTCTTCTCCAAAACCAACTAGACAACCCTTAAATAAAAACAGGATTTCTCTTCCTTTAACACTTGTTTCTCCTTTAATTCGCTTTTCAGAATATCCTTTATGTTTTAAGAGCAACTTGAGGGGTAAAAATATGGATAAATACCTAGAAAATTTCCTTCCAGAGATGAACACTGACCTTTGAGCAAGACTGGGAAATTTCTGGCCCTTTGTAATAGAGTGAGCAGGTGCTACGCCCTTGCACACAGGCACATAGTGTCTGAACAACAAATCTTGAGCTATAGTTAACTTTGAAATAATTTTGCAAGCATGGACAAAGGGCAAGATCAAACGAGACCTCTTTGACTTAACTAAAACAACCAATATTTCATAGAAAGATTTCAAAAATGGAGTTTTGAGAAGCTATAAGTAAGTAGGGCATATCTTAAATCATACAAGATAGAAAAACATACTAACCATAAATGAAACAAATAACAATTTCTTGATGGACCTAAAGGGCAATTAAGAATCATTTAGAAATGATCAAGAAGAGGAAAACATTAAGGTTGTAACATGCAGGAGGTTTGAGGTGCTTCCATGAGCATGTCTCAACATATACTTTTCTGATCTAAAAAAAATGAGAAATATGGAATATTAATGAAAAAAAGGAAATATAAACAAAATCAGAGAAACATCACCATTCACAAAGCCATGGAATCCTGCACACAATGCTCCTCCACCATCAAGCCAAGCAAGACATTATCCACTTCATAAAACAAGTATTTCTTCCGAGCTCATAATGCTATGTATTTCTCTCAATATATCAAGTTCTGCCTCTTTGTTACAATGAATCCTCTTGGTTATATAAGCCAAAGAGGAGGAAACCCACCTACAACAACTAGAAGGCCATTGGCCAAAAACACATATCTAAAACTGTCCTTGAGGCTTAACAAAGTCCAAGGCACAAAATATCCTTCAAAAATATATTTTCGGACCAAAATAACAAAAAAGAATCACTTTCAAGGCCTAACACACAAGATAAACTTTCTTAATGCACATTTGGCCCAGTCATCACTCAGAAAACTACTTTTCGGCAAAATCTATAGGAACGTAGCACCAGAAAAAGTTCTGTTTTGCAATGAAGTTTTAGCAGACCTCCCGATGTCAAAATGACTCCCATGATGGCGCTTTGGAAAGCTATGGATGTCTACTTTCCAAAAATACTTGATTGTTTCCAATTTTATTCCTAGAAATTAGTTAAAAAGTAGAAATAGTGAAAAAACCTAGGAGTGTAGCACTTGCTGATATTAGGGGCAGAAAGGTGAAAAATGGTTGTTTTTGTCCTTTTTGAGAGACCAAAACAACTTCATTTAATTTAAAAATTTTGAGCATGTTCCTTTGATGTCAAGGAATCCAAAAATATATTTTTATTCAGCTGAGGATGCTCTGAGAAAAAGTTAAGGCACCCATGATTTTATGCTTTTAGGCTTAAAATTCACAAAAAACAAGAATGTTTCCAAAAATTTCCAAATTTGGTGAGTAAACCCCTTAAGGGTTTTTAGAAACATGCAATGAAGCTTGAGAAAGAATTCCAAGCCAGGATAGGTCTTTTCCATGTTTTTCCGCTGGACGTCTCCTTTGGGCAGCTTTGAGTTTCCTTCGGGAAAACTGATTCAACTTCTTGCAGTGCTCGGTCATTCTTCTTTGTAGGCCCAAATATTTGTTAGATTTCTCCAATTTGGTTTCCAAATGCTGATTTTCCCTCTCAAGCCAAGACTCTCTTATTCTCAATTTCTTTGGCAAGGAGCTCCGTAAGAGGGTACTGCTTTTCACAAGCTGATTCTTCTTCTTTCTGCTTTTGCAATGCTTTTCTAAGACCCATGGTCCTAGGTCTCTTTCTTGCTAGCCCTTCTTCTTCATCATCTTCCGCATACTCACCCATGTATTCTTCTAGCCCCAATTGTGACTTTTGAGCTTCCCTTTTTTATTTGAGCGCACAAGCCTCAAAGATTTCCATATTTCCACTCATTTGATTATTTTGCAATTGCAAATAGTGGATGATGTCTTTGGACCTTTCTAGGCCATTTTCCAAATCTTTAATCTGAGCCTCCCGGTTTTGCAAAAGAGATCTAAGAATACTGGCCTCATCATCTTCAACATCACTATCTATTTGTATTATGTCAAAATCTCTTTCATGCTCATGGCTTCTCTCTTGTTGTTCAACCTTCTCTTTACCCTCGCCTTTAATGATTTTCTTTCCTCTGTTTTTCTTGGGCAATTCTACTTTACTCTTCTTTGAAAATTTTCCTCTACTCCTTAGTGCCCTAGTGACATTGCTAGTCACTGTTTGAGTGGTTTTATTCCTTGATGTTTCGGTGTTTTTAGCCTTTTCTACTTTTGATGAAGGAAGCATGGCCCCTTGCCTAGGAGAGGCAGTAAACACATGCTCTTGACTTTGCTGATGATGAGTGAGAGGAGGAGTTAATACCTAGGCTCATTTAGTTTGGTCTCCTGCAGCCTTAGGGTTGTCCTCTTCTCCAAAAACATTCTCTGCTTGCACTTCTTGGTTACTTTGCTATGGGGAATTTCCTTGTTCATTAAATTTGATATTTGTAATGAACTCATTATCAGGAGTAAACTCAAAAATATTATGCTCCCTTTCTGTTTGGCGGGAGATGTCTAGGTCTACTGTTTTTTTCTTTTCAAAACTATCTCTGCCTTCATCTATCTTCTTGCTGTCATGACTGTTTTTATTACTTCCCTCTTTACTGTGACTGCTTTTATCATTTTCATTGTTTTCAATGTTTTCCTGATGTGGACTGCCTTCATCATGATCACTGTTTTCATTTTCTTTCCGTGGGCTGCCTCTTTCTTCATCACTGTCTTCATTTTCTTGCTATGGGTTGCCACTTTCATGATCACTGTTTTCACTTTCTCCTTGTGGACTTCCTGCCACATCATGCTTTCCTTTCCCTATACTGCTGCTTTCATTACTTTCCTGCTCTTTGTCACCATCCCTTCCCTATTCTTTTCCACCATCACTTCCTTGATTTTTTCTTTTACTACATTCTTCTTTCTCACTACTATCTGTGGAGGATGGTTTTTTTGGGGGAGTAGACTCATGAGAAAAAGAGGAAACATAAGGTGTGGAGGGCAAGGAATGAGCATGAGGAGGGTCCTAGGATGAAAATGGCCTGACTTGTAGTGGCATAGAAGATGTAGAAGTGAAATCAGGGTGAGAGATGAAAGTTTCCCAAGGGATGCCCTTTTGTTTCAGCTGGTGAAGGATAATGATCTTAATGAGAGATTTATGGAATAAACTGGCTTTCTGTTGAGCTGGAGGATTTTTTCTAACAATGGAAGACATATTTTCTATACTCTTGCACAGGAAGAAAGATAGGTTTAGCAACTTAGCTTTTTTGAAATGCATAAGGAGTCTGATGTGATAGGCATATACTTGGGAGTATCTACCTTCACAAGTGAAAAACTTCATGATTATTTTCATGAGGGCTGCATAGTCATCTAGCAAGTGTGAGAAAGGGAAAATGGAGCTACATGTATCTTGATGATTTGGCTTGAGAAAAGGCTGATAGTGGTTGAGGTCAAGGTATGATTGTTTGAACCAATCTTCTCCTATGTTAGGGATTTTGGTTGCCTTAGAAACAACTCTAGGAGTGAGTTAAAAATCTAAACCTTCTATGTGAACTTGCTTTCCATCCAACCTCAGGGAAAATAACTCTATTAGATGAGGGTGGCTAGTGACCTCTGGTATTCTTCTACAAAAATCAAAACAGCCTACCTCTTGAAAATAGTACAAGATTGAGGGAGAGGCAATGATTTCTTGAATAATGATTGGCTCAAATCTGTTGTGTTGGCCTCCCTTTTTTACCCTTTTCTTTGGAGGCATTTTGATTTTTTTGTTCTTCTCCAAAACCAACTAGACAACCCTTAAATAAAAACAGACTTTCTCTTCCTTTAACACTTCTTTCTCCTTTAATTCGCTTTTCAGAATATCCTTTATGTTTTAAGAGCAACTTGAGGGGTAAAAATATGGATAAATACCTAGAAAATTTCCTTCCAGAGATGAACACTGACCTTTGAGCAAGACTGGGAAATTTCTGGCCCTTTGTAATAGAGTGAGAAGGTCCCTTGCACACAGGCGCATAGTGTCTGAACGGAGGCTGCACGAAGAAAAAGCACTATGTCAGTTCAAAAAACTGTGTTTTTTAATGAAGTTTGAACGACAGGCAGTTGTGGGCGCTGAAACTCGTCACGCCAATGCACAGGCGCATCGCGGCGTTTGTAAATTCTTGTGGTGAGATGCTACAGGTGCGTAGCGCTCAATTACAACCGCGTCGTGACCTAGAGAAAGTGCCCGGAGTGTTTGCCAGGGAACCAGAGAGACCCTCTCCTTTTTGCCAATTGATAATATGATAGTAAGATATGCCTTTTGAGGGCTTTTGTGCCATGTGGAGTGTTTTTAAAGCACGCAGCCTTCCTTTTGACTTTTTTCAAAAATAGTTTTATTAAACCCTTTCCCTTTTGCTCATTTTCCCTATTTCCATAAAATGGTTTTTTTAAACATGTGTAACAGTGTTTTATTTGAACAGTGCTTTGCAAACAACAAAACAAGTTCTCATTTTTTTGTGCAAAAGCAAACATCCCCTGTTTTAACTTATAAAATGTGCCCTCTACTTTTTATGAAAAGGGATCTTTTACCAACTATAAGTACCCTCTTCTTATAAATTGAAGGAGGTCTTGTAAACCAGTCTTTGCCCTCTGCTTTATATTTGAAGGAAGGTATTTCAAGCCAGAAACTTTGTTTTTGCCCTCTGCTTTATATTTGAAGGAGGCATTTAAAGCAGTCTTAGGCCTGGTCTCTATTTTCCAAATGAAGCCTTTAGCCTCCTATACAAATTGTTTGTGTCATGCCCTTTGCTTATCATCTTTGAAGGAGGCTTGTTAGACATAAACTGTGTTTTAGGTCCTCTACTTATCATTTGAATGAAGCCTCCCTTGAAAACTAAACCTTGTGCCCTATGTCTACTTATCACTGAAGGAGGTAAATTAAACAAAATTGTTTATACCCTCTGCTTATGATTTGAATGAAACCTCATAAAGACAAGTGATTGCCATCTGCTATTTATTGAAGGAGTCATTTCAAATGTTTTATCCTTTATCAATCTGCATGAGATAGGTTTCTTTTTACTGTGAAGATAGTGAGCAGTTAAGAAATTTCAAACTCCAACATATCTGCTTTGTGTCTTTTAGGTTAACTCTCTCTTGTAGTAGCTTTAACTTCCTTTGTAATGACAGTGTCTTTGATGGTTTTAGAGTCTAGGCTATAGGGATATAAGAAGGGAAGTTGTTCCCTTTTTATGATCTTTCACTTTGATGCCTAAACTATTGGAAGTCTTTTTCCAGAGAACTAACATACCTAGTCTCATAAGACTGTTTTTCAGAGCTGTGCCCATATGTTTGGGAAGAATGTGCAAATGCCATTGTGAGTTGATAGGAAGTGATAAATGAAGTAAATTCCCAACCTTTGTACTCATTTTTCCATGATGGATGATTATTTTACTTTCTTTGTGCTTTGAGTTTGCAAGTATGAGTCATGTAGGTTTCCTTTCTCTTTGAAATCTGCATTTCCTTTATTTCCCAACAGTCAACTGTTCTAACTTTGAAAGCTTTCCTTGAAGTGTCCCTCTTGTTTTAGAACTGGCTATTGCCATCTATCCATAGCACCCTTGTAGAGATGCATTGATAAAATTTCTTTGACCATTGGAGACCTTTCCCGAGGTATCATGATGATAATTCCTGAAAAGTTCACTTGATTACTTTCTTCGGACATAGGACCTTCTTACTTTGTTTCTGCCTGAATTTGAATCTTATAAGCTTTTCTAAGACAAAACACAGTGACTAGATGGTGTATGACCTATGGGTAAACAAGGTTTTGTTTTGCTAGATAAGAAAGAGGATGGCTGACTGATATTTAAAACCAAGTTTTTTGACTAGAGATATTTCTCTCAAGATACCTATTCTAAACACCATCACCTAACCTAGACACTTTTTCATGACTTCTGAAGGGTTTCTCAGACATCTTCAGGTCATCAAATGGACATTTAAATAGTGAGAGGGGAGGAGACAACCTCATCCTAAGCTTGACAGTGAGCTGTGTGAAAACAAGGGATTTTGACTATTCAGAGGTACAAGGCTTATGACAGTTATGGACAGGGGAGTTTTATCAAGACTAAACTTGATGACCACTTCTAACACAGTCTATAAGAGAGGTAAAAGATAAAATTTTCTCTGAGGGGTTTTCTAGTGGACAAATTTACTGTTTGAAATTGGTTTCTAGAATACCTAGGCAAGGCATATAATTATCACAACAGACAAAAATACTAATGACTAACAGTGGCTCCATTTGCGGGGGGAAACTCCTTTTCGGGAGGTGTCCAGAATTGCAGATCTCTGGCCTATGAAGACCAGTGCCTCATCCATTGCCGTAGATTTCTCTTTTTCTTGATGCTTTTTCTAAAAATGATGCTTTCTGACAAACTGACAGCATGATTAGCATCAAACTCATCTCTACTTACCTAGCTATTTTGCCTAACATTTTTTCTTCTTTGGGTGCACTTGGACTGGAAAAAACTTTGACATGATATTTTTTAAAAATAAAAAACTATATAATTCTACACTTATATCTTCCGGGAGTCTAGATTAAACTAATGAACTCCTTCATTTCTCTACCTATACTAGATCAACTGTCAAGATTAAGCTGTTTGACAGGATTTCATTTGCTAGACTAAAACATGGAATTGAAAAATGATCAAATGAGGATTAGACAATCTGATTTGTCATGTGTTTGTGGCATAAAGACAAGCTGCACACAAACATTATTTCCGTACAAAATGAGATTTAGAAAAATCAGGGCTAAGATACATAATTTTCTTTTCATCCCTATTTTCCTCTTTGCTTCTGTTTTGAGCATGTGGAACCAACATATTTGTTTCCTAATCTACTTTCTTTGATAAGTCAAGCTTGCATATTTTGACTATCATTCTTTTTTTTACTAACTTATTAGCAATCAATTTAAAAAATGCTCAGTTATGATTAGGCTAGATAATTGAACAAGACATCTTTTGAGCACTAGTAGTGGCATTTAGACTTGCACACTTTCAGCATGACTATTTTTTGAACATGGGGCTTTACTGCTGCTTTAAAACTACCCTCTTTTTCTATTTTTCTGTTGTTTTTTTATTTTCTATTTTCTAATTTATTTCTTCAAACAAAACATGTACAATGAGTGACAAATTTCACAAGTAGAACTCTTGATAATGGTGGAATTTGAGCATCTTATCTTCAAAAGGGTCCCCTGATGCTCTTGGTCCACTTAGTTCTTGAAAAGAAAAATCAGGAAAATTTTCGCTTGTAAGCACAACATAAGGGTTTTTGCAAGAATCTTTAAAAAACCCTGTGTCTTCTTGTTGTTTTTCCTTATACCTTTGATTCCCACTCCTGCCTTTGTTGTACATCTTCTTTAGGTAATATAGATATTCTTTGTCATTCTTAAAATAGATGATGACATCATCAAGGTACGTTATAGTAAAGAAGTTCAGCACTGGAAACATAGTTCTCTGAAATATGTCCCCAGTGTCTTACAGTTTTGAAAAACTGGGTTTGAACTTGAAACTTCTTCCAGTGTATTTGAAAAAATCTTTGAGCTGTTTGTTTTGAAGAGGAATTAGTTGATGATATCCTGAAATATTATCATGCAAGGACACATGGTTAGAAATTCCTAGCTTCTGTGTGGTATGACCTGTTTTTGGAAGGATATGAGTGTTGTTTAGGGAGTGTTTATCTGTGTTTCTAAAATCTACACATATCCTGTAACCAGCTATTTTCTTCTTAAGTGTTAATGCCTAATCAAGATTTTTGTGTTCCCTTTTATAAGGGTGAATTTTGGAAATGATGGCTATGTCATGGTGTTTTGAGCTATTCTCTCGACATGTACTAATATCATGAAGAATCTTGTGTATCCTAGCACTTCTCAATTTCTGGTGTAATGAAAAAATTCTAGCTAGTTCAATAAGCTCAAGTTTTTCAAGACTGCTTTTATCACATTCCCCCATATTATCTTTATCAGACATTTTTCCCGGATCTACAAAAGTATTTGAAATAGTTAAAGTTTTATTTGTAGGGGTAAAGTCTTGGGATGGCCAGGTATTTAGATATGGTAAGAACATAAGGCTTTCTTGGCCTTGATTTCCAAAGATTTTTGTTTTATGCAAATTCTTTAGTGCCTCTGTATTGGGAAAAGGTTCTGATTGTATTTTTTAGGCTTGTAATTGGTTTGAGCAACTTGCTTGAGAGTATAAAATGTTTGATATTTTTGAGGTTTTATTTTCTATGTCTAGAACATCAGATTCTTTTTCATCAGGATACAATTGTTCCGGTTCATGATAGTTTTGAGTATCTAGCTCATCATAGAGAATTTGGTGTGCCTACTGCATTGGGCCTAGATTTGCTTCAACTTTACCTATCTATTTATCAATGTCTTCATCAGTATGTAAAATGAAAGAATTAAGGTCTGAATGTACAGAATAAAGGGGTACATTGTCTGGTCTTTCTTGATTGCTAACCATATACTTCATGTGTGATTCTAGGTACAATATTCTTGTCTGGTTAAAAACAGGAATGGTGGCGTAAGACATATCTAGCTGAATATTTCCTTGGAGATTGGCCCCCCAAGATCTAGATAAAGGCATTCCATACTTGGGAGGAATGTATGCTACCACTATGTCCATGACCAGGTGTTTAGCAGGTACTTATGCCAAACTGACACAAAGATCCGTTATCAGGCCTAGACACTTGACTCTGCTTGAATCAAACGAATATAAGTCTTTATAAGGTTTCGTTATTTCTAGGCCTAATCTTTCCATTACCACTTTCGGCATGAGATTGTGAGAGGCCCCAGAATCTAGCATGGCATTATGTAGGATTTGGTCATGTATATTCAGACTGATATAAAAAGGAGGGGTGGTTCCCTCTTGATATTTTCCTTCTATTTTTGGTCCAAACAACACCTCAGGGGTATCATCAGCTAGGTGTAAAGTATCTGCATCATTTCTTATGTTTAGGACCTTTAGCACTTGAGATTTGTATTGGGAAATAAGTTTAGTGAGAGGCATGGTGATCTTAATTTTGGAAATTTCCCCTTCAAAACTGAACGGTACTTGTATTTTAGATATATTTGCTTCAGTTTTATCAGCCATGACTTTTTCTATATTCTTAATTCACTGATTTTGATTCGGGCTTTTGTTCAACACAGTTGTTTCGGGGATCTTAGTAGAGGTACTAGGATAGTTAGGATCAAGGTTTGCCTAGCTAGTTTTTCCTTTGTTTTGATTAGTCTTCTTAGCCATGATTTTGTTACTATTTGTTGTTCTTTTAAGAATGGTATCGGGGGCTTTTGTAATAGCGTTGTCTGAGCTATCTTTCCTAGAGTTGTCTTGGTTTTTCTTACTCTTAAGATCATATTGCCTATGAACTTCCATTATGGCATTTTGTAATCCTATTTTAGGATCTTTCGGGTCCTCATAATTTGGGTCATTTTGGTTTGAGGAGAAGAAAACTTGTTCTTATTCTGTGAGAAAAACCTCATCCTCGCTATCGGAACCTATAAAGTTTAAGTGACTTTCATCCAATGGTTCAATATCTCTTTCTACCTCATCAACATAGTTTTCTTGGAAAGGTGGCCTGATCTATTGATCATTCTCCCTTAGTTTGATTTTAGGTGGGTCCCTTCTAAAGTTCTGATTCTAGTTTCCGTTCTGAGGATTTGGTTGGTTGTCTCTAGGAGGTGCCCTTTCACTTAGAGTTATTCTTTCTAGCATTCTCTCCATAGTTCTAACCAGGTTGTCTATTTTGGAATCTGAAGAGGAGATGGAAGGTAGAGTCTCATCTCGGTAAGTGACTTTCTTTTTCGATTTCATCCTAGCTCTCTTCTCGGCTAGGTTGGCTTCGGCACTAATAGCTACCTTTTGCATTTCTTCTAAAGTTGTGAGGTCTCTTTCTCTTAATTGGTATGTCATATATGGATCAAAACCTTCGGGAAATTTTGCTAGTGCTAGGCCAAGTGGAGGTTTCATGTGAGGTGGAAGGGCATTATAGACACCGTTGAACCTAGTGCAATAGTCTTGAGCACTTTCCCCCATATTCCTTTTAAGATTGTTGTATTCGGAAATGATTTGGATGGGGTTTTTCCTGACTTCCCATTTGTTTATAAAAGTTTGGTAGAGTGATAGGAGATCATGTATACTGTTAGGAGCCAAGTTTTTAAACCATTTCTTGGCTTCTCCGCCTAGGCTTTGGGAAAACATTGTCATATTTATGGTTTCATCTTCTACTTCCATATAGTCAAAAGCATCACTGATTCTATCTACATGCTATTGGGAAGTAGTAGCCTCAGCCCCGGTGAAATGTGGGATTCTGGATTGGTAATCATTTTGTAAAGGTACCAAAGGTTGTGGTAATACTAGGGTGCATACCAGGCTGCCATGATGGGAGCTGATGGTAGATTTACAGTATGGGGATTTGTAGTATGCGATGAGGTGATTTTCACAGTGGTGTTTTGAATGGGTGTGACGGAGGTACTTGGAATTGTAGATTGATTTTGAGCAGATTTGGGGTGAAAAGGATCGAGGTGGTGGAGAAGCTGGAAATCGGGTGGTGTAGTGGGTGAGGCTTCTGTGCTAGGATTCTGCTACAAATCTAAGGGCTCAAGATTAGCAAGGTTGATTCTACTTTGTGACTTGTTTCTAAAAAGGCTTTTTTTTTTAACATAATTCAAACTGGGGATCTTGCAAGGATGTAAGATGTTCGGGTACAGAGCTTGCTTTGTGAATGGTCCTATCGATAGCTAAGTTACCAATTTCAGAATTTTTCCACAAAATCTTTTTTGGGTCATCAACTATGATAGGAGGATTTGGATTTGGATGAGATATGGTATTAATTCTTTGTGAAGCCAGATTTCAAATTCAAAATTTAGAGAGGATGACAGTTGTGACTGTTTTTGGATGGTGTCCTCTCTAAGAGTCTTACAGATGCTAGTAATGTTTTAAAACTAAATGAAGGCTAGTGGAGTCGCCAGGTGGATGCTCTGAAGTTTATGGTCCACCACCAATACTGACCAAGGTGTTTTTTAGGGAAATTCTTTTCTAGAAAAATTTTATGCAAAAAATTGTAAGAGTGTTCTAAAACTTAATCAACAGCTTGCTAGGATGTTGAGAAAGTTACAGCTCTGTTTTTAGGCTATTCTGCCGATTCTTTATGTTTGATGAAATTTTTTGAATTCCTAAGTAGTACTTAGTTTGTCACTGTTTTCAAAGGCTGCATCATGATCTTTGTGATTGGAAAGGTAAGTCAACAGGATATCATGCTTATGGAAATTTTTTGGTTTAAATGGAGTATTAGGCCTACTGGAGGCTAGTGGAGTCGCCAGGTGAATATTATTGTCTTGTAAAAACAAAGTTTTATGGTCCACCACCAATGACTGATAGAAACCAATCTAGGGATGTTTTTGTGAGGTTTTTTACATAGTTTTATATGAATCCTAATTTGTAAAAGTGTCCTATATTTGATTCATCACTTAGCTAAGGTGTTGAAACAAAGAGAGTCTACTCTCAATGAATTTATAGGTTGTTTGTCTTATTTTAATATAGAAGGACTAATGATTCTACTATGGTTTGTTAGGATGTTTATGTACTTATTTTTTCCACTGAAATCACCAGTATGTCAGTGTGGCGATGAGGAGGCAGATTCACCGGTATTTCTAAGTATAACTAAGCTTGTATGAGATATTCAAGAAACTATGTACTCAGAGGTCCTAGTGTGATCACCATTATGTTGGAGTCCCATAATTTGGCAGATTGGTAAACCAAATGACAGGTTAACATCAGACCAATCTTTGGAGTCCTAGGACCTAGCCTTCCTGGACTCAGAGAGGGGCTCTCTCTATTATGCGAAGGATATGAACTTGTTCACTTTGTATGTTTGATTTTAGGCTAGCTGTTAAGTATATTTTGGTTTTTTTTTCGGGCTTTTGAGGTAAACTAATCAAAAAGGACAAATAGAAAGAGAGTTCATCAAATCAACAGGGCTATGGGGTCAGCTAAAGTCAGTACTGTATAAATGGTGGACAAGATATTACTGCAACGCCGATTTAGTCAAGGTAAATGGATTCTTTGGGTGAAAATGAAGTGAAATGAACATTAAATTTGTGAAAGACAAAGAGATCTTAAACATATATAGTTTTAAAGTAGGTATTCATGAGTTAGGGAAAACTGTAAATCTCTATGAATAAAACTCAAACTGATACATATGAAAAATAAACAATCCGACGATACATAGAAGCATAAGAACCTCTAACTCTAGAAAATCACCTTCAGCTATTGGGAAAACAAATAAGATAAACAAACAACTCAATATATGAAGAGGGAACTCCTAAACAACATATATTGAGCTATCGGGAACTCTGAAATAATTTTTCAAGCATGGACAAAGGGCAAGATCGAACAAGACCTCTTTGAATTAACTAAAACAACCAATATTTCATAGAAAGATTTCAGAAATGGAGTTTTGAGAAGCTATAAATAAGAAAGGCATACCTTAAATCATACAATATAGAAAAACATACTTACCATTAATGAAACAAATAACAATTTCTTGATGTACCTAAAGGGCAGTTAAGAATCCTTTAGAAATGATCAAGAAGAGGAAAACATTAAAGCTATAACATGCAGGATGTTTGAGGTGCTTCCATGAGCATGTCTCAACATATACTTTTATGATCTACAACAAATGAGAAATATGGAATATTAATGAAAACAGGGAAACATAAACAAAATTAGAGAAACATCACCATTCACCAAGCCATGGAATCCTGCACACAATGCTCCTCCACCATCAAGCCAACCAAGGCATCATCCACTTCATAAAACAAGTATTTCTTCCAAGCTCATAATGTTATGTATTGCTCTCAATATATCAATTTTTGCCTCTTTGTCACAATGAATCCTCTTGGTTATATAAGCCAAAGAGGAGGAAACCCACCTAGAGCAACTAGAAGGCCATTGGCCAAAAACAAATATCTAAAATTGTCCTTGAGGCTTAACAAAGTCCAAGGCACAAAATATCCTTCAAAAATATCTTTTCAGACCAAAATAACAAAAAAGAATCACTTTCAAGGCCTGATACACAAGATAAACTTGCTTAACGCACATTTGGCCTAGTCATCACTCAGAAAACTGCTTTTTAGCAAAATCTACAGGAACGTAGCACCAAAAAAAGGTCTGTTTTGCAGTGAAGTTTTGGTGGACCTCCCGATGTCCAAATGACTCTCGCGATGGCTCGTTGGAAAGCTACAGATGTCTACTTTCCAAAAACACTTTATTTTTTCTAATATTATGCTTGGAAATTAGTCAAAAGGTAGAAATAGTGAAAAAACCCAGGAGTGTAGCACCTATTGATATTAGGGGCAGAAAGGTGAAAATGGTTGTTTTTGGCCTTTTTGAGAGACCAAAATAGCTTCATTTGATCTGAAAATTTTTGAGCATGTTCCTTTGATGTCAAGGAATCCAAAAATATATTTTTCTTCAGCTGAGGATACTCCGAGAAAAATTTAAGGCACCCATGATTTTATGCTTTTAGGCCTAAAATTCACAAAAAACAAGAATGTGTCCAAAAATGCCCAAATTTGGTGAGTAAACCCCTTAAGGGTTTTTAGAAACATGAAATGAAGCTTGAGCAAGAATTCCAAGCCAGGATAGGTCTTTTCCATGTTTTTCCACCGGGCGCCTCCTTTGGGCAGCTTTAAGTTTCCTTAGGGCAAACTGATTCAACTTCTTTTAGTGCTCGGTCATTCTTCTTTGTAGGCCCAAATCTTTGTTAGCTTTCTCCAATTTGGTTTCCAAATGCTGATTTTCCCTCTCAAGCCAAGACTCTCTATTATTCTCAATTTCTTTGGCAAGGAGCTCCGTAAGAGGGTATTTCTATTCACGAGATGATTCTTCTTCTTTCTGCTTCTGCAATGATTTTCTAAGACCCATGGTCCTAGGTCTCTTTATTGATAGCCCTTCTTCATCATCATCTTCCGCATACTCACCCATGTATTCTTCTAGCCTCACTTGTGAATTTTGAGCTTCCCTTTTGTATTTGAGTGCCCAAGCCTCAAATATTTCCATATGTCCACTCATTTGATTTTTTTGCAATTTCAAATAGTGGATGATGTCTTTGGACCTTTCTAGGCCATTTTCCAAATCTTTAATCTGATCCTCCCAGTTTTGCAAAAGAGATCTAAGAATACTAGCCTCATCATTTTCAACATCACTGTCTATCTGTATTATGTCAAATTCTCTTTCATGCTCATGGCTGCTCTCTTATTGTTCAACCTTCTCTTTGCCCTTGCCTTTAATGATTTTCTTTCCTCTGGTTTTCTTGGGCAATTCTACTTTGCTCTTCTTTGGAAATTTTCCTCCACTCCTTAGTGCCCTAGTGACATTGCTAGTCACTGTTTGAGTGGTTTTCTTCCTTGATGTTTTGGTGTTTTTAGCCTTTTCTACTTTTGATGAAGGAAGCATGGCCCCTTGCCTTGGAGAGGCAGTAAACACATGCTCTTGACTTTGCTGATGATAAGCAAGAGGAGTAGTTAATACCTAGGCTTGTTTAGTTTGGTCTCCTGCAACCTTAGGGCTGTCCTCTTCTCCAAAAACATTCTCTGCTTGCATTTCTTGGTTACTTTGCTATGGGGAATTTCCTTGTTCATTAATTTTGATATTTGTAATGAACTCATTATCAGGAGTAAACTCAGAAAGATTATGCTCCCTTTCTATTTGGTGGGAGATGTCTAGGTCTACTATTTTCTTTTCTTTTCAAAACTATCTCTGCCTTCATCTATCTTCTTGCTGTCATGACTGTTTTTATTACTTCCCTCTTTGTTGTGACTTATTTTATCATTTTCATTGTTTTCAATGTTTTCCTGATGTGGACTGCCTTCATCATGATCACTGTTTTCATTTTCTTGCTATGGGCTGCCTCTTTCTTCATCATTTTCAATGTCTCTCTGTGGGCTGCCTCTTTCTTCATCACTATCTTCATTTTCTTGTTGTGGGCTGCCACTTTCATGATCACTATTTTCACTTTATCCTTGTGGACTGCCTGCCACATCATGCTTTCCTTTCCCTCTACTGCTGCTTTCATCACTTTCCTACTCTTTGTCACCATCCCTTTCCTGTTCTTTTCCACCATCACTTCCTTGCTTTTTTCTTTTACTACATTCTTCTTTCTCACTGCTATCTGTGGAGGATGGTTTTTTTTGGGGAGTAGACTTATGAGAAGAAGAGGAAACATAAGGTGTGGAGGGCAAGGACTGAGCATGAGGAGGGTCCTGGGATGAAAATGGCCTGACTTGTAGTGGCATAGAAGATGTAGAAGTGAAATCAGGGTGAGAGATGAAATTGTCCCAAGGGATGCCCTTTTGTTTCAGCTGGTGAAGGATAATAATCTTAATGAGAAAGTGATGGAATAAACTGGCTTTCGGCTGAGCTGGAGGCTTTTTTCTAACAATGGAAGACATCTTGTTTATACACTTGCACAGGAAGAAAGGTAGGTTTAGCAACTTAGCTTTTGTGAAATGCATAAGGAGTCTGATGTGATAGGCATATACTTGGGATTATCTACCTTCACAAGCGAAAAACTTCATGATTATTTTCATGAGGGCTACATAGTCATCCAGCAAGTGTGAGAAAGGGAAAATGGAGCTGCATGTATCTTGATGATTTGGCTTGAGAAAAGGTTGATAGTGGCTGAGGTCAAGGTATGATTGTTTGAACCACTTTTCTCTATGTTAGGGATTTTGGTTGCCTTAGAAATAGCTCTAGGAGTGAGTTTAAAATCTAAACCTGCTATGTGAACTTGCTTTCCATCCAAACTCAGGGAAAATAAATATGTTAGATGAGGGTGGCTAGATACCTCTGGTATTCTTCTGCAAAAATCAAAACAGCCTACCTCTTGAAAACAGGACAAGATTGAGGGAGAGGCAGTGATTTATTGAACAGTGATGGGCTCAAATATGTTGTGTTGGCCTCCCTTTTTTACCCTTTTCTTTGGAGGCATTTTTATTTTTCTGTTCTTCTCCAAAATCAACTAGACAACCCTTAAATAAAAACAAGCTTTCTCTTCCTTTAACACTTCTTTCTCCTTTAATTCACTTTTCAAAATATCATTTATGTTTTAAGAGCAACTTGAGGGGTAAAAATATGGATAAATACCTCAAAAATTTCCTTGCAGATATGAACACTGACCTTTGAGCAAGACTAGGAAATTTCTGGCCCTTTGTAACAGAGTGAGCAGGTGCTATGCCCTTGCACACAGGCACATAGCGTCTAAACGGAGGCTGCACGAAGAAAAATCACTATGGAAGTTCAAAAAACTATGTTTTTGAACAAAGTTTGAACGAAGGTCGGTTGTGGGCGCTGGGCGGAGACTGAACGAGGGTCGGGCGCCAAAACGTGTCGCGCCAGTGCACAAGCGCGTCGCGCCGTTTGTAAATTCTTACGGTGAGCTGCTACAGGCGTGTAGCACTCGGGTACAAGTGCGTCGCGACCTGGAAAAAGTGCCCAGAGTGTTTTCCAGGGAAGGAGAGAGACCCTCTCTTTTTTTCCAATTGATAATACGATAGTAAGATATGCCTTTTGAGGGCTTTTGTGCCTTGTGGAGCGTTTTTAAAGCATGAAGCCTTCCTTTTGACTTTTTTCAAAAATAGTTTTATTAAACCCTTGCCCTTTTGCTCATTTTCCCTATTTCCATAAAACAGTTTTTTTTAAACAAGTGTAACAGTGTTTTATTTGAAAAGTGCTTTGGAAACAGCGAAACAAGTTCTCATTTTTTTGTGCAAAAGCAAACATCCCCCATTTTAACTTATAAAATGTGCCCTCTACTTTTTATGAAAAAGGATATTTTACCAACTGTAGGTACCCTCTGATTATAAATTTAAGGAGGTCCTGTAAAACAGTCTTTTCCCTCTTCTTTATATTTGAAGGAAGGTATTTCAAGCCAGAAACTATGTTTTTTCCCTCTGCTTTATATTTGAAGGAGGCATTTAAAGGAGTCTTAGACCTAGTCTCTATTTTCCAAATGAAGCCTTTAGCCTCCTATACAAATTGTTTGTGTCATGCCCTCTTCTTATCATCTTTGAAGGAGGCTTGTTAGAAATAAAATGTGTTTTAGGTCCTTTGCTTATTATTTTAATGAAGCCTCCCTTGAAAACTAAACCTTGTGCCTTGTGTCTACTTATCACTGAAGGAGGTAAATTAAACATAACTGTTTATACCCACTGCTTATGATTTGAATGAAACCTCATAAAAACAAGTGATTTCCATTTGCTTATTATTGAAGGAGGCATTTCAAATTCTTTACCCTTTATCAATCTGCATGAGACATGTTTCTTTTTACTGTGAAGATAGTGAGCAAGTAAGAAATTTCAAACTCCAACATATCTGCTTTGTGTCTCTTAGGTTAACTCTCTCTTGTAGTAGCTTTAGCTTCCTCTGTAATGACAATGTCTTTGATGGTTTTAGAGTCTAGGCTATAGGGATATAAAAAGGGAAGCTGTTCCCTTTTTATGCTCTTTCACTTTGATGCCTAAACTACTGGAAGTATTTTTCCAGAGAACTAACATACCTAGTCTCATAAGACTATTTTTCAGTGTTGTGCCCATATGTTTGGGAAGAATGTGAAAATGCCATTGTGGGTTGACATGAAGTGCTAAATAAAGTAAATTCCCAACCTTTGTACTCATTTTTCCATGATGGATTATTCTTTGACTTTCTTGGTGCTTTGAGTTTGCAGGTATGAGTCATGTAGGTTTCCTTTCTCTTTGAAATCTGCATTTCCTTTATTTCCCAACAGTCAATTGTTCTAACTTTGAAAACTTTCCTTGAAGTGTCCCTCTTGTTTCAGAACTGGATATTGCCATCTATCCATAGCACCCCTGCAGAGATGCATTGATAAAATGTCTTTGACCATTGGAGAACTTTCCAGAGGTATCATGATGATGATGCCTGAAAAGTTCACTTGATTACTTTCTTCAGACATAGGACCTTCTTACTCTATTTCTTCCTAAATTTGAATCTTATAAGCTTTGCTAAGAAAAAACACAGTGACCATTTTGATGGTGTATGACCTAGGGGTAAACAAGGTTTTGTTTTGCCATATAAGAAAGAGGATGGCTGACTAATATTTAAAAACAGGTTTTTTGACTAGAGATATTTCTCTCAAGATACCTATTCTAAACACCATCACCTAACCTAGACACTTTTTCATGACTTCTGAAGGGTTTCTCAAACATATTCAGGTCATCAAATGGACATTTAAATAGTGGGAGGGGAGGAGACAACCTCGTCCTAAGCTTGACAATGAGTTGTGTGAAAATAGGGGATTTTGACTATTCATAGGTACAAGGCTTATGAAAGTTATGGACAGGGGAGTTTATCAAGACTAAACTTGATGACCACTTCTAACATAGTTTGTAAGAGAGGAAAAAGATAAAATTTTCTCGGAGGGGTTTTCTAGAGGACAAATTTACTGTTTGAAATTGGTTTCTAGAAAACCTAGGCAAGGCATATAGTCATCACAACAATCAAAAATACTGATGACTAACACCTTGAATGAGACTTTCCCCACTGAAGAGAGTATCATGGAGGTCATGTCTCTCGAGGAAACTCCATGGGATAATGGACATCATTGTTCCTCGTTTCTCCCAATTCCAGGTGACATATTTTCCTGTTTAGGATCCCATGCTTTACCGATACTGACTGCCCCACTTCAGAATCCTTCTTTGATTCACGAAGTGTTGTCCAAGGGAAACACGGGAAATATCACTCCGACCATTCCGTTCGACATCTCTGTGATTGTTGCAAATGTATTTTTCCAGGTTTCTTTTCCTCCCCGTGAGCTCAAGATTTACACTATCCTCAAAAAGCATGACCTGCCCACTCCCTTCGATATTGTTCTTACCGTTTGGTCATTTACCCTCAGGGGAAATATTTCCATGCTTCGTAAACCTTACTCGGCCATGGGGCATGGCCACATCATTGCTACTATGAATGTTCTAAAAGAATTGGCTGAGGCAATGCTTACACGCGTTGTAAACAGTAGAACCGTGGGTTTATCTCTATTAATCATGGCATAATTTCGTCATTGGAGTTCATTCTTGAGCTCTATATGAAATATTACACTTAATATTAATTTTGATAAATTTTTACATTAGTGTGTTATTCATTAGTGTGCTTTGAGTTGATTTTTGGTGTGATTGTTTGCCTTATAGACATGTTTCCTCTTCTCACCTTGTGTTCCACTTGGTTTGCAAATGTCTTAGGATCACTACGTTGGCTTTGTTGATGGCGCTTTCCGTAGCACGCAGAACCTGTCTTCCACAGCATGGGCACACTTTGTTCCTGATGGAGATTTGATTAATTTACAAGGCATTTGTTTGGGTCGGAAAACTAACAATGTTGCCGAGTATAGTGCGGTGATCCAACTATTATCAGATGCCATTGTTCTTGCGATAAGAGAATTGGTTGTTAAGTTGGACTCATGGCTAATTGTGTTACAACTAAATGGGTGTTATTCTGTGCACAATCCTAAAATTTTGTGTATGTATTTACGTGTTAGATTATTGGAAAGGAATTTTGATTTTATCACATATCAACACATTCCACAACATTTAAATACTTTAACAGACTCATTAGAAAACCATGTATTAGATAGACATTTTCCTAATATTTAAATCAAGACATCATCATGATACACAAGTAGTTGTAGAAACATGCATATGTGTGTGTGTGTGTATATGTATCGGTCTATAAGTGTGTTACATCCAAAAGCTCAAAAAATATATGTTATGTTACAAAAATGGCTCTTCGAGCCTACATCAGTAAAAAAATGTATAAACAGGGCTGTTATCCTCCCACATGGTACTCATGGTAGCAGGTGACTACTCAAATTACTCGCCAGAGTAATCGATGCAGTATGCCCGGAACTCCGATAGTGTGTCTCTGAAAATGCAGTGGGATCTCATCAAATGTGGGATACTCTGGTATGCCTCATGTGAGGCCGACCAGGTTTCGCTCTAGCTCAGCTAACGTGTCTACTCCCTCCTCATAAGGAGCATCCTCTGCTAGACGTGGTACCCTCCGTGAAATTGGGGACATGTTAGGATGTCAATGGACCCATATCTATAAACAAATCATAAGTTTACGTGTCAGAACATATAAAAAAAACATTTGAAGAGTAAAAAATGTCTAAAAAACACTTTTTACCTACGTCGATCCACTGTGTGTCTCGTGGGATTGGAAGATCCAGATATCGTATGAAGTTGATGCCGACATAGGCATAGTCCTTGACTACAATCAGTTGTTGTCGCAGCCAATTGAAGAAGGCTGTTGGGAAATGCATTTGTTTCCCTCCTCCCTGTCTGGGCATTATGTCGCACCATCGCATCAGCCTTAGTTCCTGGATGAGGGTTGAGGTATTTTTTCCTCTGGAAGCCTTGGTTTGATGTTAGATGGATGTGTTTTATGAGATCCCACATTCATGCTTGTAATATGGCATAGGGGTGACTAGATGAAGAGAGATGTGGCTCAACCATTTCTATGGTCGGGTGGTACATGAAAGTCCCAGACTTGGTGTATTTTTCTTATGGAAATAATAGCTCTTTTCCTCTTGTATTGATGGGTAAATGTGGTTGTTATTATTTTTAGTTTTTGTAGCATCGGATTTGTTCTGGCCACGAAATTTTGTGGAGAGGCTAGAATACATTAGTTCTCCAAAACCTAGAAATCGTTTCTGGAAATTCCGCCCAGAAGTATCTCAATTAGATTATTAACCAATTTTTAAATATTTCCTCAGTCTAAACTTAGAGAATATGGTTAATTAATCAGAATTAATTGAGATGTGGTGAGAATCATCTAGAAACACACACAAATCGACAGGGAAATAATCTGGGCCATCGATTATGTTTTAATCTTGGCCATTAGTGCTCCAATAGAATATTATAAGAAGAAGTCGATGGGTAGATGGAGAAAACACTAGTGTAAATACTCAGTGGCCCAGAAATTTTGATTTGGATCTCTCTCATCATTTTCTCTCTTGGATCACTCTTGGAGAGTGTGGATACTTAGTGATTTGGAGCAAGAAGGAAAGGGAAGAAAAGGAAATCACAGGTGGACATCGAGATCAGTAGCTACATCGGGATTTGATTGCAGGTGCCAAGTTGCATGTATATTTTCCTCACTATTTCTGGCATGCAATGGTATGTATGTGGATTTTACTAGCCTTGTCATTTCTTGAATAACCATGGTATTGTGGATTTGTTTCCATTTATTGTTTTCTGGTTGGTTCTCATGAATCCTTTAGCTGTTGGGTTGAGTTATTAGTTCATGTAGCCTTGGTTGGATAAATGCTCTGGAGCCTGGCAGACAATTGTTGGGTTGAGTTACTATTCTTGGAGCCTTGGTTAGATAAACGCTCTGGAGCCCTAGGTGGGTTGAGTTACTATTCCTAGAGCCTTGGTTGGACAAACTCTCTAGAACCCAAGAAAAACTGGGGTTGAGTTACCAGTCTTGGAGCCTTGGTTGGAACAAACACTCTAGAGCCCTAGAGTAGCTTGGGTGGAGACTGATCCATGATGGTTAGTGATGTCCAACCGTGAGGTGGAACCACTAGTTTTGGGGTTGAGACAATTTGGTCTCTGGAGCCTTTGGTTGTTCTTGATTTATGCATTTGATAAATTCCCACATTCATGCTTGGAATATGGCACGAGGGTGATTAGCTGAAGTGAGACTTGGCTCAACTAATCTATGGTCAAGTGGAACGTGGGATTTCTATCTCCGGTTGCTTTTTACGTTCAGTAATGAAGAGCTCATTCCTCTGGTATTTGGTATGAAAATGTGTTGGTTTATGTATGGACTTATTTTTTGTTATATCCATTTTATTTATGTTCTTATTATGCTGGTTATAATCATGTATTTTATCAATGATGATGTATCGATCTATCTATGTTTTTACTGGTAAATGAATTTACAATGTATTAATGGTAAAATAAACTATATTTTAGCTTATGATGTATGGGAGAAATGCGTCTTAGCTATTTTATGACTTGTAAGAGACCCCCATGTTTAAATATGTTGTTTATACCTATAAATGCAATGTTTGCGACAGTTTGACGAAATGTTTGTCATGGTTGGGTGGGGTCCGAATGAGTTCATGATGATGTGATTGCATCCTTGTATTTTTTTTAATGTTATTTATCCTCTCTTGAAGTTACATGAATTTTTGGGCAGTGACCTGGGCTCAAGGGCTGAAAATGTAACGTGAATCCTGAAGATGCAGGCACAGTATTGACCTTTTAGGGCCATGACTATAGCCTTGACAATGCAAGCCCACGGATAAGAGCCTATAAACACTGATCCATTTCCCTTACATGCCAGTGGATAAGCCTTAAAAGAGTTTAAAATAAGCTCCCCCTCAGGGAACAAGGCCCTTGAAGGTTGGGTTACCTCATGTGGATGTCAATGATGCAGTGTAAGGTCTATTTTTTATGTTTCCGTCGGTTCCACTTCCTCAAAGTCATATAGGAGGTTGAATATAATATTATTCGCCTCTCCTCACATGTTTACCTTGGTTGGACGATTATTTGGGTAGATATTGGAAGAGGGTGTTACAGAGTGGTATTAGAGCATCGTTCAACCCTTGGACTGGATGGACGGTGTGTTGGTCATGATTTTGTTGATTCCTTATGTGTTTTTATACCTATGGTTTATGTGTTTGTTGCATATGTGTTGTGTTTTTCATGGTGGCAGTGGTGTCGCCATGAATGGGTTAAGATGTTGTTGTCAACATGTGGTCATGTGTGTATGACTGATTATTTATTGTTCATGTTAGTGTATTGTGCATGCATGTTGCTTACATAATGTTACATGTTGTATATGCATTTTTTGTGTATCCTAGGTCACATAATGGTCATGCTTGTGTAGTGTATGTGCATGGTTGTTTTTGTGATGTTATATGTTGAACATGCATTGGTCATTCACACTTGGTTACATGTCACTTATGCTTGTGTAGGGTCCATTATTGTGATGGGTATGGTCAAGTTGCATTGGTATGGTTATGCATTAGGTCATGTGGTGTAATTAGTATGGTTATGCATCCATGACTAGACTCTAACTAGAATGATGGTTATGCGCTAGTATACAATGTGTTATGAGTTTATATGTTGTAATAACTATGTATATACATGCATTTCATTGATTGGTTGATCTTGTTGGATGTATCCTCCCCAAATTAAACTAAGGTGCATTGGTTTATTTATGAATTTGTTTAGCTGACATATTTTACATTGCAGGAAGAAATCAAAGATGAATAGAAGAATGGTAGACCACAGAGATTATCCCTATGAGTCATATGAGCAGCATGGTGTTGGAAATTCATATGATTTGGCATATACACTAAGAAGTCTAAAGGGATAAATAAGGAGTTAATAGGAAGATAATGACAAACTCATACAGGCATAAGAAAAACATGTAGAGGTTAATGCAACCATCCTTCAAAGTTTTTCAGAGTTGCAGAAATAGGGGCCACTTAGGATCAACTATGGGTAGGAGGATGCAACCAATGGAGCATATGGCAGTAAGCCTCCTAATGGTGACAGGTCTGATAGGGATGACATGGTTAAATATGGAATATTTTTGTACACTCTGGATCGAAGAGGTGACATACGCAGGTATCGTTCTAGTTCTGGTTCATATAGGTAGCATGGTAGTCATCAGTATCATCCTTCCAAGAGGAGTGACATAGGCTATTTTTTGGATGATTTTAAAAAGGAAAAAACACATCCATTTGATGGAGAGATGAAGAAACCATAGGATGCATAGGCATGGTTACTTTCCATGAAGAATTTTTTCAGATTTCATGATTACTCAGAAAATATGAAAGCTAGGATAGCCACATTCCTTGGATTTATGTAGTTACAGATAGCATGCAGGTAGATCATCAGGCTTCTATCATTCAGATGGATGGTAAGCTATGTAATCAAGTTGTTTCTATTTTGATCGAACCTAAATCTAACTATAGTTATATTAATCTAGTCCTAGTGAATAAATGTGGTTTCAGTCAGGAAATGCACGCAAAATGTTAGTTAGTACAGTTGGCCATAAGTACGAAGAAAATTGTTCACCATTGGGTAAGAGCTTTTGCATTTAAGCTAAATGGTATGCCTACGTCAGTGCACTTGAACATACTGTCTTTGGGCTCATACAATATGCTATTGGTTATGGATTGGCTATATATTCACATGACCAAGGTAGATTTCTATGGAAAATCTATTGAGTGTTTGGATAACAATGGGGAACCACAAGTCTTACAAGGAAATAAGAAAGCCTCATTAGTTAGGATGGTGACATCCATGCAGGAAAAGCGCAGTCATAGGAAAGGGTGTTTACTATTTGCAGTTCATATCTCTACTGATAAAGGTAAGGAGGCAGACGATGTATATTTTTTGAGAAGGTATCCAGTTTTGCAACAGTTTCAGGATGTGTTTCCATCATATATTTTAGAGTTTCCACCTCACAGGGAAGTAGAATTTTCCATTGAGTTGATGCTAGGGGAAGCTCCAACATCAAAGGCACCTTACAAGATGATTACCCCAGAGTTGGTAGAGTTGAAATTGCAGCTGAAGGAAATTTTGGACAAAGGGTACATTAGACCAATGTATCACCATGGGGTGCACCAGTGTTTTTCATGAAGAAGAAAGATGGCACTCTCAGACTATGCATTGAATACAGGCAGTTGGACAAAGTGACCATCAAGAACAAGTACCCCTTACAGAGGATTTATGACTTGTTCAATCAGCTAAAGGGGAAAACGGTGTTCTCTAAGATCGTCTTTAGATCAGGCTATCATTAGGTACACATCAAAGAGTAGGACATCTACAAGACCTCATTCAAGAATAGGTACGCGCATTATGAGTTTTTTATAGTTCTATTTGGTTTGAGTAATTCCCTAGCTACATTTATGTGTTTGATGAACATTGTGTTGCATCATTATTTGGACAAGTTTTTTATCGTGTTTATTAATGACATATTGGTGTATTCTAAAAATGAGGACGAGCATGTCGAGCTTTTGGCAGTAGTTTTAAGGTTGTTGAGAGAGCATCGGGTGTATGCTAAGACAAACAAATGAAGTTTCTTCCAGATTGAGGTACACTACTTGGGACATGTTGTCTCGAAGGAGGGAATTGCAGTAGATCCAGAAAATATAAGAATCATCACGAAGTGGGTAATTTTTGGATAGAGTGCCCCTCGATGAAATATTTTGAGAAAGACTCCACAGATCGAGGAGCATAGCTCACATCACGAAGTTAAGTTAGGGTTTTAGGGACTTTGGGGTGGGTAAAAGTCCCTTATTTTGTAAAATAATGAGAATATTTTGTATATGTTGCGCTCCACCCATGGATTTTAGACCATCGTATTGTAAATGTAAATACTATATAAGGAATCTAGGATAGAGCTTAAACATATACTTTATAGATATATCATAGAATGCACTTGGATGTAAGTTTATTTTGAGTCTATGTTCTGTGGTTTGGGTTAGAGAAAAGGCTCCTATAGCTGAGTGTGTAGAGACCTTCGGAAGTCTGTAGCTGAGTGCGCAAACCCCTGCAGCTAAGTGTGCAGGGTGGAACTGATTATATTGGGGAAACCCGAGCATTAATGAAAGAATCTTGAAGAGAGATCCATGTTTTTATTTTATGTGTTTTCTTTAATTTTATTTTATGTTATCTATGCTAAGTAAGGATTCTAATATATAATTTCACCGCGAAGTATTGTTTATGGTTGTTAATGTTATTTTATGCTTGTTAAATTAAGATCACATAGTCTGCAAGTTGGTTCATTAATAGGAGTGTTAACCGTGACTGTAGAATCAACTATTTTTTTATGTGACGCGCTATCAAGTATTGAAAGGAAGAGAAGCCCTAAAGCCACACTCCATTGTCCCTCCAGATGCAGAAACCTGGTTCTAGTATCCCCCTATATTTCCTCGGGTGAGACTTCGGTCTGCACTGCAGATCGTTGCCGAAAGTGCCGGTCATTAGGGGAATTTTGAGGTCTAAAATGGGCCTCCTAAGAAAAATGTACAACCAATATAAAATTTATAGGAACCAATAAGATTCAAGATGATGATGTCAACCATGGGGGATGATTCATCATTTTTTAAGTAAAAGGGTACAAAGATTAAAAAACAATAAAGTATTAAAATTGTTTTTTAAACTCGTATTTTCAACTTATCTCCCAAAGTTTTTACTAAAATTTTGAGTGAGAGTACTCGTTGGATGCAAAATTTAATTCATCATCCAAGTAGTACCCATGTTGCATAATTTCGATGGACCCTGCTACATGAATAATGAGAAATATATGAAAAAACGTGATTGAAATCACGTTTTTCATGTATTTCTCATTTTTTGTGTAGCAGGGTCCATCGAAAGTATGAAACATGGGTACTCCTTGTATGAGGAATTAATTTTTTCATCCAACGAGTACTCCCGCTCGAAGTTTGAGTAAACAATTTGGGAGATAGGTTGAAAATACGAGTTGAAAAAGTTGGTTTTTCTTTTTTTCCTCTAAAATTTGATGATGTCATCAAATATTATTTTATTATTTCCAGTATTATTTTATAATTTCCTTAGGAGGCCGATTTTAGACCTCAAACTTCCCTGAATGAATAGTGGGTTTTTTTAGTTCATGCTGCCATATCTGAACCTGGGTCTAGGCCCCATCAAGCCAAAAAATGGTTTCATTCTCAGGACTGGGATCCGACTGAGGGATATGTGGATGTGGCATCTGTCTAAGAAAGAGATTCAAGACTGCGTATATCTAAAATAACGTGAGTTTTATGCACAAGAAAACATAAATTCGCACCTATCTACTGAAAAGTGTTTGCAGACGTATATCTTTATAGATCAACATGAGATATTTTTCTCATCATTTTCTAGCAATTTGTACGAGTGGTTATCAAGATTAGCTGAGAAAAAGACATGTTTTAGGAACGATAACCCTACTACATGGACTCCAGAGCTGATCAAGAAACTAAGGAAAATTGATAACAAGATTGCAAGGGTCGTTGAGTATTGGATCGATAGTATCCTTGGATGCTTTATTACTGAGTTCGCGATCGATAAATATGTATCCTATAGCGAAGTTGAGTGAAATTTTTTTAAAGGCCTACAAGGTAAGTACTTGAACTCATTGAATCTTTGGATTAAGATGTTATTCTATGAAAATAGTGTGCTACGAATATAATGAAATTGATGTTTAGAGGAAAGAAAATTGGAACTACGCGACGGGGTATGATATTTAGTGTGGATCATAATAAATACATTGAGTCTGAGTACAATCCATTTTTTGGGTCTAAAAGTTAAGAAGGAGAAAGCCACCCTGCTACCCCTAGAAGTGTGTTGATAAAATTTGAATATCATCAGGGCGCTTCTAGAATTCCCCAAACTTCCACTCCCATCACAACCCATCCTTATTTTTGACCTCCACTTCCACCTCCATCTCCGCCTCCAGCTCCCCCATTCACCGTGGCCCACTCACCTAAGATGCCTATTTTCAAAGGATCTGATGATCCCGAGCAGTTCTGGTTTTTTGCAGAAGTGATATGGAGATCACAGAACATCACTGATGAGAATATGAAGAAAGCGTAGTTGGTCACAGCGCTGCAGGATAGAGCATTGTCCTGGTATATGGAATACACCTCGATAAACCAAAATTCTACGTTGGCTAGACTAAGGCTGCTCTGAATGGTGAATTTAAGAAACCGAAGTCGCAATCCCAGTGTATTATGGAGATGAAATAGATCAAGAAATTGGTCAATGAAATGATGTGGGAAGTAGAACAAGGTTTAAGACACTGCTAATTCAAGTTATCTTTGAGATCCCTGATGATAAACACAAGGAATGGTTTATAGTTGCACTATTTCCACATCTTAGGTTGACATTGTCTCAACAGAAGATCGCAACCCAAGCGGAAGCCTTGGAGATATCGATGAAGCTAGAAGCTTTGCCGATAGTAGATAATAACTTAGGGGTTCGTTAGATCCAAACCCAGTTGGAAAGCTTACATATGGAACTCCAAGATTTGAATAAGGGAAAATTAGTCCACATAGAAGTTTGGTGCATAAAGCGCAAAGAGGAAGGCCACCATAAGGATCATTGTCATGTTTTTAAAGATTACTTAGGCACTCAGATGCCAATTCCATTGAGGCCTGGGCCAAGTACTGGACCAAATGTGGGACCAAATTTTTGGTGCATCTTATGCAAAGTTGCAGGACAACACTCCACAGATTACTGTCATCTGCTCCAGAAGTACATCCGTTTGTCAAAGTAATTGTTCTGTAATTTATGTAGTTCAGTGTGGCATGATGAAAAGCATTTTTGATGCTATGATCTAATGACGCAAAGTCCTAGATCATACCGAGTGCAAGCTGAAGGTCACGACGATCCAAGTTTTCCAATAGCACGTGGAGGTTTCCAAGGCCGAGGGTGCGACTGGGGAGGAGGCGATGGATGAGGTCGCGAAAAAATCATATTCTATATTTCTGGTTAGTTGGGAAATTTTGCCAGGGATTCTCATAATCTCGTTGCCGTATCTTGTATGTATTGTTGCGCATTTTCTCATGAAATAGAGGATTTTCCTACATTATTTTCTAAAATGCTGGAAAGGTGCAATCAATAGCCTCCCCAGAACATACAAATGATGAGAGTTGAACGACGCAAAGAGGATCTAAGTAGCAACATAGTGACACGAAGTGATATAAATATGATATAAGTTAAAGCAGAAGGAAAGAAACATATGGAGGATACATGGGTTTGGAAAACTAGAGACAAGAATAATAGGTTCGATATACAACGTGAAAGAGAAACCTTCATGGATGCGAAGAAGAATTTTATGAGCCCTGAAGCTTTGATATCAACAACGCAGAGACATATGATTCTTTTTAACAATAAACCCAAGGAGATTACTGTTGGGTATGTGTTATATTCTTTCCATGACTAAGCTTTTGGTCCTTAATTTCCGGTGGGTAGTCCGCGTCCAAGGTTTTGTGCATGGTTTTTCACATGGTATTGGGGCACGATGGTTTTCGGTCCCTGGTATTTTTGTAGATCCAGTCAAGGGAACTACGGTTATGTTCTAATCCAGTGTTTATGGATTGGGGTTCATGTATGCTTCAGCATGTATATATATGTGTTGTAACACTAAAAAGAATATAATGAAAAATCAAGCTGGTCGTCCCGATTTGGGATCCAAGGGAAAATCTTTGTGTTTATATGTTTTATGTTTTATGCTCTCGCTATTGTTTATCTTCTGTTATAATATTCGTGAGCAGATAATTTTTGTTTAGGGTTAAAACCTACATTTGGTATCAGATCAGTTTCGGCTTCAAGGGGACGCCTTTGTTGCTGAGGGTTTTTTTCTCGGGCCTGTGGTAGACCCTGTTCAGTGGGAGATCTGCGGGATCGATTCTTGTGGTGAAAGAAGATGGTCAGCAGGGGAAAGATAGAGATCGAGAAATTTAATGGTCATAGTTTTGAGTTATGGAAGCTCAAGATGGAGGATCTGCTGGTGGATAAAGATCAGTGGATTACGATAGATCCAGGTACTAAACCAATGACAATGTCAGATGAAGACTGGAAGAAACTGGATCGCAAGGCTAAGAGCACAACACGGTTGTGCGTCTCAGATTCAGTATTGTTGAATGTATCTGGGGAAGCTACGGCGAAGACCTTGTGGGACAAGCTAGGGACTTTGTACCAATCTAAGTCTCTGGTGAATAAATTGTTCCTATGGAAAAAGCTGTATAACCTGAGGATGAAGGATGGAGACTCGGTGACAGAGCATCTGAACTCCTTCAATACTGTGGTAAGTCAGCTGTCATCTGTTGATATTAAAATCTCAGATGAAGATAAGTGCATCAGCTTGTTGTGTTCTCTACCAGATTCATGGGATAGTCTGGTTATTGCAATAGGTAGCAATACAACTACCTTGAATTTTGATGACATTTTCTCAACCTTGCTATCGGAGGAAATGAGACGGATAAGTATGGAGGACCATAATGGAGATGCCTTATCTATATGAGGAAGGTCCCAAAATAGAAACAAGAATAAGGTTTCGAGTGGGAGATCTAAATCTCCTGGAAAGTTTGTAAAGGTATGCTGGAAATGCGGAAAGGAAGGGCACTACAAAAAGGAATGCAGATCTAAAGCTCCTGAGAAAGGAAATGGATCTGATGATGCTCCTTCTGCAGAGGCAAAAACCACCTTGGATGAAGGTGGGGATGTGTATTTAGCTTCTTCTTCAAATACACATGTAGATCATGAGTCATGGTTGATTGACTCAGGTGCATATTTTCACTTCACTCCTCATAGGGAGTGGTTCTGCGAGTATGAGAAATATGATGGTGGTGATGTTTTCCTAGGGGATGATAGGAAGGCTAGAATCGTCAGACGTGGAAAGGTCAAGCTAAAGCTACAAGGTGGAAGGATTAGAACACTTCCTGGTGTTCTACATATTCCTGCGAGGAGAGAGCCCTGATTTACGCCAAGCAAGACTATTTATGCGGGTGTAAAAACAATGTTCAAAATATGCACATGAGATAGTTCGAGAACCTTCGGTATTAATGCGGGGGAGTTCGAATTTGGAACTACGCCTGAAGCTACAGGTAGCGTGATGGGTGTAACGATTCTGTGGTTCTGAAAGTGGGACGGAAGCCTAGCTGTCTCATCTCTAGAAGAAAAGACCATGCTATGGCATCAAGGCTTGGACATATTGGAGAGAAGGGCCTTCGGATACTTCATAGAAATGGTATATTAGAAGGTATGTCTAATTTTTCTCACAGATTTAGATTTACTGTGAACATTGTGTATATGGGAAGCGAGAATCGGGTGAGTTTTCCTTGTTGCTAAGAGGGGAAAACAAGATATTAGAACTTGTGCATAGTGATGTGTTTGGACTGTGTCGGGGGTTCCATCCTTCAGGAAAGTCTGTATACTATGTTTCATTCATAGATGACTTCTCAAGGAATACATGGATATGTTTCTTGAGGAAGAGAGTCTGAAGTCTTTGATAGATTTAAAGAATTTAAGGCTCTGGTGTAAAAGCAGACATAGAATAAGATAAAGGTGCTGAGGACAGATAATGGTGGAGAGTTCTGTAAGAAAGATTTGAAGAATTATATAAGAAGTGTAGTATAACACGGCAGAAGATTAATCCATACACACCTCAGCAAAATGGAGTTTCAGAAAGAATGAATATAACACTGATGGAAAAGGCAAGAAGCATGCTCGGTGGTACCGAGTTAGGACAACAATTCTGGGCAGAAGCAGTGGAGACTTCATGTTACCTGGTTAAGAGATCACCTTCATCGGCGTTGGAGGATAAGACTCCACATGAGGTATGGACTGGTAAGAAACCCTCTCTTTCCATCTGAGGGTATTTGGATGTGATGCATATGTATATGTTCTATAGGATAAAGGGACCAAGTTGGATAATAAATTTTAAAGGTGCATCTTTATTGGGTATAAGGATGGTTTAAAAGGTTATAAGATTTGCAACCTAGAAACAAGGAAGGTTGTGTACAAACTAGATGTGGTGTTTAGAGAGGTGAAAGATGTTATAAAACATGAAGTCCTACCAAATAAACTTGAGAAGATAGAGTTTGAACTAAATAAGGAAGAATCAAACTCTACAACGAAACAAGATTCGGAAGAGGAAGAGCCACAAACTCCATCTTTGAGAAGATCAACTCGAGAAAGAAGGTAACCGGTATAGTCCGTACGCTATGGCTAGGGTTTGCCTTAACTATAATGATGATGAACCCCGCAATTATCGGGGGGAGGCAATAGATTCGAGGAGGATGGAAAACTACGGGAAGGAGGCCATGGTTGATGAAATGGCATCCTTGCACAAAAAACGATGCATGGGATGCGAGGTGGAGTTCTTTGTGGTGGAAGGAAGCCCATTGGGAGAAAATGGGTGTTTGAAGAAGAAGATGAATGTAGAAGGCAAGGTGGAGAAATACAAGCTCGATTGGTAGCGAAAAGTTTATTCTAGAGTGCGGGAATTGATTTGGTGATATTTTTCTCCTGTTGCCAAAGTTACTTCTATTAGATTACTTTTATCTATTGCTACTGCATTTGATTTATAGATAGAACAGATGGATGTGAAGACAACATTTCTTAACGAGGATCTAGAAGAGGAGATCTACATGAAGCAACTTGAAGGCTTCATGGTGAAGGGTAAGAAAGAACTGGTATGTAGGTTGAAGAAGTCTCTGTATGGGTTAAAACATTCACCAACGATGTGGTATCAGAAATTTGATACCTATATACGGGGACTTGGCTTCACCAGAATCAAGGAGGATCACTGCATTTATTTTAAATTAATTGGTGGCCGTGTTATTTATTTCGTCTTGTATGTGGATGATATGTTGTTGATTGGAAATGACAAAGAAATTATCCAAGATTTGAAGACCCAACTATTCTCCAAATTCGACATGAAGGATCTTGGTGCTGCAAACTATATTGTGGGCATGGAAATTAAGAGAGATTGGGCAAAGAGGAAGCTGCGGATTTAAACCGGAAGGAAGTATGTCGAGACTATATTGTAGAGGTTCAATGTGCGGGGTAAGGCTGGTGAATGTTCCTATTCCTGTAGGTGTAAAGCTGTTTGCTGAACAATGTCCCAAGACACAAGAAGAAGAGGAGGATATGTCCCGTGTTCCATATTCAAGTGCAGTGAGTAGCCTGATATATGAAATGTTCTGTACTAGACTAGACATTGCACATGAAGTGGGAGTATTGAGCAGGTTTATGTCAAATCCAGGGAAGGATAATTGGACGGTGGAAAGCGGGTTTTCGGATATTTACATGGCACTAGTGATTATGGCTTGTGCTACCAGGGAAGACCAAGATTGCAAAGAATGTTGGGCATTCATGGTTTTGTTAATGCAGACTGGGCTGGAGATCTGGACCAAAGAAGATCTAAAAGTGGGTATGTGTTTAGCCTATTTGGAGGTGCAGTCAGTTGGATGAGTAAAATACAGTTTGTAGTGGCTCTTTCAACTACAAAGGCTGAATACATAGCAACCACTCATGCAAGCAAGGAAGCAGTTTGGTTGCAGAGATTGTGTTCAAGTATGAGGTTGGTGCAGCAAGCTAGAAGGATATATTGTGATAGCCAAAGTGCAATTTTCTTGGCTAAGAACCATGCTTATCATTCAAAGACAAAGCACATTGATGTTCAATATTAGTTTGTTAGAGATATGGTTGAGGCTAAAAGGGTGTTTCTGGTAAAGGTTGACACTTTGAAGAATGTTGGAGATGCATTAACAAAGTCTGTGAGCACTCAGAAGTTCTCTTGGTGTAGAGAAACAATGGGTGTTGAAGAATTGGGCCAATGACTAAGCTCTCCTGTGGCCCCCTGTGGAAAGAAAACAACAAGTGGGAGAATGTTGGGTATGTGGGTAGTCCGCGTCCATGGTTTTGTGCATGGTTTTGCACATGGTATTGGGGCACGATGGTTTTCGTATTTTGGTATTTTTGTAGATCCGGTCAAAGGGAACTACGGTACCAAGGGAACTACGGTTATGTTCTAATCCAGGGTTAATGGATTGGGGTTTATGTATGCTTCGGCATGTATATATATGTGTTGTAACACTAAAAGGAATATAATGAAAAATCAAGCTGGTCGTCCCGATTTGGGATCCAGGGGAAAATCTCTGTGTTTATTTGTTTTATGTTTTATGCTCTCGCTATTTTTTATCTTCTGTTATAAGATTCGTGAGTAGATAATTTATGTTCAGGGTTAAAACCTACAATTACTGAATCCTAGGAAGTTGATCCATCCATTCTGACATATTTCTTGAAAACATGTATGAATTTTGTTAGGGATCAGACATTTGTGGAGGGATTGCAGGAGCTTATTGACAAATGCACTGCTAAAGAAGACCAACAACCAAAACACTGCGTAGTTCATAAGTTCTACAAACATAAGAAAGGAACTGGTAGAGAAATGTGGCTAACTGCGCAGATCTACAATTATGAAATGGACCAAGTAATCCTTGATCTTGGATCAGATTCTAATGTCTTTCCAAAACAAACATGGGAACGGATGGGGATACCTAAGTTGCAATGGTCGTCGATTCATCTAAGTATGGAATATCATTAGAAAATCATTTCTATGGTTCAAATGCATGGCATCAATGTATATATTGATAGTGTAAGTGTGTTGTTAGAGTTTGAAGTTATCAATATTGTTGATGATAGCAATATGTATCCTGCGTTGCTTGGGTTTGATTGGGCTTAGGACATGGATGTTATAATCAATTTGAAAAATAGACAGATGGTGTTTGAAAATAATGGTACTAGGGTCATTGTGCCTTTGGACCCCTCTGAAGGTGTGCGCTATACATAACATGTTTAGCATGAATATGGTGATGCTAATGTTGATCAGATCTATAAGATCACTGCACAGGATGAATATTGGATTAATCTCACCTTTGATGGTAGAATAATTTGGGAGCACGATAGTTCATGTGTTTCCGACACCGAAAAGGAATTGGAACATTGGAAGAACCACTTGCATGAAGTATCTACTAAGTGGTGTAATAGAGTTACCAAAGAACTTTGTTGCGTCACATCAGAGGTACGTGACTTTCCATTTTATGATGGAACTGGGAATGTTGTCTTATTTCTAAAAGATTTTGAGTAGAAGGTACCTGAAGAACAACGATATGAAGCTTTGGACTTCGTCTTGAGGTCCACTCCAACCACATGGTGGGGTGCGCACAGAGAAAACTTATGAGGATGGAAGGAATTTTGCAAACTAATAAGGCTCAGTTTTGGTCATGTACACAATAAGATCTCGGAGAAGTACAATGGTAAATATGACCCTCGTGATCATTTATCTCATTGAACTGTAGCTTGGGTCAAAAAACCTCAACCTAAATGGGTGAATATATTCTTTCATACCTTTGGATATGATACCTCAATAGTGGTATCTTGAAATGGATCTGTGCCATTGCACCACAGATTGGTATGAGATGATGGGAGGTTTATTATTGACTTATAAATTCTCCGATGGATGGGATTGTATTAATGATGCTCTTCAAGAAGTCAAAGCAAGAGTATTCTGAATTACCATTGAGCCAAGGGATTTGGTACAACCTAATTGGGTTGTGCAGTTGGAACAAGCCTGAGAATTTTACAATATGGTTGTGGAAGAAGGTGAGGGTAATCCGCGTAATGTCAATATTACTGAATCATAAGGAAAATGCGAGGTTGTAGGTCCTAATGTAGAGATGATAGAAATAACACAACCTTTCAAGACTCAGCAAGTTAACATAGGCTCAGAAGCAGAGCCCAAGTTGGCAAAGGCTGGGGACTATTGGGACAATGACACTGTGAGTAGTGTCACTAAATTGTTGCATGAATAATAGGATCTATTCTTGACGAATTTCTCTAAGTTGAAATGAATTATAGGATATTTGGGAGTTATGCACATCACTTTGAAGCCTGATGTGAAGCCGGTCAAGCAACACCCATATCGGTTGAACCCAAAATATAAAGAAAAATTGTGGGAAGAACTCGACAAAATGCTCGTTGCTGGAATTATTGAACCTGTATAGGAAGTTGAGTGGGTTAGGCCTATGGTGGTCCAACAAAAGAAAACTAAGGGGGAAATAAGGATTTGTGTTGATCTCATAAAGTTGAACGATGCATGTGTCCATGATCCATTTCTGACACCATTCACTGACGAAGTTTTGGAGAATGTTGGAGGGCAGGAAACCTACTCCTTTACAGATGGGTTCACAGGATACCATCAGATCAAAATTGCGTCGGAAGATAGGAGCAAGACCACCTTCGATATTGAATGGGGATCATTTTAGTACACAATCAAGCCATTTGGATTAAATAATGCTACAGATATATTTTGCAAAGTCGTCATTGCAGTTTTTAAAGAATATATCCACAAGTTTGGAGGTGTACTTTTATGACTGGACAATATTCGGCATGTTAAAGAAGCATGTTTATATTCTGTGCTTGATGTTGGATACCTGCAAGAAATATCAAATCTCCTTCAACCTGAAGAAGTGTATTTTCTACACTCCATATGCTATATTATTTGGGCATATTATCTGCAAGCAGGGGTTGATGGTAGAACCTGCGAAGATCATCGTGATTCTTGATTTTGAGCCACCAACAAATTTGAAGTAGCTACGTGCAACACTTCACATACTGGTTATTCTAGGAAGTTTATAAATTTCTACAAGCAGATCACTAAACTAATCGAAAAAATATTGAAGAAAGATGTCAAGTTTTGTTGGGATGATGATTGTCAGAAGAGCCTTGATGTGCTGAAAGAAAATATGGTAACTATGTCTATTATAGTCTTTCTAGATTGGAATAAATAATTTCATGTACATCATGTCGATTCTTCTTGCATAGCTTTGGGAGTTGTCTTAGCGCAACTAGGAGAAGGCAATCTAGATCACCCTCTTACTTTTTCAAGCAGGAAGCTATCTAAGGCAAAATGGAACTAATCCACCACAGAGCGAAAAGGACTGATGATGGTATATGCGCTGCAAAAATTCAGACACTATCTATTAGGTGCACACTTCAAAACTTTCACAGACCACTCTGCTTTGAAATACCTGGTCAACAAACTTGTGTTGGGGGGGGGGATTTTCTGATGGCTATTTTTGTTCCCAGAGTATGATTTCAAAGTAATTTTCAATCCCATATGGTTGAATGTCAGACCCGGTCATTTTTCTAGGATAGAGAAAGGCAAAGAGCCAACGAATATTGAGGAAGGATTGCCTGATGCACAGTTGTTCACTATTCGGGTTGTAGAAGAACATATTTTGGATATCATCTTGTTTCTAAGTATGAGTGTTTCTCCTACGGAGTACCCTACACAGAATAACATAGTGCTGGTAGTAAAGGAAATAGATTTTACTCTTATTTCAGGAAATTTATACGAAATGGGGGCTGACGAGATTCTGCGAAGATATATTCCTAAGAATGAACAACACAGTATTTTGGTTGAAGCACATGGTGGAGTTTCTGGAGGCCACCACGCAGGAAATACCACTGCGGAGAATATTATACGAGTTGGACTTTGGTAGCCTACAGTGCATAAGGATTCAAAGGAATATTGTAGTGTTTGCGATGTTTGTCAGAAGATTGGTAGACCTTTGCAAATCGATGAAATGGCACTACACCCTCAAGTCACTTTGCAGGCATTTGATAAATGGGAAATTGACTTCATGGGACTGATTGATCCACCTGGGAAGAAAACAGGTGCATGGTACATTATTATTGTGACATATTATCTCACTCGATGGGATGAGGCACAACTAGTGAAAAATTGTAGTGCAGACACAACAATGAATTTTATTTTTGAACATATTTTGTCAAGGTTTGGTTACCCGAAGATCTCGATGAGCGATGAAGGTACGCATTTCCTGAATAACACCATTGAAGCATTGACCGCAGAGTTTAGAATTCATCACCAGAAGAGCACACCATATCACCCACAAGAAAATGAGATGGTTGAGGCCTTTAACAAAATTCTGGAGAATTTTTTGATGAAGGTGTGCAACGTCAACAGGGATGATTGGGATCTTCACATTCCTGCAGTTTTATGGGCCTACCAGACTACCTATAAGAATTTAACAGGTTAGACTCCATTCATATTAGTGTATGGATAGGAAGCAGTGATTCCAATGGAATAAATTGTGCCTAGTATCTGCATCATAGCAGTTACAGATATGGAGGACAACAATATTATGGAGAAAATATTTGAGAAATTGCTCACGCTAGAGGAAGATAGGTTCATCCTAGGGCTTCACCAACATGTACATAAGGAGAGAGAAAAATCCTTGCATTACAAGCATATTAAGCAAAATACATTCAAATATGGGGACTTAGTTATTTTATATGACAACAAGTTCGCGAAGTTCCTGGGTAAGCTACAAATGCACTGGTTAGGCCCTTTCATTGTCAGGCACGTTTCAAAAGGGAGTACAATTCAACTCACAAAGTTGAATGGAGAATTTCTCCCTGGAAGTATCAATTGCAGGAGATTGAAGTTGTACTGGGATGCCTCTGTCCCTGGCGGTTCGCAATGACTATATGGTCAATGAAGAGTCTTAATGCTCCACGCAATTGAAAGAGAGCATGGGACTATAAATGATTTTTTCGAAGAGTGGCTTCGTCGTAGTTAGAGAATTGTGCAATATGTGGGAAGATGGTGAAGCTGGAGGAAATTGTGCCGAGGGAGGCACGACTACGCCGAAGGAATTATTCTGATGAAGTTCATCCAAAAAGTGACCGTTAGAATAGGAACAGTTGATTTAACAACGATGTGGTTGTTAATAGGAGTGGGAGTGATGTCTTTAATGAGCACATCTAGGTGGGTCTGCCGCCAAATATGCATTTATGAGGCATATCTGAAGGAGATCATGGAGTTTTAATTTGAATTTTTCTATAAATCAGGCATCTCACTCCACATTCAAACATGTTGCACTCTAAGTATTAGACTTGATATTATGTGCATGCAAGAGCATCGAGCGATCTGTTGTATGTTAGAATACAACTTCGAAGTGTTTAAAAATAAATTGATCAAATCAGGGCTAGGGTTACACAATCTGGCTAGGTTTAGCACACACGATGATGGCTACACCACCAGAAAATGTCACAGGGTTGAGGTCGCCCAGGAAGCAGACCACTGTGGGAGAAGTTCCATCCAAAAAGCCGAAGAATCCAGTACTCAGAATGTCACCCTTGAAGAAAATTAGAAAGGATAAAATGACTAAGGTGACCCAAGATCGGCATAAGGAGGCTTTCGAGGTAGAAGAGTCAGATGAAGAAGAAATCACATGGGGATAGTGGATATTGATGTGGAGGAGGTGGAACTTATCTCTAGGTTGCCCCTATATATTCCACCATGGAATCTGATGGATGTGAAGCATATAAAGGATCCCAACACAATCAAATACAATATTTTCACACCATTATTTCCGGATGAAGAACCCGTTGAGGGGGATTTGTTAGGAAAAGTGCCCTAGATGCGAATGGAGAACTGGGATTTTAACGATCGCAGAAAATATCCGTAGTTTGAGGCAATGTGATATCTGTGATCCACCTACTATGAAGCTACCAGAGTAACACGATTAGAACCAATGAAGTGAGTGGTTACTATCCAAGATCCAGGGCTGTTGAACATGTTATATGTTCCACACTTTGGGAGAAGCATCATCAATACAATTTTTGTGCGCCAAATGTTGGCCCTTGGAGCAACAAAACCGTAGGATTGTTAACTTAATTGTAAAATACACAAGAGGTATTCATAATAATAATTTATTATTTATAAAATGTATAAGTGATGATGATATGAATGTTACAATGAGTTCCTTCTTATATACCTACGCAGATGGCCTTTCATGACTAGGCATGTCTTTTATACATGCCCTTTCACTAGCTTAATGACTACTACATAATCCTTATTTGACTATTAATAATTATATTTATTCTATTTGTTATGAATTATATTCATAACATTGCCCTTTCCTTCAAAAGCTTTGTCCTCAAAGTTATATTCCCTAATAATTCCTTCTTCTTTCCTTCTTCTTGTGCTTATCGCCTCGTCATATATAAGGGTTATCAAATTTTTATGTTTTGTTTTGTTTTGTTTATATATATATATATATATTTTAATAAATTTATAAAATTAATTAATAAAGTGACTTTATAATTAATAAAGTAACCTTATTATAATTTTATAAAATTACTTTATAATAATCAATTAATATTTTTAATTGACCTTAACTAAATTCCTTTTTGAAAATGTGAATGTATAGTCACGTGATGATAGGCTAGAATTGCGTCCCTTGGAAACGATGGTTGAACTTGTTGACTTGCTGTGCAGAGGAACCAATTCTTCTTGCTATATCCACGGTCACCCATCATTATACTCTTTTTCATTGCTGCCATGCACGTTGTCACTCAGATGGAGCTATTGTTTCGTTCTCTAGCTCCTTTAAAAGAATCTTGTAATTCTCAGCAAATACTAGTGACCGTAGCACTAACTCCAGTACTCCTTCCAACTTCATCTGAGATTTAATTTCTTCAAAGCTCAACTTTTCTGAGTCTTCTAACTCACTAAACAATAAGAGCACGGATGCTTGGAGAGATGATGCTATAATTTCTATTGCCTTTTCCTCAAATTGGACAATCATGTTAGCGGTCCTCAAGGCATAAGCCCATTTAAGTTTACGATTCGCATGTTGTTCAGAATAAAAACCATTAAATAAGTCTATAGATTCATCCAATTGCAATGGTGGAATAATTTTAGCAGACTGGTACAGTGACCACAACAAATGTCTCAATGCTGCCAATTCCATATCATTAAGCATCCCCTCCAATTGAGTTGCAGAATCCAGCCAAAATTGTGGCTTAACATATTCCAATAAAGCCTTTTCATATTCAACATTTGAGCTTTTATCAAATAGTAGTCTGTCAACTAATTTCTCTCTATAAAAATTAATAAATGCTCTTTCTCATAGAGATACTTCAAAATTTTTGCCACATGCTCAACAAAAAATTTAAGATGATTATCGCTTTTAAGCACACTGCGAAAAATCGTGGCATATAACACTTCACTACTCAATCCACCAGTTCTTTTATTGCATATAACTTGAAAAGCATCCCTGGTAGATTTTTGAAAAATCCACCAGTTCATTATTTTTAAATCTTTTTGTAAGATAATGAGCCTTCCGATGCAAGGCAACAATCTTGTTATCAAAATCCCGTTCTTCTAAAATGTCAAATACATCCTTTCCACGTATATCAGTGTTTACAACAACATGTACCCATTCAATAAATGCTACTCCTTCTTTAGTTGCATAGTCTTGCAAAATTTGTGCAGCAGGTTCGAAAGCCTCAGCTATTTCACTGAGCAACCTAGCGAACCTTGAAATGTCATCTTCCTTATAGTCCCTAAGCAGGACACAAAGGCCTGGATGCTCATTTTCCAAAAGAGCAGTCGTGCGAGAAGAAAGGAGCTCTTTTCGTACTATCTCTAATAACTTCTCGTTGGTGCTGGAGTGCAAATAATCTTTTACTCTATTGGCCTCATTCTTGAAACATTCTTCAAACTTTATCAAATATTTTGGTATAGAAAGCTTTGAGATCCAGATTTCAGCCTTTCTGAAATAGTAACTCTGCGTAATTTCCAACAAAGGTTCTTCTAAGTCGGGCTTGTAAAATCGAGGCCAGTATCCACATAAATATTGAGAATTCCTTTCAACAGAGATCTTTCAATTCTCTCTCCATTGAGCTCTAGATAAATTAGATGAAACACCAAATTCTCCACAATATCCTTCAGTGAACGGAAGGCCATGATTCCAATTTGAGTCAGTGAAGGCAGAGACTCTTTTCGCACGAAGTAATGATCCAAATAATTAAACAAATTTTACAAGAATTGAAGCAGCAACTTATAATTTTCCCAAATCCTCACAAACTCTTCCAACGTGAACTCAACGTGGTCCCTCTTTAATGGTGGGAACATCTTCTCAGTGATATATTCGTTAATGGCTTCCCCATATTTATCATAGATTTGTTGAGGGTAGTGGTGAGGGGAATTTTGGGAGCACATTTTGTACACAGTTCTATAAGCCTCCATGTACTCTTTACAACGAAACTCGACGAACTTAGCATTTAAACTTCCCTCCATCTACTTTACCAATGCGTGATCTTCATAGTTATTTTAAAAAATGTGTTCTTATTTTTCTTCTTCCACATTATCTTCATTTGAATCCTCATCTTGGTCTATATCATTCTCATCAAGATCTTCTGAATTCCTTGAATCAGCTGAATTTTTTTATTGACTATGTCCAATATTCAGGAATATTGGTTCTTGCATTAGATTTATCTTGTCGCAAATAGCATTTATCTTCTGCATTTCTTTGTTATGATTGTCTGTGGACTCGCTATGGTTTTTCCAAATTTGTCTTTCTATCTGATTTGTCGTGTCTTGAAGTTTTTTGATGTCGTCAGAATGTCCTGTAAACTTATCCTCAAGATCGATTAATATTTTAGTGAATTCATGGGAATTATTGATCTTACTCTCAAGATAGATCAACCTTTTGTTGAAATCATCCATCAACATTGATGAAGAAATCGAGCGGCAGAGATTTAGAAGCACCGCATGTAACAATTGAAGGTAGCCAGCAGTAGCAGAAGGTGGTCACAACATGAACCTGGCTCTCATACCAAATGGAGCAACAAAACCGTAGGCTTTTTGAATTAATTGTAAAATACACAAGAGGTATTCGTAGTAATAATTTAGTATATATAAAATGTATAAGTGATGATGATATGAATGTTACAATGAGGCCCTTCTTATATACCTACGCATGTGGCCTTTCATGACTAGGAATGTCTTTTAGACATGCCCTTTCACTAGCTTAATGACTACTACATAATCCTTATTTGACTATTAATAATTATATTTATTCTATTTGTTATGAATTATATTCATAACAGCCCTGGTGTACGATGAATGCTTGTGATTGGGGAAGAGGATCCCTGTTGATTTGATGTTCATAAGGAAGATCATGATACTTCCTTCTCTTGGCTTGGATCCCATGGAAGAATTTGTGGGCAAGGATCAGGATGAGAAGCTAGTAGACCAGATGAAGCAAGATTACGGTATGACAAAGGGAAGCAGAAGTTACTCGATTAACTCCATCTCTAATAGTTTTGTGCACTTTTTCACACACATTCTGGTAGGAAAAATCATGTGGAAGTGTCACACAGAGGATGTTTCCACGTTGGTGGTGTCTTTGGTTGTGGAGTGCAGCAAGGGCGTTGTATATAATTGGGCAGGATACTTATGTAACAAATTCTTAGCTGACTATCACGAATCTCAAAAGGAGGGCAAGAAGTTCTACTATGGGTGGCTCTTGCTCCTAATAGTGTTGATAGTCTGGAAGGAGACCAAGCAGTCGTATGTCTCCTCTACGGGCCTAGATCTTTGCGACGCTGCATGGTATGCCTCGTTGTGGCATTCCAAAGAGTTGGCTTGGGTGATGACGAAAAAAATATTTTGGGTCGAGTTCAAGATGATTCTACGCACGGTGATCAGCCAAAATACCAAGTTCTCACCAAGTATTTAGAAATAATATCAGTAGGTTGTGGACTTCAAAGCAGATTTCCACAATGTACATATCCGGGTGAAGAAGGAACTTGTTGGGGTCTAGTATGAGATGTCATACCTGGTGATAGAGGAAGATGTTGCAACCATAATTAGCAATTAGCCAAGTGACTCGCTAACTCCACCCACTGAAGGCACAGAGAAAGAACAGGAAGGTATAAGTGGCGCGTCAACCAGCTCCTAGATAGGAAAAAAGGACATCAAAAAGCTGCCTAAGCATGTTCCCTTCGGGACAAATAAGGAGTCTGAAAAATAAGATGAGCAGGAAACAGAGATCGAGGTTCCAGAAACAAGAGGGGGTGATGCCCAAAACGATGATACAATTATGGATACATCTAACCCCCCTCCCATTTTATTAGTAAGAGATGACAGCCACAGAGCGGTGGGCGTGAAAGAAAATGAATTCCAGTAGGTCCGTTGGCCCGGAAGAAAGGGTCCTCACTGAGGGGGACCTCGATGAGATAGGAGACACTCTTCGGAATGTCACTGAGCATCTATGGGGTAACATTGAGGAACAGTACAAGAAGGTACTGGTGGAGGTCCATCACAGCCTCAAGGAATTGCAGGTTCAGAAGAGCATGGTACAAGCGAGCGTACATCAAGCGAGCATGGCTCAGACAAGTGGGACACCAACAGATGCAAGCACGAAATATTAAGAACTGGCCATTACAACTTATACACATGTGGTGTTTATCCCTACAAGAACATTATGTTTTGATACTACAGAGCAGCTAAAGTAGGCGGTGAATTCGCAGAACACAAGGCTTAAACTTTTTGCGATGCCTTTGTAGACATTGTTGAGTTCTACCAGGGCATGATTGAAGAATTTCATATCAGAGAGCGGCGCTCCCTATTGGTTATCCAATATGTTAAGCATGAAAGACAAAGGATGTCTAAGGAAAAACAGATGGTCGTACAAGAGCGCGATGCAGAGGTTGCACAATGAAAGAAGTTGGAGGAAGTCATCTCCAAGGCTTGCAGCATCCTACCTCAGCTAAATATTTAGGCTACAACTGCCCCAAAGGAAAAAATGGTGAAGTTCGCCATGGAAGTAAATGATTATAAGCTGAAGTCAACTTGGTGCGACTAAAAATGCAAATGAAGATAGTCGAGCTACAGATGCAATTGCAGCCCACCACTCCATCAAAGGTCTAGGAGTAGCGCGCATCAGAGCTCAAGGTTTCCAATGAACATATTGAATCCACCATTCGGAAGTGTGCACAAGTATTTGAAGATTTCATGGATGTATGGGCCTCGTTGTAGGAGGAACCTAAGGTGCAGAAGATTGAGAAGGAATTTTGTGAGAAGTTAGAATAGATGGACCACATGAAGGTCACCATGAACACTCTGGAACCAATATAACGTTGTGCCCATCTCCAAGAGGGTAATTTTTTGCAGGAACAAATTGATGAGATGCGTAGAAAAGAATATCTTATCATAGCGAGGACAAATCCATGGGAGGCTGAAGCAAGTCATCTCTCACAGACTGTTAATAAACAATTAAAGGGACTGCGCCAGACGCAAAAGCATATTTCTGCCAAAATTGTCGGGCCAACTATTGAGATGTTTTTGACCGAAATTCATGAAGTTGAACAACAATGCACCAAATAAGTTACACCTCTGAATGATGCCTTGAGTAGAACAAGAGAAAAGATCGAAGGTGCACCGACAAAGTGACTCAAGACGAGTCACAATTTTATGTTGGGGGCATGTTGGATAGAGTACCCCTCGATGAAAGATTTTGAGAAAGACTCTGTAGATCAAGGAGCGAAGCGCGAAGTTAAGTTAGAGTCTTAGGGGATTTGGGGTGGGTAAAAGGCCCTTATTTTGTAAAATAATGAGAATATTTTTTATATGTTGAGCTCCGCCCATGGTTTTCGGACCATGTTATTGTTTGTGCTCAACCTAGTGTTCCTAAATTGAGTTCATTAATTGTCAACCAGGGCTAGTAAACTGCTGAAGTGTGGTGCACTATATGTGCCTAGGTATTTTTTTCTCACTACGTTGTCTTTAGTGTTTTATGATGTTTTTGGTTTTATGGTTTTATGTTGAAAAGGGAAAGAACTAAGTGCTGGTGAAAAGAAGCTATTGGTTGTGTTAAAACAGAACAAATCCTAAACTATGGATGGCAAACAACAAATGCAAAGCTTGATAATGACTTCATTGCAAGGGAATAAATCACAACATGAACTTGAACTTATCCAACTCATTCATAAAAGATGTGTTGGAAGAGCTTGAGAAATGGACAAGTTAAGTGTAAATGAAGTTCTCCTAACTAAACAATCAAACAATCAACTTACAATGTTACAACATCTCATCCATGGTTAAAGGTTTATTGGAACATATTTGGAAAAGAACATTTGTAGCATAATAAGATTTCTACTCTAAACTAGCTTCTAATTATGTTCTGAAACTCAATCTAGCACCACTAGGCCTCACTCAAAAGTTATAGATTTCTTTTTAAAATAGTCTTTGAGAAAAGGCTTATTTGTGAAATGGTAAAAAGGTTGCAAAATACTCCAGGTCTTAGACTGATACTAGCTTCTGTCCAAATGATTATGTATTAATATGAGGTTGGAAAAAAAGAAGTTTTGTAAATAATGAAGACCGTGGTATTTAAATTTAACAACTAATACTATTTAAAAATGCAATGGATAACAACTAAACTGGAGTGCTAATACAGTGAGCTAAGACTAAACTAGAGTGCTACTAGTCTACTTGAAGTAAAGTGAACAGTGTTAAATTAAAATGCCATTATCAAACTTGAAATGTAGTGACAGAGCCGAACTAATTGCATTCTACCTCCGGAGTGCTGTAACTAAATTAACATGCAACTATTCTATGGAATTCTACAACCCATCTCGTTCAATATGAATGATATTTTGGAAGAGTTTGTAAAACAAGTATGGCTGTATTATTCAATGCAATTGAACATAAACATAAGACTGAAAGAAAATACAACTAGAATCTAAGACACCACAGCTGTTTCTTATTCGTTGTTAATGATATTTTGGAAGAGTTTGTAAGAGTAAGACCGGCTGTGACACTTAGTGTAAACAAGCAACTAAAACCTACAATACCATAGCTATGCCTTATTCATCATGATGATATTTTGGAAGAGTTTATTAGAGTAATTCTAACTGTGATAATTAACGAAAGAAAATGCAACTAAAACCTACAATACCATAGCTATGCCTTATTCATCGTAATGATATTTTGGAAGAGTTTATAAGAGTAAGTCTAGCTGTGATAATTAATGTAAACAAATATGAACATAAACTTCAAAAACTTGCATAAGCTAGAAATGAAAACAAGACTAAAATACTTATCTAAACTGTATAAACAAGGCTGCTCAGGAGACAGGGGCCCTCTACCACCGGAGTAGCACGAAATCTACTTCAAGGTTGACTCAATGCTTTCAAGGAAATGATACTTCTTGCATTAAAAGAGAAATTTCTTCAAAACAGAGTGTTTTCGTACTTCTGAAATCTAGCAGTAAAACACAAAATCTAACCTTGTCCCTCGGTTTCCCGAGCCATATTTATAATCAAAATTACATAACTGTCTTGAGATAACCTAGGGATAATTTTCTTTCCAAATTAAAATTGAACTAGGACTCTAATGGTGGTCTCGTAACATGATTAAGGACATCTGGACTGTCCTTGTCCTATTAGGAGTCTATCTCCTAGTTTGAGTTCCCACGTGCTTAACCACCTACAGAATTCCGTTCAAACTTCATGGAGAGCAACAAATGATGAGGGCATGATGTGGAATACACCCAAATGTGTTTTTCTCCAAGATGACACCTGGAACCTGCGTAGACATGAAGACAACTGCAGAATCGGCCACTAGCTACAGAATGTCTACATTCTGCAGCTAGATCTAGTTCAAAAAGTACTACAATGACAAAATCATAAAAACATAGAAAGTTAGTCATGATATTCATTCTTAAAGAAATTTTAACTAATTCTATTGATCATTTGAGCCTATGATTAATAATGGACAAAGGAAATGGAGTGGAATGTGGTGGAAGAAAGAACATCTTTGGAGCTCAACAGTTATTATAAATGTAAATACTATATAAGGATTATAGGATAGAGCTTAAACATATACTTGATAGAAATATCATAGAATGCACTTGGATGTAAGATTATTTTGAGTCTATGTTATGTGGTTTGGATTAGAGAAAATTCTCCTGCAGCTGAGTGCGGAGACCTTAGGAAGTCTGTAGCTGAGTGTGCATGGTGGAGTTGATTGTATTGGGGAAATTTGAGCATTAATGAAAGACTCTTGAAGATAGATCTGTGTTTTGAGTTTATGTGTTCTCTTTACTTGTATTTTATGTTATCTGCAGTAAGTAAGGATTCTAATATATAATTTCATTGTGAAGTCATGTTTATGCTTTTTTATGTTATTTTATGGAGTCTGCAAGTTGGTTCAATAGGAGTGTTAAACTGCGTTTGTATAATTAACTGTTATGTTATGTGAAGCTCTGTCAAGTATTGAAAGGAAGAGAAGCCCTAAATCCACACTCCATTTTCCCTCTGGATATAGAAACCTAGTTATAGCATCCCCCTATATTTCCTTGGGTGAGACTTTGATTTGCACAATAGGTCGTTGTTGAAACGACCGGTAATAGTGGGGTTTGTTGGTTCATGCAGCCATATCTAAACTTGGGTCTAGGCCCCATCAGGCCAACATTATATCCTAAGAGTGTAGATGAGGTGATATCATTCATGGGATTGGCAGTCTATTATGGGTGGTTCATCAAGAACTTCTCATAGATTTCTTATTCGATCACATCATTGTAGAAGAAAGGTAAGAAGTTTGATTGGACATAAGAGTGTGAGACTAGTTTTGATCAACTTGAGTAGTTGTTGACAGATGATATAATGCTAAATATTTCAGATCCTGATAAGGAGTTTGTAGTGTGTACAGATGCTTGTGGGAGAGGATTTTGTGGATTCCTTATGCAGGATGGACAGGTGGTGTGCTATGAGTCGCAAAAACTAAATGAGCACAAGTAGAACTACCCAACAGATGATCTTGAGCTAGCAATGATCATTCATGCATTGAAGGTGTGGAGGCACTATATTCTTGACAGGTGGTTTGTATTGATGAGTGACCACATTGGGTTAAGATACATGTTTGACCAGCCGAATTTGAATGCTAGACAGGCTATATGGTAGGACACGGTCAACGAATTTGACTTTGATATCAGGTACATCAAGGGAAAGGAAAATAGGTTCGGAGATGCTCTTAGCAGGAAGGTACCGGTAAATCACATAGTAACTATGACCTTATATGGGACATACTTAAAGGATATGATCTTGCAGATAGGTCAGCTGGATCACAAGTATATGGAGATTTTGCATAGGTTGCAGCAGAGTACAGGTATAGGTGTTCTTACAGGAACATGTCTTGGTACAGGTACAGGTGTTGGTACAGATACATGTACATGTGGTAGTATAGGTATAGGTACAACTGGTAGTACAGGTGTAGGTACAGGTAGTGGTACAGTTACCGATACAGGTGTAGGTACAGGTAGTTGTACAGTTACCGATACAGGTGTAGGTGTACAGGATTTGGACTATCGTCTCACATCATATGGATTGATTAGATTTAGAGACATGATATATGTACCAGACAACGGTGAGCTCAAGAAGGTGATATTGAGGGAGTTTCATGTGAAACCATATTCAGGTCACCCAGGCTACCAGAAAACATTGATTGCAGTGAAGAGATTCTACTATTGGATGAATCTGAAGAGGGATGTGGCAGATTTTGTAGCCAGATGTTTGGATTGTCTAATGGTTAAGGAAGAGTGTAAACGTCCAGGTGGACTGCTACAACCGATTGTGATTCCAAAGTGGAAATAGGAGTTAATTTCCATGGAATTCATCACAGGTATTCTGAGGATAGTTAGACAACATGATTCCATCATGGTTGTGGTAGACAGGTTGACCAAGGTTTCACATTTCATACTAGTGAAGACTACATACTTAGCTAGTGATGTAGCACAGGTGTTTATTAGAGACATAGTCAGATTGCATGGTGTTCCAAATAATATTGTGTTTAACAGGGATGCAAATTTCACTTCCAAGTTTTGGAAGGAGTTGTTTGGAGGTTTTAACACCGAGTTGGCCTTCAACACAGCTTATCATCAGTAGACAGATAGAGAGACTGAGAGGGTCAACAAAATATTTGAGTATATGTTGAGGATGTGTGTGATGCATCAGTAGCACAAGTGGGAAGAGTATATTCCATTGGTAGAGTTTTCCTACAACAACGAGTATCATGACTCATTGAGGATGAGTCCATTTGAGGAATTGCATGGGTGGAGTTGCAACACTCCTATCAGTTGGAGTGATCCAGTTTGTTACAGGTCAATTTGGGAATCATCCCAAAACACATATAAGTATCTATTAGGGTCTACCATACTCTAAATTAGTTTCTATGCCCTAAAAAGGTCATCACATTGGTGGTTTTCCTTCATGAAAGTTTCACTGCTTAGATGCCATTTTAAGTGCCCCATTGAGCCATCAATGTACCCCTAGACAACTGTAACTGCTTTATAGATCATCTACTCCGATGCAATGTTGCATTCCAGAGGATCTAGGCTCACTTTAGAATGCGTTGGTCGACTAGGAGCGAATTGTTCATTGGATTCTGGGAATCTTCCCAACATCTAGTGACTTCTAGAAGTTGTTCCATATTTCACCTCATCTGATAGCCTCAAATTTGGAACCCATGAAGTCATTAAACCTCTTATCCTCCTATTCCCACAAATAAGGAAACCTCTTCATTAAATTTTAGGAAAGCCATTCAATGATTCATTTATGTCAAACTACCTTCATCTATTTATGTTGGTGAGATCACAGCTCTTGGAGGTATTGTGCATGTATTGTGATGCTGTTGGATTGTTGATGCTGGATGTGATGAGGATGGGACTCAAGCTAGATGAGTGAAAATGAATCAACCAACTGGTTGTACTCTTCCTTCTACTTCATAATAAATACATTTGTTCCTTTCATAATGCACATGTCAATGATTTTATATGTGTATTTATGAATTTAATTGATTCAATCTGTTTAACTTGAATAAATCATATTTCCTTTATGTTTTTTTATGTCTTCTGTTTTCCATGGAAGGTATCAATAAAGCGAGTTAAGTTGGATTGAGAGTGACAAAAGCGAAAAAGGGAGGCGAGGGAAAGCGAACATATTACAAGTAGGTTTCTCTCCCTTTATCTATTAATTTTAAGGAAAAGGTTAGATGTATTTCTTTCCATTGTTCTAAGTGAACCACCATAGTTAAGGAAAGCATACTTATCCGTAGGTTTTTATTTCTGTAAAAAAAATTGGCGACCATATTGGGGAGCGACAGATCATCCATAAACATCTAGTAGACTTTACCTGCTTATTTTCAGTCATTTGATGAGTCTTAGAAAAAGTATTGTGTTTGATTGTTCTTTCAGAGAGTCCTATGGCACCAACACGCTGTTGGTATTGACATAGTGCTCTGCATAGCACTGTTGGATTAGGGACAGTGCTCTTGAATGCACTATATCCCACTCACGGGTGTGTTGCCCATGTGACCTGTTAGTGTCAGTATTTGCATACTTCCACCAGGGATCAAAACACATTTGCATGTGCATCTTAGGTGTCCCATTCTGAATAAATTTTTCATAATTCCTTTACGTTATGACTTAAAATTGTTCCGCTGGTGGTTTTCCTTGTCAGTAAAATCCACTCTCCCTCCAAAATTCATATTGCTGACTCATTCCCATGTCCCCTTGAGTATAATAACACTTACGGAAATGCTTTTTTCACTTGAAAGTATTTTAAGTCAAAATATCATTCAAAGTTAGTCCCATTAGGTCATTATATTTTTCACTTCTCAAGGTCATTCCTTCATTCAGATGAGGTCAGAAATAATTAAGAAATTTTATTTCCAGATCATCATGATGTAAATATTATACTTTTTAAGTTGTATTTTTCAGTTTAATGACTTTTATATCAAAATGTCATTTTGATAGAAAATTCAAATATGTAATTTATATTTATTTTTCCAAATGTAATTTTATGTAATTTTATGTAATAACTTTATCCCAAAGTTTTCAAATGTAATTATGTCCAACTAAAATGAAGCAAGAGAACCAAACTCCATATTGACAAAGCCTACAATGCCAAAAGTCAGAAAGTAAAAGGATATCAGTGACAAAGAAAAATACATCAAACATTAGAAAAATTGGGTATTTCAAGTTAAATCAAAATCCACTTGGCTATAAAGCCCATCAAGCATTTCAAAAAAGTTATTGTTTCCCTTTTAATCATCAAGAAGTATTCAACAAGGAGAATTTTTGAGTTTTCGAGCAGTCTTGACCAAAATCCATAGGCGCTACGCATTCAGAAGGTTGGCGCTGCATGTTTGAACTGGTGTTGCGTGCCTACCCAGTGGCATTGCGCCCTTGCCAGGAGATCTCAGTGAAAATTGCAAAGGCGTTGTGCACTCAGACAGTGGCATTGCGCGCCTACACGGTCAAGTTTGCTGAGTGTTGTGTCACTTCAAACCACTTCAAAAACCTTCCAAAATTCTCCTAAAATCCTCCAAGAATGTTCTAAATAGTAAGTACACCCTCATTGCCTTGTTTCTAAGCTATTTGGTGACTCTTTAATGTTTTGAAGTGAAACCCTAATGAAACCCTAATTTCAATTTATGATCATTGTTTATACACCTTGTTCACTTTCCTTAAGCATATATCAGTTATAGGTAGGGTAAATGTCATTGACCTAGGGTTTTCATTGACCTAGTTTGACCATTCATTTCATTCCTCTCACTCATTCCCTTCACCTATTCAAGATAGCCATCTCATCCCTTTCCCCTTCATCTCATTCCATTTGTATCCTAGGGTTTCATAAGTCAGAGTTTAAAATGTCCAAAGAAGAAAATAGTGGTGTTGGTGAGGCACAAATTCCAAGAATAAATGATCACAAAGGAGGGACAAATGACAGGTTTGAACCCATAACCACAAGGGAACTCATGGCCTCTCCTCTCACTATGTCTTTTTTCAAGCATGTGGGTTGTTTTGAGTTTTGTGAGAGAGTGCAGCAAATTCAAAATCACCTGGGGTTAACAAGATTGTTCATCACTAATCTACATGAAAAATAGGTCACTCTTGCTAGGGTCACCTTTGATATGTCCACCAATGCCATTGTAGCTGCTACAGGGATCCCTAGTGTGGGAGAGAGGTGGTTTAAAAAAACAAACCTTGATATGAGTTATTATGAAACATACCTTAAACCTAGGTATAAGGATGACAAGAAATAAATTTTCCCTTTCTCTCATCTCCTTGACCGGTATGCCCCTATGATGAAAATAATAATGAAAAATTTCACTTGTGAGGGGAGGTTTACCTGACTCTTCTCATACCATATCCGACTCCTCATGAATTTCACTAGAGTTAGAATGTTATACATACCTTACTATATTTTTCACAGCATTGAAAAAATGGCATATATTGTGCAAAAGAGGGATCACAATAATCAAATGCAGAATATTTTCATCATTCACTCATCAAAATGGTGGTCACGCATCAGCTTCAGCAGAAAAAATTTTATTGCAAATGAGGTTTTCACTACTCCACCTAGTCATCATGAGCAGGATATTCATTCATCATCTCATTCTCCCATATCAATTTCTCCATCTCAGCCTGTTGTTCATACATGCATCACCACCCACATAGATCCATTCACCTCATGTTGATCCTATCTCATCACCTTTCTATAACCCTTCACAATTACATCATGATACTGGAGCATCAAGAAGTGAAAGGGACATTGAGGTAGCTTGCACTAAGATGACTGATATTGAGCCATTCCTTAAGACCTATCAGAGAGGCCACATGCATGTGTTTTCTTCACATGGTGTGAAAGGGGCCATGGCTTCTTCATTAGAAAAATAGGTAGACAAGGGCAAGGAAAAGGCTACAGAGCCTATCATTGTTGAGCAGGAGGACAAACATGAAATTGAGCAGTGTAGAAATTTATTAATACTGATATGTATTACGGGATTCTCCTGACCTAAAAAATTAAAGTTATATTAAATACAGAATCCTTCCACTTAATTCTTTGTGGAAATTAAATTGCCAATTTCAAACACATGAAGAAAATCAATCGCACATAAACAATATGTTTTACTGGGAAAGATTAAAGCTAAAAACCCCAAATATCATATATTATTTATATCAATGGAATCATGTAACAATACCATACAAATCTTAGTACATCAAGCTCCCAGTAAGATATACAATCGTCACACATTGTCATGCAGAAATTTGCATATCTATGCACCAATTCCTTGCCTCTTGACAACCTGCCTCCACTGCGTAATCCCTGCTGAAGAAGACCCCTGAATGAATTCAATCTTGCCTTGCTTTCACTGTGCAATCCTCATTGGAAAATCCAATGTCTGTGTAGATGCATTGAATGCATCACTATAGTCACAACATATAGTCCATCTCATCCTTTCACCTGTCTCTCCACTAGGTCTCCACTGGAACTGACATGGAATTAGTTAACTGTTGTATTTGTTCAGTTGCAAGTGAGTCACTAGTTGTGAATTAATCAACTAATTAATTCACTGAACTCTCACTAGTGTATCTTTAGTTAAAACTAGATACAACTAGCACAACTGAGTTCAACTCACTTAACTGAGATAACTAAATAACAACTCCCATCATACTACTCTTCCAACTCTGTCACAACTTGCCACTATCAGTTATAACTGAGTCCTCCATGCATGAGTCACCAACCACCCTAGTAATTTCGTAATTCCTTCAGCCCACTGATGTGCCACACCTGTTCACTGAAATAAAGTGCTCCAAGAGAATAATTTATTTAGAGTCTGATTATTATTAAGGGCTAATAATAATCGATATGCGATCTATTTTTAGATATGCAGTCTAAAAATAGACTTTTCCCATATGTATAAAAATAGAATCTCATCTATTTTTCCAACTTGATCAACCATCTACAAATAGCCTGCTTCTACTTATATAATATTCTCACCATGTCTAAAAATAGACATACGCCTAAAAAATTCCTGCGGGCCCCACTTAGTGAAGGTGAATAATTTTCACTAAGCTCATAATCTTGTTGAAACTCAACACTCCCTCTCAAAAAGATAAGGATTATCCTTCACCCCGATCCTGCCTCTATGGTATTCGAATTTGCTCCTTCTGAGCGCCTTCATCAGAATATCTCAATCCTGATATTCCGTAGGAATGTACTGAAGCAACATGATCTTCCGCTATACAGAATATCTGATATGATGATAACAGATATCTATATTCTTATATCTATCGTGAAACACATGATTAATCAAGAGTTTAATGCAACTCTGATTATCACAATGTATCAATGTAGGATTTAAATGAGAACCGAACAAACCAACCAGGATCTTCCTCATCCAGATAACCTCACATGTAGCTAGGCTTGCTACCATGTATTATGCTTCCACTAAACTGAGTGCCACGGATCTTTTTTTCCTGCTGTACCAAGAATCCGATACTAAAAACCCCTCCTGATGTGATATTTCTGTCAGTTGGGTTGCCTGGACAATCTGCATCTATGATGCCGTGCAACTTCACCTCATCTGTATGTCTGTACCATAATCCATACTCAAATTTTCTCTAGAGATACCTCAGGACATGCTTGCCAACCTTCCAAAAGAGCTTGGTAGGCTTAACCATCGCTTGACTAAGCTGGTTCACCACATATCATATGTTCGGTCTTGTATTAACTAAATACATGAGTGAACCCATCAACTGTCGATAAATAATGGCATCCACTACCTCTGCCGATGTAGCATCCTCTTTCCTCCAATTTCCTGGAAGAGGAGTATCCATGGGCTTGCAATCCTCCATGTGAAACTTACCAAGTATCTCCCGAGCATACTTGCCTTGAGACACAAACAATTCACCTTCTCGCTGCCATATTTCCAATCCAAGGAAATAATGAAGGAGGCCCAAATCCTTCATCTCAAACTCCTTTGCAAGGTCCTCCTTGCATGAGTGTATCAACTTCTCATCACCCGTTAGTATTAAATCATAAACATAAAGAACGATTATTAAGATTACCCTCCACCACAATTTGGAACAGGTTTGCATCTGCCTCACTCTCGGTGAAGCCAAGTTCGGTGAAATAGCTGTCAATCTGAGTGTACCAAGCACATGGTGCTTGCTTCAACCCATACATCTCTCTTTTGAGTCTGCAGACATGTGACTCACTGCAAAATATCTCAAATCCTTTAGGCTATCAATGTACACTTCTTCCTCAATGATCCCATTACGGAACACAGTCTTCACATCCATCTGATGAATGTTCCAACCTATTTGCACTAAGAGAGCAAGGATGGTACTTATGGAAGAATACCGTGTGACAGGTGCAAAGGTTTCTTCATAATCAATCCCCTTGATCTGTGAGAAGCCCTAGGAAAAAAATCTTTCCTTATACTTCTCGACGCTCCCATCAGCAGCTTTCTTTACCTTGTAGATCCATCTCAAACCTACTACTGATTTACCCACCGGCCTTGGAAAAATCTCCCAAGCGTTGTTTTTGACAATGGATTCATACTCCACCATGGCATCTATCCATGTGGGCTCCTGCGCTGCTTCCTCAAAGGAAGATGGCTCTGTCACGATACACTTGCTCATAAGAGCTATGTATCTAGTAAATCAGTCATGTGATTGTCTCTATTTACGTTGTGATATAGGGACTCCTACATTCTCTGTTGCATCAAGCTTCAATCTCTCAGCTTCTGTGGTATGCTTTCTACCTATTATAATTTTTGGTTCTGCATGAGTGGACTCCTCCACTCCATGAATCTCCTCCTGTGGCTAATCCACATCTAGAGGCTCATCTTTGGGAGCAAGTAACTCCTCTTCTACATGCAAGTGTAGCTCCCTCTCAAGCGAAAACTTCATGGCCTTCACCTCATTGAATTTTATATCCCATCACACCATATTCATTCAACTGTTTGGAAAATACACACGATAATTATGGGGTGTTTTTGTGTACCCCAAAAATATCCCAACTTCTGCAGTCGGCTCTAGCTTCTTCCTGGCATCCTTGGTCACATGAACATAAAAATATGAGCCAAAGATATTTAAAAGAGAAACATCTAACTTCTTACCAATGAAATCTTCTTCAGGTGTACTCATGCCAAGTACTCTATGAGGACAACGGTTTTGCACATAAACCGTTTTGTTGCATGCTTTCGCCCACAAGTGCATCGGTAGGCCTTGGTCATGCAGCATAGCTCGTGCAACACCCACAATCATTCTTTTCTTCCTCTCCGTGACCCCATTTTGCTATGGGTTATGAGGCGCTATGAGTTCTCTTCGAATTCCTTCTTTGCTATAGAAGTCTTTGAAATCATTCGAGATATATTCACCACCATTATCGCTCTGTAGAGCCTTCACTTGCTTCCCCGACTCCTTCTGCACCAATTCTTTAAACTCACAGAAATTTGAGAATGTTTGATCCTTATTCTACATGAATAAGATCCAACATATATGATAATAATCATCAACAAAAATAACATAATACCTGTGAATTCTCTCTAGGGTCACTGAAGCACGGTTCACCTTCTCATGAAAGGTGGTCATCAAAAACTTACCCATAGTACATCCCTTGCACTGATCTAACTGTGCAAGAGTACCCTTGGGAATTCTAGTAGAAATATGCTCCAAAATATTCAAGGCACCATGGTGAATATGGCCCAATCTCCTGTGTCATAATTCGCCCTCATCCCGGCTCACCACTTCTTCTGCTTTACCCATCATTGCAGCACAACCATCTACCTCCAGCTTGTAGAGATTCTTAACTTGAATCCCTATCCTCTTGGTTTGACCTGTTGTTTTGTGTCGCAGGAAGTCTTTTCCCTCACTAAAAGCAACGTCATAACCTATGTCCTCCAACATCGCGACTGAGACCAAGTCCTTCTTCAGACCTAGAACATGCATAACATCTTTCAACATAAATGGTTTCCCTGACTCCCTTTCAAAGGTAATGGCTCCAATGTCGGTCGCACTGTATCTAAAATTGTCACCCATCTCTATATGCATTTGGATATCCTTCTCCTCCAAGTCACTAAACAACTCGTTGTCTCCCATCATGTGGAAGGAAGCACCACTATCAAGATACCACACATATCCCATTGCACTTGAAACCAAGCATGCGATCAAGGAGAAATCAAGTTCAAATTGCAAGGCAAGGGCCTCACCAAATGCAGCTCCAAAAACCTTCTTGTTCTCCCTTTTTTGTGGGCAGTTAGTGGCAAGTGTTAGTCATCAGTAATTTTTACCTATTTAGATGACTAAAATCTTTATCCTGGATTTCTAGAAACAAAATTCAAGAATCATGTAAGTTCTAGAAATCTCCTCAAAAAGAAATTTTTCACTATCCTACTACTCTGTCAAGGCATGGCCAATCTATTACCCAGATGAGACCAAATCATGGATGGATGTCCCTAACTCTCACTATGTTTGCCGCCTCTGCCTATAACACTGTCTCTGTTTGCCTAAACCCTCTATTTTCACACCTTGGTTCGCCAAGTAACCAAAAAAATTTCCTCTACTCACAAAGTGCCTCAAGCAATGGTGATTCTGAACTCCCTTTCTAAGATCTTTAGGTAAATCAAATTTTTTAAGTTGTCTAGGATGGCAGTTCATAAAAGTGTGTCAAAACCCGGTCTTCACCTCCAAACCCTGATTCAAGCCTTTTAGTCAAAAACCTATTCAAAGGACATTCCAATAAGTCATATAGGGTCGCCTAGGTTATGCATTGTCATGGTTCTAAATTCACTATTTCCACAGATATTCAAAGGTGAAGTCAAGAGAAAACAAGGATGAAACTTATCATTGTCCAAAGACATCAAAGGCCTCCAAAGGTATCTCCTTGATAAGTCTCCATAAAGATAGTTTTCCCATGTTCAAGCATTTCTGCAGGAATGCTTTATAAATGGTCAACGGCAGAACATATGCAAAGTAGGAGGCCTAAACCCGTAAATGACATTCCACTACAAGAGAAAAGACACAACATGCCTAATTCCACAAGGAGGATCATGGTCTCATAACAAATTGTAGTAAAGTGCTGCCCGTCAAAGAGCCCGTGCATAAGGTCTTGAAGACAGTGGCACATGAGCACAACTGTACACCAATCAAAGATTCAATAAACAGAAAGCTAGAATGGAAAGCCTCCTTGGTGACTATAGACAGAGATTAGAAGATGATGTTAGGGAATAATTTCTAAGGTTTGCTAGGACAACATCATTTCACTACAACAAAGGCCAAAATTACAAAGAGTATCAATGGAGTTACAGATTTTTAGCACAACAGGTGACTACCCAGTGAGAGATATATGCAAAAAATCACAAAAAGGTATGTATCAACACCATGAAGTAAAACCACAACGTTATTTCACTGCAACAAAGGGTCATACAACTCCATCGAAGTGTTGTGAAACCAGCTCCAAAAGTAGAAGAAAAGAGATATCAATGCCTTAGAAATAAGCCACTTCGAGGGGCAACCTCCAATACATTACATTAATGAAAAATTCTTGGATGATACAAATTACAAAACCTCCTTTCTATATATAGGAGTCCATGGGGCCAAATTTTAATCCTAGTGGCGCCACAATGTAATCCTAGTCGACCTAATAATAATAATTTAAGGGCATAATAATAACAATATGGGGGTTACAGGGGTACAATAATAACAATAAGGGGGTTACACTAACAACAATAAGGGACTATACTAGTAATATAGGGAACTAACATGCCCCTCTCCTTCAAAAAAGTGTTGTCCTCAACGCTTGAGTAGCTTTGGGTGCTTCTGTATAAAATTCTCATCCTCCCATGTAGAATCTTCAGTAGGTAATTTATTCCACTTGATGAGATCCTTTGAAATTGATCGATTTCGTAGCTGTCGAGTTCTTGTTTCCGTGACCGCTTCAAGTTCCAATATGATTTTTTCTTCCTCATCAAGTTCTGGCAATACTGTTTGAACAGGAATATTTTCACCTATAACCTTCTTTAAGCATGAAACATAGAAAACTGGATGCACTCGTGAAGATGCAGGAAGCTCCAATTTGTATGCCATAGTACCAATCTTTTGCAACACCTAGTAAGTACCATAGTACTTTGGCAATAATTTATTATCCTTATTAGCTTGCTTGAGGGAAATTTTTTTATATGGTTGTAGCCGTAAAAACACCCAGTCTCCTACATCAAAACTTATCTTGCTGTGATGTTGATCTGCCTGTTGTTTCATTCGATTTTGTGCCAAATTCAGGTTATCCTTTAAGAGTTGGAGAACTTCTTTTTGATGCTCAATGTGATCTTCCACTACTTGAACTTTCGAATTTTCTCTTAAATATGATGTGATGGACGATGGATGATATCCATAAAGTGCCATAAATGGGGTCATTTTTGCTGCAGTATGAAAGGAAGTGTTATATCACCATTCAGCGAGAGGTAACCACTTGACCCATTGTGTTTTCTTATCAGATACAAAACAACGAAGATATCCTTCCAAAAATTTATTTACTATCTCAGTTTTACCATCAGATTGAGGATGATAATATGAGCTATGAGCTAATTGAGTACCCAAACAAGAAAATAACTTCGTCCAAAAATTTCCAGTAAAAATGGGATCTATGTCGCTCACAATAACCCTTGGGTTTCCATGTAGCTTTTGAATTGTGTCCATAAATGTAGTAGCAACTTTACTTGCTTTAAATGGATGAGATAATGCACAAAAGTGTGCATACTTGGTAAGTCTATCAACTACCACCATGATGACATTCTTGCCTTCGGACTTCGGTAAACCTGTGATAAAATCCATTGAAATCTCCTCCCAACGTTGACTTGGAATCGATAAAGGTTGTAGAAGTCCCGGGGTCTTAATTGTCTCCACTTTATTCTGCTGGCAAACCAAACATTCCGCCACAAACTTTTGAATATTAGATTTAAGGCCATCCCAAAAAAAAATCTTTCTTCACCCTGTGGTAAGTTTTTAAAAATCCTGAGTGTCCTCCTAAAGGAGAAGTGTGCAATTCCAGAAGAATCTTTTGTTTTAGTTGGGAATTCTTACAAAGATATAAACGATCTTTGTACCATAAGGAATCATTTTTCCAACTAAATGTATTAGATGTACTAGGATCTTGCTGCAACTTTTGAATGAGTGCCCATACATCTTTGTCCTTCTTCCATTCATCTCTTGCTTCGGTTATCCAATCTGGTTGGATAATAGGTATGGCACAAAGCAATGCTTCCACCTCTTCATTCTTTCTTGAGAGTGCATCTGCAACAACATTAATATTTCCTTTTTTGTAGATAATTTCAAAGTCATAACCCAACATATTTGTGACCCATTTTTTCTGCTCTTCTGAAGATAGTCTTTGTTCCAAAAAGTGTTTAAGACTATCATGATCAGTTTTTACCTTGAAGTGTCTTCCCATTAGGTAAGTTAACCATTTCTTTAGTGCATGTAGTATTGCTAACATTTCCTTCTCATAAATAGGTTTCTGTAAATACTTTCCTTTGATTGGACGACTTTCAAAATCAATGGGTCTTCCTTCCTGCATTAAAACTGCACCAATTCCATTTCCTGAGGCATCACATTTCACAATAAAGGTTTTTGTGAAGTCTGGCGTAGCTAAGACCGGTGCTAGGCACATTGCCTCTTTAAGATGTTCAAAGGCCTTAGTTGCTTCAGGAGTCCATGAAAATGCATCTTTCTTCAATAATGTTGTTAGAGGTGTTGCTATTCTCCCATAATTCTTAACAAACTTACGATAATACCCTGTTAACCTGAGAAGTCCTCGCAACTACTTTATGGTTGTGGGGACTTTCCATTCCTTATTGGCTTTAATTTTGTTAGGGTCTACCTTAACACCCTCGTGAGATACAATATGACCCAGATATTCCACCTCTTGTACTCCAAAGAAACATTTGGATGTATTTTCATATAATTGTTTCTTCTGCAATAGTTTGAACACCTTGTCAACTTGTTGAACATGATCCTTCCAAGACCTACTGTAGATTAGTATATCATCAAAAAATACTAGCACAAATTTTCTAAGGAAGGGTTTGAAAATGGAATTCATCAAGCCTTGAAATGTAGAAGGTGCATTGGTAAGGCCAAAAGGCATGACCAAAAATTCATAATGACCCTCATGAGTTCGAAATGCTGTTTTTGGAATATCTTCAGTCTTCATTCTAATTTGATGATATCCTGAACGAAGATCCAACTTGGTACAATAAATTGCTCCATGTAATTCATCCAATAATTCATCAATCACAGGAATGGGAAATTTATCTTTAATGGTGAGCTTATTGAGCTCCCTATAATCCGGACACATTCACCATGATCCATCCTTCTTGTGTACCAATACTACGGGAGCAAAGAAAGAACTTTGACTAGGTTGAATTATACCCGCCTCTAACATTTCTGCAATCATACGTTCAATTTCGCTCTTTTGGAAGTAAGGATATCTATAAGGCCTGATGTTTGGAGGAACACTTCCTGGAAGCAAATGAATAGCATGATCATGATCACGAATAGGTGGGAGTCCTTTGGGAGTTTCAAACACCTTGGAATGATTGTCCAAGACTTGTTGGAGATCTGCAGAAATAGATGATTTTGGTGTTGGAACTTCTAGTGAGCATAATTGTGCAATTACGCCTCGTTGTTCTTTCTTTAGAAGCTTTGTCATGACATTAGAGCTTATTATCCTTCCTGGCTTCCCTTCAATACCCCATAATTCGAATTCCTTTCCTTCTGAAAAAAATTTCAAGAAAAGTTCTTGAAAATTAAAAGCTACCGTCCCCAAAGATTGTAACCATTGTACTCCTAGTACAACATCAGCACCTCCCATCGGAATGGAAAGCATTGGACTAGTCAATACATATTCCCCCATGGTTAGCTTGATATTATGGCATTTTCCAGAGCAATTTATAGTTCCTCCATTTGCAACCATCACTTGACATTCTGGTGCTGGGTATAGGAAACAATTCAATTCCTTGGCTACCTTACAAGGAATAAAATTATGGGTACTACCCGAATCAATCAACACTATTACCTTTTTCTTCTTGATATGTCCTTCTATCTTGAGAGTTTGAGGAGTGGTAATTCCTGCCAATGCATTACATGATATGGTCGGACTCATTTCTTCCTCTTCTAGGGTTGGTTGGTGGTGTATATCATCTTCTTTTGAAGATTCTTGTTCATTTTCTTCTTCCTTTTCACAATCTATGTAAAATAATTTCTTCTAAGCACACTTATGACCTTTAGTGTATTTGCTATCACAACTGTAGCAAAGCCCTTTTGCTCTTTTTTCTTCCAATTTTTGTGGTGTCAACCTTGTAGGTTGTGCAAATCTAGGATTAGCAACACTTACCTCTTTATAGAAGTGAGTGGTAGGTTTCCTTGTCGTCATAATTTTACATTCAATTTTTCTGGCCAACCTGAATGCCTTCTCCAATGAATCAGGTTCCAAAATGCGAATTTCATGTTGGATGCTATCCTTTAAAGTACCTATGAAGAGATCAATCCTATGTTCCTATGAAATATCAGTTACCCTTATATTCAATTTTTGGAAGTCCTCAATGTGCTCCCCCACTAAACCCTTTTGTTTGAGATTTATCAATTGGCTAAAGAAGGTGTTGCTCTTCATATCCTCATAATGTGCTATCATTTCCTCCATAAAATTTGACCAAGTGGAAATTTTTTTACGGGAGCAAAGCCATCGATACCATACAAATGTATTTTGTTCTAAATGTAAAGTTGCAATGCATACCTTTTGTGTGTTTTGCACATTATTGAGATCAAAATATTGCTCTATCTGTAGTATCCATGTTACAGGATCATTTCCATCAAACTTCCTCATATCCATTTTTGGAATATGGTGGTTCTTCCCTCCAACAGTAGAGTTTATGAAATCACGATCAACATTTATTTTGTTCTCATCATGAGTTTCCTCTACTATCTTTTCACCATTAGGAAACATTTCTTGTATCAACTTCACCAAACCTTTGATGTCTACTTTTAGATCCTTCTTCATGTTTTCCATGTTGTCTTTCATTTTTTCATTGATCTTAGCTTCCATGTCATCCATCTTAGCTTCCATGCCATCCATCTTAGCTTCCACGCCTTTCTTCAAACCAGCCATCTTAGTTTCCACGCCTTTCTTCAAAACTTCCATTTCATTTTTTGTTTTTCTTTGCGAGAGCGAAATTTGTTGCACTTTCTCTTGTAATATTGATATGTCATGTTGCCATTCTTCATCTTCATGAGTCATAGTAGAGCCTTCTAAAGGCTTCATGGGTGTTGAATTCTTTTTAGGGGCCATTTTAGAATCCAATATTGATATCTATTCTACAATATGCCCTTGGAATCAATTCAACTTGATTCTTCAAACAAGACTTATGCAATTCGGAAAAAAATACACACCTTTTACTTGATTTTGAGGAGCTCGATATTGAAATTTGATTATCTCTATAATTTCGGATCCTCAATATTTGAAATTCAGCCCTGTAGTAGCCCTCTGAAGCTTCTTTCAAATGCCATAGGTCTGATCTAATTTGGATTCTTCAAGACAAAGTTATGTCCAATCTCCCACAATGACCCAATTTTGGACTAGTTTGTTGGAATCACGATTGTCGTTAGACCAAAACCCGCAGGCTTTAGTCTCTGCTACAATCGCCAAAGTTAGGATCCACGAGAGGCGATTAGTCCATGTCGTGAAACACATGGGGAGCGTTGAACCCAATGTCCAAAAATCTCCCCCCCAATGCGAGCTGGGTGAGTTTTGAACTCAAGACCTGTCTCTCTAATACCACTTGTTGGAATCACGATTGTCGTTAGACCAAAACCTGTAGGCTTTAGTCTATGCTACAATCGCCAAAGTTAAGATCCACGAGAGGCGCTTAGTCCATGTCGCGAAACACACGGGGAGCGTTTAACCCAATGTCCAACATGGTTCAATAGAGCGAACTTGTACGAATTGACACATGTCAAAGTTTACTCCTTTGGATCTGAAATTGATAGATAAAAAACTATGGTATGTGTACTTGTAGCCAATTTTTACATCATTCCAATCTGATGCTCAGAGAGAGAGCTATGAATATTTTCCCACGATCACCTATTTGTGATGAAATTCAAAGGCCTCAAAAAGCCCTAACTTCCACAGATCATATCTCTGAAAATATTGCGAACCAATATCTGAAATTTTGTGATGATGTTCCTCAGGCTTTAGGCTTCGTACTCTAAAAATTTCAGCTTCTGAAACTTTGTAGAAAAAACTTTATTATGAAAATATTGCGATGACTTGTTTAGGTTAAATTCAGGAGCCTGCAAAATGACCTAACTTGCACAGATCATATCTCCGAAAATATTGTGAACCAAGCTCTAAAATTTTGCGACGATGTTACTCAGGATTTTGGCTTCGCACTACGAAAATTTCATATTCTGAACCTTCGTAGAAAAAACGTTATAGCACAAATTCCACGCTGACCTGTTTGGAGCAATGAAACCCTAGAATCTCAAAGCTCTGATACTAAATGTTGTGAAACCAGCTCCAAAAATAGAAGAAAAGAGATATCAATGCCTTAGAAATAAGCCACTTCGAGGGGCAAACTCCAATACATTACATTAATGAACAATTCTTGGATGATGCAAATTACAAAACCTCCTTTCTATATATAGGAGTCCATGGAGCCACATTGTAATCCTAGTGGGGCCACAATGTAATCCTAGCCAATCTAACAATAATAATTTAATGGTACAATAATAACAATATGGGGGTTACAGGGGTACAATAATAACAATAAGGGGGTTACACTAACAACAATAAGGGACTATACTAGTAATATAGGGACCTAACACAAAGAGACAAAGGGTTTTCAAAGGACTTTGAAAGCAGCTTTCTAAAGTTGAAAAAGATGAAAAGGGTATCAGTATGAAGGACATAGAACTCTCAAAAAAGGTCAACATCCATCAAGTGGTCAAGCAGAGAGGAAATAGTTTCAATATGAAAAAATGGAAAAAACAAAGCAAAATCATCAATTGCCAAGGGTATTTGAAAAGGTGCCAACTGCAAAAGAGATGAGAAAACCAAAAAACACTGTCTCTTATAACACCACCTGCACAAGGAAAAGAGAATGTTAGCAAAAGGAAAAAGGCTCCAAATAACCTTAGTAAAATGGGTTTGTATTTTTAATTTTTTTCAAAAGAGTATAAAGGCAACCCAAGAAAACATCTCCCATTCACCATTTGGTTATTTACAAAAACAGTCGAGGGTTTCCAAGCTTGTAAAAAAAATCCTAGTAGAGTTTTGGGCAGAAATTTCAGGCGCTACGCTCCTGTGCAAGACCGCCCATACATTTCCCCGAAGGGTACTGCGTTCCTCTGCAGATATGATGCGCACCTATAGAAGAGGCATTGTGCAGCCTCCGTCTGAAAACTGCGTTCATGGCCACTCGAGCTGCACGACAACGTTCAGGGGTGACACAACTATGTTCAGGACCGCCCGAGCTGCATGACAACATTCAGGGGTGACATGAAAGTGCGTTCAGGGCCGCTCGAGGTGACTCGACTCCATTCAGGGGTGACCCAAACACGTTCAGGGCCGCCCAGGAGATGACCTGACTCCATTCAAAGGTGACCCGACTCCATTCAGAACATGCCCAATGCTGCGTGCAGAAGGGCACGATTGGCCCGTGCTGCGCTCCTATGAGTTTTTGCTCCAACTGAAGGAATTCGAAGGTATTTGGATTTTATTCCTACCATATGCATATTATCTATAGATAAAATAGATCAAGGTTTGTTTTCAAGGGTAGGGATGAGGGACAAAATGCCTAGGGAAGGCATTATTGACACTAATGAGGCAATTCAAAGGCCTAAAGAGCAGCAGAGGAAGGGTGGGAAGCCAAATAGGTTTGAACCCATAAACACTGAAGAACTGATGACCTCTCCTACTATAGTTTCCTATTTTCAATAATTAGGATGCTATGAGTTTTGTGAGAGAGTGCAAAAGATCCAGAGTCACCCTCAATTGACCAATATTTTTTCCCTAAACCTTCATAACCACCAAGTATACCTAGCTGGGGTGAAGTTTGAGATAACCACCAATGCCATCTCTATGGACACTAGAATACCTTGCATAGGAGAAAGGTGGTTGAAACAAATTCATCTGGACTTGAGCCACTATCACCCATTCTTAAAACCAAGTTGTCAAGCTGGTTGCAAAACCATGTTCCCCTTTTCTCATTTATTGGACAAATACGCTCTCCTCGTGAAGATCATTATGAAATAGTTCAACTGTGAGGGTAGGTTCTCTAGAGTCTATTCCTACAACATAAGACTCCTCATGCATTTCACTAAAACCAATCTGCTACATTTTCCCTACTTTTTTTGTAAGAGTATTGAGAAAATATCTTCCATTATGCAAAAGAGTTCTCCATCCCAACAAATGTCAAGCCTTTTTCATCATTCCCTCATCAAAATGATTGTCTCACACCAACTAGAACAACAAGGGATCCCATGGGAGGTTTTAATCGCCCATGATGATTTCACAACTCCACAGCCTCTCCCTCTGAAAAGTCTTCCATCATCATCTAAAATTCCTACTCACACACCTCCATCACCCTCCACTAACCTTGGTTCATCCTCTTCACATGAATCATTTCCTCAAATGAACCTTCCTCTTTCACCTTCCCCTAAGAAATCTGAACATGAAGGAGGCAGTGAAGGAGAGGAAGATGAAAATGAAGAAAACAGTGAAGGAGAGGAAGATGAAAATGAAGAAAGCAGTGAAGGAGAGGAAAGAGAAAGTGATAGTGGTAGTGAAAAAGAAGAAAGTGTTGATGAAGAAGAAAACAGAGATGAAGGCATTGAGCCCAATGATGAGAAAAAAGACCAAAAAAATGGGTCAAATGATGAAGAAGATGACTCCAAGGATATAGGGACAGAGGCAACTTACCAAGAGGAAAATAGTGAGCTAGAAAAAGAGGAAAACAATGAGCTAGAAAAAGAGGAAAACAGTGAGCCTAATGACAATGAAAAAACAAATGACAGTCAATACGAAGAAGTAAACTATGAAGAAGATGACACTGAAAATGCAAAGGATAGTGGAGAGGAGGCATATGAAAGCAGTGAAAAAGACAAAGAAGACAGTGACCAAGATGGCAAGAGAAACTCAGAAACAAAGTTTGAAAGTGATTTCAGTAGGCAAAACAATGAAGATCATGAGCCAAATAATGAGGGTAATGAACCAAATAGTGAAGAAGAAGTCAACCAAGAGGATAGTATACATGATGGTGAAGGGACAAATTCTGGAGACAAGGTCAGTGAGCATAGCAAAATGAAAATGATACAAGTTATGAAATAGAGGTTGAGATTGAGGGTGAAGACCATAGGCAAGATAGAGAAGACAGTGGGCAGAGAAGTGAAGAAAACTCACCTAATGAGGAAGAAAGTGACCACCAAGGTACAAGAGGGACTAATGAGATTTCCTATGACAGTGACCCCACAGAGAGTGCAAACAGTGATACAAAGGTTGATTTTGATAGTGAACACAGTGGGTCAAAATATGAAGAAGAGGAAAAACATGGAGATGAAGATGTACCAAGCAGTGATAAGGGAACCTCTAGCATTTCAAAAATAGAGGATAACATTCCTAAGGGTCTTGACAATGATGATGGCATAAAAGATAGTGAAAATGCCTCTCAGAAGGGCAGTCAAGAGCAAGGTGAAAAAGATGCACACACGAAGATCATACATGAGAAGAAAAGCAATCCTAAGGTCACTAATGGTCAAAGTTTGCAAATGAAACTTGTTGCACCTTTCCCCATTACCTATCAAAGAGGAGAGAGGCATGTGTTTGTTGTCTCCAAAGGGCAAGGGGCCATGCCATCCTCCTCAACTCAAGTGATTAACAAAGGTAAACAACAAGTGAAAGAGGAAGAAGACAATCATGAGGAGGAAAGAGAGTTTGAACTCATTCACATAGATAGTGATGAGGAAAATGAGAAGAGAATTGAAAAATCCCTTCTACAAGACAGGAATGCATATATCAAGGACTTGGAAGTTAAATTAGAAAGTTCTAAGGATGTCATTCACTTCTTGCAAATGCTAAACAAACAAATGAGTGGCCAGCAGGCCATCTATGAAGTAAGGGCACTCAAATACCGGAAAGAGTCTCAAAGAGCACAGGAGAAGTTGGAGGAGTACATGGGTGCCTATGAAGAAAGTGAGGATGAGGAGGGTCAATCTAGAAGGAGGCCTAGAACTATGGGTCTAAGAAAGGCTTTGGCACAAGAGAGGGAGCAAGAATCAACCAAAGCACAACACTTTCCCCTCACCGAACTCCTTCCCATCGAAATTGAGCATAATAGGGAATCATGGCTTGAAAGGGCCAACATACATCTTGAGACCAAACTAGAGAAGGCCAACAAATATTTGAACTTGCAAAGGAGAATGACCGAGCACTATGAACGAAGAAACTACTTTGCAAGGAAAAAACACAAAACTGCCCAAAATGAGGGCCCACCACCAAAAGATGAAAAAGACCAATATAGGCTTATTATTTTGGCCCAAGCTTCTCTATAGGTCTCCAAGGACCCATGAGGCTCCTACCTACCAAATTTGGGAGAAATTGAATTTTTTTTTTCTTTTTGCAAATTTTTAGGCTAGGAGCACAGCACACCCTGTGTTGTGCTTTTTCCCAGGGCATCTTCAAGAGGAGAGGTTTAATTTTTTGGATTCCCCATCATTATAGGATTTTTCTCACCAATTTTCAGCTCAATTGGAGTTGTTTTGATCCCCTAAAAGGGTTGAAAACACTCATTTTTTCACCATTCTGCCCACTTTTCATAACATGTGTTGCGCTCCTGGAAGTCTTGGAATTTTCAATTTTTGGACAACTTTCAGAGGTCAAATTGAAGAACTAAATGTGGATCTAGAAAGTAGACTTCAAGGTATTTCCAACAAGCCATCACGGAGCCTTTTCCAACATCGGGAAGGCTTCCAAAACACTATTGTAAAAAGGCCTATTTTTCCTGTCTCTGTGCTACGTTCGTGGCATAATTTCAATTTTTGACACATTGTGCTGCGCTCCTGTAGGTGACTGGGTAGAATGTGCATTTGGAAAGTTTTCATATGCTTTTTGGGGTCTAAAAGTCAATATAATTACTATTTTTGGCCGGAAAAGATATTTGTTAGATATTTTTGTGCCTTGGGCCTTGCAAGGCCTCAAGGACAACATAGGATGTCTCTTGTTGGCCAATAGGCTTCTAGATACTCTCTTTGGTTTTCCTCCTCCTCGCTTATTATATATAGCATGATGATTCATTGTAAACAATTGGGAACTTGATGTGTTTAAGAGAAATACATGGTTTTTGAAAGTTGAAGAACAATTTAGTGTTGTGGAGCTTGTGGATGAATTGCCTTGATTGATAGTGATGAATGCTTGCTTGCAGGATCCCTGAGTTTAGTTAATGGTGATGTATCTCTCATATGTTCATGTTTTTATTTTTTTCCATATGTCCATATTTCTATTTTTTAGTAGCTCAGAAGATTATAGGATTAGAAATGTTGTTTGAGGCACCTCAGTCCTCTTGTTAGCTATTGTTTTCATGTTTTCTTCTGCTGGGTTAGCTTAAAGAATTCTTCATTTCTCCTTAGGCCCACCTAATCTTTTATATTTCATTATTGGATTAACATGCTATTTTATAAACATGATTCATGGTAAGCCCTTCTTGTTTAATGCTATCTAAACTATGTCTTGAAATCTCTCTTTGATGTATTGATTGTTAGGTTAATTCAAAGAGGTCTTGTTTCGATCTTGCCCTTTGAATATGCTTATCAGTTTGCCTCGAAGTTATTTATAGTTTAATGACTGATGTTTAGGAATACCCTCTTCATTTATTGATGCTATTTGTCTCTTATATGTTTTCAAATCTGAAAAGTAGAATCATTGAAGTTAGATAAGTTGCCTTGCTTCTGTGTTTTACTGGATTGTTTATCTTGAATGTTTATTTGTTTAAATGTATTTTCACTGAGTAAATGGTGCACCCTATATCATTATTAGCATATTCTACTTATAAATATTAAATACCTCCCTGTTCATAGGTATTTGACAAAGGATTCTTAACTTCCCTTTGCCCTACCTTGGTTCCCAAACTTATTGTCCATTTCACCTCATACATAAACTTAAAAGATCCATTAAATACACTAGATTTTCCCTATGATGTACCCTGATTCGCTACCAAGATATCAATGACTTCATGGACTCCATTGCTCAATTTATTTGATAACCTCTCACTCCACCTATCTTACTTGATCATCTTACCCCAACCCAAAACAAACAAATAAACCGACACTTAACAACTAGCTTAAAATCAATCACCCAAAGCAAACAAGTTCACATATTTCGCATAATAGATAGAGCCCTCTTTGAGTCCAGGAAGGCTAGGTCCTAGGACTCCAAAGATTGGTTTGATGTTACCCTATCATTTGGTTTACCAGTCTACCAAATCATGGGACACTAACATAATGGCGATCACGATGGGACTGAGTATGTAGTAGCCTAAAAACACTTATAGACTCTTTTAACCCTCAGTTAAACTTTGAAATCCTGTGATTTGTAAATTTCCTCATCACTATCACCAACACAATGGTGATCATGATGCAACCTCTGATGTTAGTGACAATCTAAGTATCCCTTAGGACTTCAGAAACCTTCGTAAAATCATAAAGAACATAACTGATAGCCTAAGAGTAGAATCTATCTTTTTCACCATCCTAGAAAAATAATGACTCAGCTATAGGACAATCTTACAAACCTTAAGGGCTGCATATAGAAACTCAGAAAACCCCAAAACATTTCTAGATTAGCTTTTTGTTAGTATTGGTGGTGGACCATAGACACTTAACTTCAAAACAACTAAAAATATCCACCTGGAGACTCCACTAGCCTCCAGTAGGCCTTCTAACTTTATTAATGTCCTTAGGCTCCTAAAGGATTGTGCCGAAAAAACCCTGGGAAGTCTAGAATCCTAGTCACACATTGTGTGAGTTTAACAAACTTAAAAGAGGTAAAATTTTCGAAAAAGTTTAAAAACTTTCAGCCTCTCTAAATTTTGAGTTTGAAATCTAGCTTCGAGAAGAATCAATACTAGATCTCATCTGGACCCGAACCCTCCTACTATAGTTGATGACCCAAAAAATATTTTGTGGCAAACTTCTGAAACTGGAAACTTAGCTACTAATAGGACCATTCATAAAGCAAGCTCTGTACTTGAACATCTTACAGCCTTGCAAGATCCCCAGTTTGACTTGCACCATACTAGAAACCTTTTCAGAACAAAGTCACAATTAAAGTTGACCATACCGATCTTGAGCCCATAGACTTGCAGCAGATTCTTAGCAGAGAATTTTCTCCTTACTGTTAGGAATCTGTAATTTTAGTAGATTGGTGAGACTAAAACTGCAGAAACAACATCGTTTCAACCACTTTGGGATTCTAGGATCTAGCCCTCCTAAATCCAGAGAGGGATCTCTCCAATAAGTGCAAAGATGGATTTGTCTTTGAAGTTTGGGGTAATAATATTAGGCTAGTTATGAAGGCCAAGGGTTTTGTTTGTTTTTGGATGGCTGAGCATGATTACTGTTTGAGGTGGAAAGTCATGAATGCAAAGAGTTTCAAAAGTGAGAAGTTGCAAGCAGTCAGAGTAAACTTCGGTCAAAAATATAGATAATTGCAGCTTTTAGTCCATTGGGCTATGGAGTCATAATAGGATTTAATCGGGACAGCAAGAGGCAAGAGTGGTCCATGGGGCAAGTCATCTATGGCAAAGGATCTCTTAAGGTGATTTTATGGAATGAAACATATAGGAAATGGAGAAAAAACAAATGAAGAAACAATGAAACAACCAAAGATCAAGTAAGTTCTTTTAAACTATCTTGCTTCAGCATGTACTTAAAGAAAAACATAAGAGTATTCTGAGATCAGGTTAGTACCTTTAAACTAGCCTGCATTGAATTAATTTCAGTTAGAAAACATTAAAAAATAGTTTGAACAGCTTAAGATCAAGTAAGTGCCTTTAAACTACCCTGCTTTCAGCATATTCAATAAGAAAAACATAAAAGTATTCTGAGATCAGGTTAGTGCCTTTAAACTAGACTGCATTGAAGTAATTTCAATTAGAAAATATTTAAAAAATAGTTGAACAGCTTAAGATCAGGTAAGTGCCTTTAAACTACCCTGCTTTCATCATATTAAAATAAGAAAACCACAGATAATAGTGACAAACAACAATTTAGATCAGGCAAGTGCCTTTAAACCGACCTGCATTGATGTACTCTTCAAAGAGAACGTTCAAATGAAGAAAACATAGACAATAAAGCTTTCAGTAAGAGTAGGGTACTGTTGGGAGTAAATCCTAACTCTATGCTTGCTGCTCTTTATCAAAGAAAGTGAACAGAGTGAAAACATTAAGAAAAATAACAATTGACAGTGAGGAACACATCACCATTGACATAAATCAGGATCCCATAAATCAGCAACTTGAATTTGATGTTTCGAACTAGTTACAGTCTTCAAGTCCAATGTTTCAGTTCAGCAATCATCTTCACTATTCAGCCTAACTAATCTATCACAAGCAGAGCTCCAAGAGTCAGTGAACACTATTTACAATCAGAAGTTTAAGCTCAAATGTATTTCAAAGTTCTACAACCAACAGTTTCTCATCTTCTACAGAAGTATTTATAGAAGGATGAGAAGGTGAGATCTAATAAAATATCTCTTAAGGAAATTAATACAGATTCGAGACTTCTCGGCCTTTTGAGGGGCTCGATGAAGAAGTTTACAGGTGGTTCTCTGTATTAACTATTTTACAATTAATATTAAAGCTCGGTGAGAGCTTTATTTGACTTTGAGGCTCTGCGTATTGTTTGGAGTAACTCTACAGATATTTCTGCATTTATTTCCTTGCAGAAGTAACTCCCTGGCTACGCTGAGGCGAAATATCTGATTTTGCAATAAGTTCAGCCTCTGTTTGAATGCTTTTAGGCGACAGGTGGCTCTGTGGTAGCTGGGAGGAATAAATTCGCCTCAAATGTGGCGGTGGAGGCCTTTTGTCTATTAAACACTTACGATATTCCTTTAATTGTGTTTTAAATTCAGGGAATTAGGCTTTTGATAATCATTCTTAGCCGTAATTCCCCAAATCTATCTTCAATATTCTTCTCTGCTGCGCTCTGTTCTTTAAACTTATACTCTTTTAAATCGTGTCTTAAACACAGTGTCTTGTCGATGTGCAGGGCTGCACAGGGCTCTTTATGGTATCGACGCCCATGGAGCGTTGAATAAACGTGGAGTGCAGCCCTTTTCGTCGCTTTCCCTTTGATAACCAAAGGCCGAAGGATCGGGACCTTTGGCTTTCTTTTCCTTTGTAATATGGACAAAACCTTCGGAACCTGCAAAACAAGAAAAATGTTATGAAACCCTGCGCTTTTAGGTTAAACTGCATTAGAGGCGTCGGGGAGAAGCGTGGTCGTTGGATGAAAGCATCCAACGGTGGAGATTCACTCAAAAGAGGTAAAAGAAGAGCCCGGAAAAGAACAAGTAAGAGTGATTTTGGACCGTCCGATCTGGACAAGTGGACGGTCCAGATTGAATCGGAGGATCACAATCGGGGGTGACGGGCAAATGGAGCAATCGAAACATGCGATGCGATGAAGCGCAGGCCTTCGATTTACAGATTAGATCGACGGTGGAGAATAAATCAGGGGAGAGGTCGATCGGGGAAGTAAAAAATGCATGCGATGTAAGATTGTAATGCGATTCTGCGCGGACCGTTGATCTGAGAATCAGATCAATGGCGGAAAGTGAATCGAGGAATGGCTGATCGGCGGGAGTAACAAATGGACGCGATGCAAAAGTTGCGATGCGATGGAGCGTTGGCCACTTGATCGGCTTTCGATCAACGGTGGGGATTTTTTTTGGAATGAACCGGCGGAAAAAACCATATAATATATAAAACGCAAAGTTTTTTTTTAAAATAAAACAAAGGTTTTTATGGATCAGGGCGGGATATTTATATAAGGTGTATAGGCGCCCGATTGCGGGGCCGTTGGATATATGAAATACAATGGGCCCGGGCCTTTATATATTCAAAAGGAGCCAATCGCAATCGGAGCCTCGAGCTGGTCTTTCAATCAACCCATTTGAAATATTGCGATGCGATTGAGCGCTTCGGGACTTCGTCGCTTGGTCCCGGGGGAAAGTCATATGAAACAAAAGGCGGGGGTGAGTTTAACATATAAGTCGTGATCGCATCGAAAAGTTTCGATGCGGCCTTTTCAATCAACCCATTGTATTTTCTTCGATTGCAATTGCGCGATTGGTCTTTTTAATCTACCCATTGAAATATTCAACATGTGACTTTAGTTTTTTAGATTAAACTTTGGAAAAATGGGTTTTAAGACTTTACAAAGGAAAAATGGATCAGGAATGAAATTTTACAAGGTTTTAAGCGCCGAGGCGGGCTTTATGGTTTATATGAGAAATAATATAATCAGGGTTATATAAACACGGGTTTATATAAAAGATTTGATTGCATCGGGATTTATATGATGCAAAATCCAATCGCATCGGAGTTTTTCAATACAAAGCCAATCGCATCGGAACTTCGGAATTATGGCAAAAGACTTGCGTGCTTTGGATTTTTCGATGCGATTAGCACCGAAAGGTTTTTAGCATTTGGCCTTAGCACCATGGGCATACGGTGGGGAAGTGGTTGAGACTTGGCCCGACAGGGCTTAAACCCTTAATACAAAATGGGTTTTCACATAGATTTTCAATGGTTTTCAAAGGGTTTGGGGGTTTCGGTAAGGTTAAAGAGTGAGTCTTTAACCTTGTAAAAGTGATTTTCATGAAGGGAAGAAAAGAAATCATGAAAAGAAGGGATTTTTTATGGAGAAAAAGGGGAGAAAATGAAGGTTAGTTTTGATTTAGAGAAGGGGGAAAATGATGATTTTGCAGCAGTTTCTTCTCATGATTTCAGCAGAACTTCAAAGTATAAAGTGGGAACAGAGATGAAGATTTTGGACAGAGGCATGAGGCCTTCAAGAGTATTTAAAAGCCAACAATTTTAGCAATAAAATTTGTTCTTTGAAGGCTCAAAAAGTCTTAGCCACCTTTTGCTATAACAAATATTATAGGTGGCTAACACTTCCACACCACCTAATTTCCAGGTTCTCCATCACTTTGGTTCTTTTCACCCCAAGTCTACTCAGAATTATTTTACTGGTCCAAGTACTTCTGCCAAACCCATTCACATTACCACTGTGCAAACCACTCCATCTCATATCAAAAATCCTCCGCTTGTAAAACCACCATTGACTCCTACAATGGCAGCATGGTATGCACCCCTTGTGTTACCACAACCATTGCTACCTTTTCCAAATGATTACTAATCCAAAATCCCACACTTCACCGGGGCTGAATCCACCATTGCCCAACAGCTTGTGGATAGAATGAATGATGCTTTTGACTACATAGAATTAGAAGAGGAAACCATGAATATGAGGATGTTTTCCCAAAGCCTAGGAGGAGAAGCTAAGAAATGGTACAAAATCCTAACTCCCAACAGCATACATGATCTTCATTCCCTTTACCAAAATTTCATAAAAAAATGGGAAATCAAGAAAAATTCTATTCAGATCCTCTCGGAATATAGAAATCTTAAAAGAAACACGGGGGAAAGTGTCCAAGACTATTGCACTAGGTTCAATAGTGTTTACAACGCACTACCGCAAACATGAAACCCCCATTAGGCCTAGCCTTAGCTAAATTCCCGGAAGGTTTTGACCCCAACATGGCCTATCATCTGAGAGAAAGAGAGCCCCTAACTTTAGAAGACATGCAAAAGGGAGCTATAAGTGTAGAGGCCAACTTAATTGAAAAAAGAGCTAAGCTAAGATCAGAAAAGAGGGTAAGCTACAAAGATGACACCATGCCCTCCACCTCATCATCTGATTCCATGATTGACAACCTTCTTAGGACCATGGAAAGAATGATGGAGAGAATAAGCATAAATGAAAGAGCACCCCCTAGGGACAACCAACCAAATCCCAAAAACAGAAATCGGAATCATAACTTTAGAAGAGACCCACCCCAAATCAGACAAAGGTAAAATGATCAGCAAATCAGATCACCCTTCCAAGATAACTATGTTGATGAGGGGGGAATATATATTGAACAACCACATGAAAATCATCTAAACTTGATAGGCTCTGATAGCGAGGGTGATTTTTTTCTCACAGTAGAAGAACAAGGTTTTTTCTTCTCGAACCAAAATGAAACAAGTTATGAAGATTCCGAAGACCACGAATTGGGATTACAAAATGGCATCATGGAATTATATAGGCAATATGATCTCAGGAGGAAGAAAAACCAAGACAACTCTAAGAAAAACAACTTAGACACTGTTGTTAAGAAAACCCCAAAAACATTCTTAAAAGAATAGTAGACAATAACAATACCATGGCTAAGAAAAATGATCCTAACAAAGACAAAAATAGCCAACCAAGTGTTGACACAAGCTGCCCTAGTACCTCTACTAATGGCCCTGAGAAAACTTTCATGACCAAAGCCTCGAATCAGAATCAGAAAATTAAAAATGTAGAAAATTTTATGGCTAATAAAACTGATGTGAATATATCCAAAACCCAAGTACCTTTCAACTTTGAAGGAGAGAGTTCTAAAATCAAAATAACCATACCTCTCACTGAAATTGTAGCTCAGGATATGTACAAATCTCAAGTTCTGAAAGTTATAAACATAGGAAACGATACAGATATTGTAAACTTGACTGATGATAAACTCGAGCTTTTGTTTGGTCCCGAAGTAGAGGGAAAATATCAAGAAGGAGTTGTCCTCCTTTCTATTTTAGCCTGAAGATACATAAAAAAATATTACACAATGCCATGCTACATTCCGGCGCCTCGCACAACCTCATGCCTAAGGTGGTTATGGAAATATTAGGCCTAGAAATAACCAAACCTTACAAATACTTATACTCTTTCGATTCAAGTAGATTCAAATGTTTGGGTCTAATCAAGGATCTTTGTATCACTTTGGCACAAATACGCGCTAAGATTTTAGTCATGGACATATTGATCACTGATATTCCCCCTAAGTATGGCATGCTTTTTTCCAGATCCTGGGGAGCCAAACTTCAAGGTAACCTCCAAATGGATATGTCATATGCCACTATCCCTATCTTCAATCAAACTAGGAGATTATACCGAGAATCCCACATGAAGTACATGGTGAGTAGCCTAGAGACACCAAACAACACCCCGATTTATTCTATTCATTCAAATTTGAATTCTTTTATCTTGTATAATGAAGATGAGATTAGTGGACAAGTAAAAGGAAGTAAGAAAAAACTAGGTCCTCCAGAACACTCACTCACCCTCAAAATCAAAAAGATGACAAACAAAGCTCTAGTGACCCCGAAACACAACTTAGCGACAAGCATGAAGTAGAAATGCTTTGGAACATGAGATTTGATGGTTCTTGTGGCAAAGCTAGTTCACGAGCTGGCATCTAGATACATAACAAAAATGAGGGTCATTCCCACAAACTAGAATTTCAATGCACTAATAACATTGCAGAATATGAGGCTCTCCTCCTTGGTTTGCACTTACTTGAAGACTTAGGGGCTAAGAGAATATCGGCCCAAGGAGATTCATAACTTTTCATTAAACAAATCAAAGGTGAATACTCGGCCAAAAATACAAGATCAAGGGAATACAAAAATGCAGCCCTAGATCTCCTCAAAACTTTCGAGAAATATGACCTCACTTACATTCCTAGAGACAAAATAGCCTCGCCAATGAGATTTCCTTTGCTGCGAGCAATTGCCAGATACCACCTACGGACGAACAATACCTTATCAAGGTCAAACATCGCACTACAGTGCCTAACAACATTAATCATTGGCAATTGTTTGAGAGTGATGAACAAATTGGTTATTTTCTTCAATCTAGAAATGAATTTACACTGATTAAATCTAACTTAGAACATGAAGAAGGTGTCCTTACCAAAGATAAAAATCATGAAACAGAATTGCCCTTTTTTGTTGATATAAATATGCTCACACATCCTTATGAGGCCGAAATATTTGGAGATCCAGACCAAAAGGACCTGGAATTCTTATAGTGCAAAAATGACACATTACCAAGAGGGCTTGCACCATTAGAAGAACTGTTCGAATTTAATGAAGTCGATAAAAAACCTAAGATAGAATCTACTAAGATTGATGTTAAAGAATTCAACATAAGAAACATAAAGGAGCCCAGAATGATTAAACTCTCCAAGACCCTTCCTCCTCACATAAAACATAAGTATATTGAGCTTTTTAAAGAGTTTAAAGATGTGTTTTCTTGGGGATATCAAGACTTAAAATCTTACGACCCAAGCATTATTCAACACAAAATCCGTCTCAAAGAAAACCAAAAAAATTTCAAGCAAAAATTAAGGAGAATCAACCCCATTTTACTACCTTTAGTTGAAAAAGAAATTAAAAATATGTATGATGCCGGGATAATAGTTTCCCTTAGATATTCTGAGTGGGTTTCCAACCTTGTGTCAGTTAGGAAGAGAACCTGGGAGATCAGACTTTGAATTAACTTTAGAAATCTAAACAGATCCTCCCTGAAAGATAACTATCCCTTGCCTAAAATGGACCACATACTTCAAAAGTTAGTTGGCTCTAAGAGAATCTCACTACTTGATGGTTTTTCTGGGCACAATCAAGTGCTAGTATTCCCAAGTGATCAGCATAAAATTGCCTTCACCACACCTTGGGGTACTTTCATGTATGTTAAAATGCCATTTGGGTTGATGAATGCGGGGGCCACTTTTCAAAGGGCCATGGACATAGATTTTTCAGAGGATATAGGCTAATTCATAGTCATTTACCTTTATGACATCACTGTTTATTCTAAAATTGATGAAGAGCACTTAATACACCTGAGAAAAGTTTTTCAAAAATGTAGGAAATATGGCATGTCTTTGAATCCCAAGAAGACAATTTTTGGTATCCAGGAAGGAAAACTCCTAGGCCACATCATCTCCTAAGAGGGAATCAAAATAGATCCCAAAAGGATTGAAGGCATATTGCAAATCAGTCATCCTAGAAACATTAAGGAATTGCAACCTTTCATTGGGAAAATCAACTTCTTAAGAAGATTCATCCCCAATTTGGCTGAACTTTTGAGAAATATTACAAACATGCTTAAGAAGGAAATAGGAGTTAAGTGGACTTTAGAATCCAAACAATCTTTTGAACTAGTTAAACGAGCGCTGACCCAAACACCTGTTGTGATAAGTCTTGATTTCACCAAAGACTTCTACATTTTCTCATTTGCCTCTGAACATATTTTGGTGGTAGTGTTATTACAAAAGAATACACTAGGGAAAGAACATCCCATAGTTTTCTTCAACAAAGCCCTTAGATATGCCCCCCTAAAGTACAACATCATGGAAAAGCAGGCCTTTGCATTGATTAAAGCATTGAAAGATTTTAGAGTTTATATCTTACATTATCATGTCATAGATTTTGTTCCTCACACAGTTGTCAAAGACATTTTAAATCAGGATCCAGATGATAAAAGAGGAAAATGGATTGCTATAATTTTAGAATATGACTTAGAGATCAGACCCACCAAGCTATTTAAAGGACAAGGGCTCGCAAAACTCATGGTCGAAACAAATATCCAAGCATTAGATATGAATTTTGTTGATACCTTAGAAGAACAAGAAGGATGAACAGCTCCTCATGTTGAAAAAAAATTTTTAAATTCATCTTGGTATGCTGATATCCTTTATGTACTATTTTATCTCAATGGTCCTCCTACCTTATCAATGACAAAAGCAAGATTTCAGAAACAAAAGGCTCTAAATTTCTGCATTTTAGATGGATTTTTATATCGGAAATATCCTATTGGTATACTTCTTAAGTGTTTTCTTGAGGATGATGCAGGAAAGATCATGCATGAAATACATGAAGGAGAATGTGGGGGCATATTTACTGGAAAACCACATCTAACAAAATTGTTAGAGCTAGCTACTATTGGCACACCCTTTTCCCTGACACCCACAAACTGGTCATGACTTGTCATAAATGCCAAATTTTTTATGGCAAGAGAAAACTCTTACCTTTTCCTTTGCATCCTATCATTGTTGAAGCTCCTTTTCAACAATGGGGTTTAAACTTCATTGGAAAGATCCACCCTACTTCATCTGCCCAACACAAGTGGATCCTCACTGCCACTGATTACTTCACAAAATGGATAGAAGCCATCCCCTCTAAGAATGCCACTAACTTAGTCATTATGAAATTTCTTGAGACCAATATCCTGTCTAGATTTGGTTGCCCCATAAATATCATCACAGACAATGCCACTAACTTCACATCTAAAAGAATCGTTGACTTCTGTTATAAATATCACATCACATTAGGACATTCCACAGCTTATTACACTCAAGTTAATGGGTTAGCCGAGTCCTCTAATGAAAGCCTGGTGAATATCATTAAGAAGCTTCTGGAACAGAATAAAAAAGCATGGCATGGAAAACTGGTACATTTGCTATGGGCTGATAGACTAACCACCAAGAAATCAATCGGTATGTCTCCCTATCAACTAGTGTATGGCATGGATTCCATTTTCCCAACATCTTTGGGAGTCCCGGTGATGAAACTGCTACAAGAAGTACAATCAGAAGAAAATTACATGCAAAGGTGGTTGAACCAAACTATCCACTTACAATAGACAAGAGAGGAGGTATACAAAAGGACACAGTTAGTACAAGGAAATATGAAGAAAATCTTGGACAAAAGAACCAAGGATAATGATTTCCAGATTGGAGATAAAGTGTTGAAATGGGACTCAAGGAGACAAGACAAAGCTAAATATGGTAAGTTTGAAAACTTATGGAAAGGTCCATTCATTATCAGTTCAAATAGAGGAAACAACTCCTTCTTTTTACAAGAGTCGGATGGGACTGAAGCATTTGGAGGTCCTATAAATGGTAGTACACTAAAACACTACTTCTGTCAAGATCCCTAGCTTTAGTTTTTCACTCATTGTACATACCATTGTTTGAAGAAAAGGCCATGAAGATAAAAACACAAAAAACATAGAAAAGAATGGAAAAGAGGGCAGATTCAAAAAACAAGGTACAACCCCATACCCAAAAAATAGAAATGCTGAAAGTGTGCAAGCCTAAATGCCACTACTGGTGCAAAAAGAATGTCTTGTTCGGTCATCTAGCCTAATCATGGCTGAACATATTTTAAATTTATTGTTGATAAGTTAGTGAAAAGAATGTTGGTCAAATCATTGAAGCTTGACTTGTCGAAAAAAATATATTAGGAAAGAAATATATTGGTTCCACATGCTTAAATCTGAACCAAAGAGAAGGATAGGGATGCTTCACGAATGATGAAACATAGGCCTCACACCTTCTAGTTTTGTTTACTTATGAAAATAAAGTTTGTGTGCAGTTTGTCTTGATGCCACGACTCATAATGAATCATATTGTCTAATCCTGGTTCAATTCATGCTTTGAATTTCTTGTCAAATAGCTTAGAGAATGAAGTCTATCATACTGCTTAATATTGACAGTCAAATAGACTAGGTAGAGAAATAGAAGAGTTCACTAGCATAATATGAACTCTAGGAAGAAATAAGTGTAGAAGTAGATAGTTTATTTTCTTGCTTTCAAAAGAAAAAATTTCAATGGGTTTGCCAGTTCAGGTGCACCCAAGGAAGAGAAAATTTTAGGAAATTAGGTTGGGTAGGCAGAAGTGAAATTGAGCTAATCATGATTTCAGATTATCAAAATCACTACTTCAGGGAAGCAACGACAAAATAAAAGAAGAAAATACGCCCAATGGATGAGGCACTGGTCTTCATAAACCAAGAGATCTGAAATTCTGGACACCTCTTGAAAAGGGGTTTCCCTCCCCAAGTGGAGCCACTGCTATTCATTAGTAATTTTTACCTATTTAGATGAATAAATGCTTTATCCTAGATTTCTAGAAACAAAATTCAAGAATCATGTAAGTTGTAGAAATCTCCACAAAAAGAAATTTTTCACTATCCTGCTACTCTGTCAAGGCATGGCCAATCTATTACCCAGATGAGACCAAATCATGGACTGATGTCCCTAACTCTCACTATGTTTTCCACCTCTGCCTATAACACTCTGTCTCTGTTTTCCTAAACCCTTTATTTTCACACCTTGGCTCACCAAGTAACCCAAACTTTTTCCTCTACTCACCAAGTGCCTCAAGTAATGGTGATTCTGAACTCCCTTTCTAAGATCTTTAGGTAAATTAAAGTTTTTAAGTTGTCTAGGATTGTAGTGCATAAAAGTGTGTCGAAACCCTATCTTCACCTCCAAACCCTGATTCAAGATTTTCAGTCAAAAACCTATTCAAAGGACATTCCAATAAGTCATAAAGGGTCACCTAGGTTATGCATTATCATGGTTCTAAATTCACTATTTCCACAGATATTAAAAGGTGAAGTCAAGACAAAACAAGGGTGAAACTTATCATTGTCAAAATACATCAAAGGCCTCCAAAGGTATCTCCTTGATCAAGCATTAAATCTGCATAAAGACAGTTTTTCCATGTTCAAGCATTTCTGCAGGAATGCTTTATAAATGGTCAACAATAGAACAGATTCAAAGTAGGAGGCCTAAACCCATAAATGACATTCCACTGCAAGAGAAAAGACATAACATGCCTAAGTCCACAAGGAGGATCATGGTCTCACAACAAATTGTAGTAAAGTGTTGCCCATCAAAGAGCCCATGCATAAGGTCCTGAAGACAGTGGCACATGAGAACAACTATACACCAATCAAAGATTCAATAAACAAAAAGCCAGAATGGAAAGCCTCCTTGGTGACTACAGACAGAGATTATAAGATGATGTCAGGGAATAATTGCTAAGGTGTGCTAGGACAACATCATTTCACTACAGAAAAGGCCAAAATTACGAAGAGTATCAGTGGAGTTACAACTTTTTAGCACAACAGATGACTGCCCAGTGAGAGATCTATGCAAAAAATCACAAAAAGGGATGTATCAACACCATGAAGTAAAACCACAACATTCTTTCACTGCAACAAAGGGTCATACAACTCCATCAAAGAGGCAAAGGGTTTGTTAGAGTCAGCCTTTGCAGCCTTCCTCCAGTGATCAAACATGCTCTTACAAAGTGATTTTAAGGTGTCAAGGTCAAATTTTGTCATTTCAAAGAGTCTTCAAGCAAAATTTGGTCACTAGGCATTAGGTCTAGGGTTTGTTTTCACTCCTTTCAAAGTTGTCCAAATGTCGGTCCATGTCACCATTCAGCTGAGTGTACCATCATTCAGAGGGTTTTCATCATCATGTCAAGTTCCATTGGGTCATTTTACATCTTGTTCATGCTTCAGTTGTGCCTAGGTAAGGTCCATTTCCCTCTCCTAGGGTTTTGGAGGTAATTTCTCTTGGATGGTCAAATCATCGAAAAAACTTGTATCCTGATGTTCACACACCTTCCCCTATCCTTAATATACCTTATTAAACACTTCCCATCACTGAGATCCCTCAAATTTCTCATTTTTGCACAAACCCTAGTTTCTTGCCACAACTTGGCAATTTTCTAGGCTAGGCCTGTGTTTTTCCCTTTTGGACCCCTTCCCCTCACTCAATCTCTGAGATTCCACTTTCCCCTACTTCCTAAAATCCCTCCCTATTTCCCAAAATTTCCCCAAGAATTTAGAAGCCCCTTATCCCCTTCATTTCGCTTCATTTCGACAAAATTCCTTGTTTCACACATCGGGATAAGTTTCACTCAAAAGATGTTTCAGAGAAATAAAAGATGAATTTTGGAAAACTGAGAGAGGTTTTTGTCCAAAACATACTAAGGAAGAAAAACCTCCTTCAATTTTTACACAGGTATAATTTTTTTAGAGAAATGTCAAAAATACCGTTGCCTCAGGAGAATTGAATGCACCTCTGAAGTGACCTTGGGAATATCACGATTTCTCCTAGCATGGTTGGCCAAATGACTTGCATGATGAGTCCAATGATAACTAGACAAAAATATCTTTCCAATGAGCTATCATGAGCTCAATTTGGAGTTGATAAAGACCTTCAAACATTGGCTGCAACATCACTCTGCCTTGAGGCAGCCTCATTCTGCTCATTTTGACTAGTGTTGGGAGATTTGATTTTTGACAGGATAAATGAAATCCAAATTGCATAATTCCACTTGTGTTGGAAATTATACTCCAATATCTTTCCAACGAGCTATTACACGCCCGATTTGGACACCGGGAAGGCCTCCAAAATCCTCCTGCAAAATGCACTATGTGATAAAGTGCGTGCGACCCACTTGAGGGGTGCGACCCACTTGAGTGTTTCAGCCAGTGTAAAATTGAACGGGTGAGACCCACTTGGGGGGTGCGACCCACTTAAATCAGCACTCAGAAAATTGTGTTTTGTGCCCATTTTTGATTCGAATCAACTCCAGCTGCTTCCAAACAGGTTTTAAATCATTGCTCAGTAGATTTTAAATATGGTTGTGGTGTCTTGAAGTGGGGAAATTAATTTATTTGAATGGAGAGGTGAAACCCTATATTCATGGCAGATTTATTCCTTAGGGTTTTAATTACATATTGATGGTTTTGTGAAGATTTTCCCACCTTGTATGGTTAAATATATACCTCTGCATATATTGTCAAGGTCTCACTGCCCTCACACTCATTCTACCACTGTTGTCACTACCATGTGATCATATCGTCGTCCCTTCCCCATATTCATTATCCTCATATCCCTTTATACTTTTGGTTCCCATGTGAAATCCCAAACCCTATTACTTACTACTACATTCCTCCATTGACACAAGCCTAATCTCCATAACATTCAAAGGCTGTTTCTTTGTCCTTGATTCCACTTGACTCATTGATATGTCGCCATTTCATTTCACTCCTGTCCTTAGAAACTACCCCCCCATCACCATATCCCATTCTTATCTCACTTATAGGGGTTCTCAATCCCTCATTCCCCTTTGGCACGCATTTGGCGATTGGAGACAAGACACCAAGGTCCCATTTCTCATTTTCAACAAGCTGAACATACACATTGCAACACCATGACTGACAACAACACATCATACAACCGAGACAGTGTTTTCGCCACAGGAGCTGCATGCACCAGGAGAGCACTAAAACGGCAGAAAAGGCCTGATCCACTCCGGATTTTGGCTGAGGCTTCGTTGGCTGGGCATGATACATGATGGAGGGTCTTCGCTCCGAATTTGAGCAAATTCGGAGAAATTTTTGTCATTTTGAAATTTTGGTCTCAAAAACAGGTTTTTCAGTTAAGCGGGTCTCGCACTCATATGCTCACTTTTTTTTGGGACACTTGCTGAAGGAAATCTTTGCATTTTTGGATTTTTCATGATAATTTATGCATCCTCAGGCATTGCTGAAGCATTTCATCGGATTCTGGATGGTCAAAAAGCTCAAAAACACCATGAAAACCACCTTGCTGCCACCTTTTGCACCGGCAGGAAGTACTTCTGGGAGAATGAGGTTTTGGAGGGTCAAATGAGCTCCAAATTTGGAAATTCCACTTGGGTTGGATAGCCAACATCCAGGGCTTTCCAAAGATCTATCATGAGCTCAATTTTGATGCCAGGAAGTACTTCAAAATCGGGCTGAAAGGCATGCGACCCACTTGGCTCAGGCATGCGACCCACTTAAATTTTTCGCTGAATTTTCAACTTCCAGCTCAGATTTTCGGCCAGTTTGGACCAGTTTTGCTTGGGGATGAAATTTTTGAGTTATTATGATGTAGATTTATGTTTGGCATGTAACTTTGGTTCATTTTTACCTATTCTAAAAGATTCACTCTTAAAAAAGTGAAAATCATGTAAATGAATCAGTTTCCACTCTTTTAGAGGCAAGTTGTTAGCTGCCTAGATTTTAGTTCCTTGATTAGAATTTGGTTGAAACTGACCCCTGAAGGAGGAATTCGACCCCTAGAGGTGTGAGAAGGGGTTAGAGTGATCTATATATTGTAATTTCTCAATCATTTTCAGAGGTTGGAGAGGTTGGACTCTTGGGAGACTTTTGGCACCATTGTACATATTTTTTCATATTTTGGCTAAGGAAAGATCAAAGGTTTTGCGGCACTTGTTGGGATTCTTGTGGTGTTTTGTTCTTGATGGTGTTTTCTCCCTGTTTACTGTAAGTTCTTCATGTTTAATGTATGCCATTCCTTTCATATGCTTCTGAACTAAATTGAATGAGTAGATGAGGTTGAATCCATTGTTTACCGTGCTCTGCCTTTGAATTCATTTAGTTCTATATGTTTTCGACTGTTTGGAGAGGATCCAAGTTCTTCTTTGCCCTCTTCAGCTCCTCGTCGGTCTGATCTATCCGTATATCCAATCAAAAGCATCAAGAAAATCACCTACCTCGCCCCAACTCGAAATCTGCAAAGGTCTGACCTTATCCCCGGACCCAAAATTTGTTTTCCCCATTTCTCCAGCGAAAACCCAAAAATCAAAATCAAACATACCTATCTCTTTACTAGCCTAAAATCAGTTCCCATTCCAGATTCATCTCGCACCCTATTGCTCATTTTATCGAGATTGACGGAGAGAGCCCTCTCCTGTCCTCGTAGGGCTAGCTACGAGGCTGAGCGTGGTTTGATGTAGCCTTGAGTTTTACCTCATTTCAGCCTGAGGTAGATTTGAGCGCTAACATAGTGGCGACCATACTGGGGAAGAACTGATTTGATTGTTAGTGTTATTTGATTTATAGCTACAGACGGAGTCTGAAGTCACGCCAGGTAGCCTTCGAACTGCTCTTGCTCTGCGAGTGCATAGTAGATAAACGCTGCTTCAGTCGATCTCCGGTCTAGCTTGTAATCGTAACACTTAACTTATAAATTGCCCCAGTACATGTATCGAGTTCAGATCTGATGGTTGATGGTGGACAACGATCGGACATAAGAAGGCTGAAATCATTCACCTGGTGACTCCAATTCAAAGTCTGGAGGACTGACTCTTTCTCTGAGAAAATGGAAGGATCTTACACAAAGTTCAGGTATCTAAAGTGGAATGGTATTCAGGATCTAATCTGCTTTCTTGTAAATTACTTCTTTGCTGGTCTTGAAGCTGTCTTGAAAGTTTTTCAGAGTTTGTTGTATGAGAAAGGTGATCAAAATCTTCACTTGACCCATTCAAAAAGTGTGAATGCTGAGTTTCCCTTTGATCCTGGCCTCTTTACTTTTCCCTCATCTTATGATGACTCTCTTCAGAGTGATGAGCCTAAAGAAAACAAAACTGATCCCACAGCTCTTGTACATGCCCCTACACCTTTTAAAATTCCAGATCGGTACAAACCTCTTGTTTTACCTTCTGTTCTTCATGCTTTTCCTGCAAATTATGACCTATATCTACCAAGATTTGATGGTGAACGTAACAATGTCAACGTTGAGCAACATGTGCAGAATGTTGAGACTTTTCTAGATCTTTTTGAAGTTGATGATGAAGATGTTAGTATTAGGCTTTTTTCACTTTCTTTGCAAGGCCAAGTGAAGAGTTGGTTTAAAGCCCTGCCTGATGCGAGCATTTCAGATTTCCAGCAGTTGGTCAAAGTTTTCCTTGACAGGTGGATGATCGGACAAAACTTTTTGTTGATTATAGAGGAGTATAACCAGCTGAAAAGATTGCCAGGAGAGACAGTACAACAGTTTTCTGCCAGATTTAACCAAGTATATTTTTTGATGCCAGCTGATATAAGACCTTCTCCTAGATCTGCTCTCTTGCACTACCTGGGTGCCTTTGATCCGGAAATGGAGTTTCAGTTGAGAGAAAAGAATATTGCAACACTTCACGAGATGCAGAACAAGGCAGTAAATGTAGAGGCTCATTTGCTGATCTTGAGGGCAAGGTTGAAGGAAGAAGAGATGAAAAACATAGATCCGGAGAAATTGACACCTTTAGAGGAAAAGCTTGATCTTTTCATAAACGCAGTAGAAGAGATGGTGCGGAAAATGACTGCAAAAAATGAAAATGGCATTCAAGAACAAGCGGCTGATCCAAAACATTTTGTTTCTGATCCCAGTTGTCATAGTGATTGTTTTATAGATCATTGCGAAGAAGAGAGAGCTGTTGATATGATGTGTATGTTTGATGATGAATTGCCTCAGTTTGATCAGTATGATGATGATTATGTTCTCCAAAAAGAAGCTAATCTTGCAAACAAATCAGTAGCTAGTTTGTGTGAGGAGGAAGTTCACTTTCAGCAGCTCGAGTACAGTGATCAACCGATGCATATCAGCTATGGCAATGATGAGGAAAGTGCAGAAAATTTTGATGTAAGTGAAGGATCTTTGCCTTTTTGTTTTGATTCGTTTCAGTTCATTAGAGATAACTTCCATGCAATCATAAATCAAACGTCAACAAGTCTTGATCTGGATCGTCTTGAGGGCAACGAAAACTTCTCATATTCAGACTTGCAGCCCCCAAAAGTCATTGATTGTCAAGTTGCAGTTGAAGACTTGGAAGTGGGCACACATGATTTAATGATTCAAGGTGACTCCGTACCTTTCTGTTTTGAATCATTTCAGCTTTTGAAAGATAAATTGCATAGTAAATCTTCAGATGAGCAGCTTGTAGCATCAGATTTGCAACCATCCAATGCAATTGAAGGTCAGATTACAGATGAAGGTGTGGAAGATGAAATACATGATTTGATGATGCAGGAAAATTCTATACCCTTTTGTTTCGAATCATTTCAGTTTATAAGGAAGAATATTCGTAATATGTCTCAAGGAAAAGAGGAACAACCAGTAGGATGTCATAAAGTTTCAAGGGATACAGTGCAGCAGTCTTCTCAAGTTTTTGATGATCCTATTGCTCGTGTGTTGGATGATGTTTGTTATAAAAATTCTGCTCCATTACCTAACCACGTTCCTGAAAAGAATGTTGATAGTAATCTTGTTCAAAATTCAATTTTATTGTGTTGTTCAACAGATTTTTCATATGAGGAGATTGATGAAGGAGACTTTTTTTCAGTTTGGAATCAGCAACAGAGTTTGGTTTTTCATGAATTTCAGGATCCTTTTGACAGCTTGCTGCAATCACCAAAGAAAAGCACCGCATATGTGAGGAAAAATTTAAGATCAAGGTATGGAGATTATATAGACCAGAGCTATGTTTATGAAGATCCTTTTGCAGTATTCTTGAAGTCCTCTAGTCAATTTATGCTTTGCAAGTTTATCAGCAGTCCACTTGGTTCAAAGTTTCCATGGGAGTTGCCTTTCAGTAGTTATATCTCGTTGTTCATAAGCAAGCATTTGGGAAGAAATCAAACAGCAGCCAGCATGCTTACATGGTTGCATTGGCTGTTCCATTACACTTGATCGGGTGGTGTAAAGCACAATTAGAGTAGGTTGTATTGAATAAGCTCTACTTTGAGCATATTTCCAGTTTTTCGGTTGTGTTTAAGTATCGAGTTAGTTTTTAGTTGAGTGAGATTCAATTTGTGTCATCAAGTCATCAGTTTTCAGTCATGCATTTCAGTTTGAGTTTTTGATTCCATGGCCCAATGGATAAGGCACTGGTCTGCTCTCCCAAAGATCTGTCGTTCTTGGCACCTTCAAGGAGCTACCATCCCCATTGGAGCCAATGTTAGTGTCAGCCTTTGCAGCCTTCCTCCAGTGATCAAACATGCTCTTACAAAGTGATTTTAAGGTGTCAAGGTCAAATTTTGTCATTTCAAAGAGTCTTCAAGCAAAATTTGGTCACTAGGCATTAGGTCTAGGGTTTGCTTTCACTCCTTTCAAAGTTGTCCAAATGTCGGTTCATGTCACCATTTAGCTGAGTGTACCATCATTCAGAGGGTTTTCATCATAATGTCAAGTTCCATTGAGTCATTTTACATCTTGTTCATGCTTCAGTTGTGCCTAGGTAAGGTCCATTTCCCTCTCCTACGGTTTTGGAGGTAATTTCTCTTGGATGGTCAAATCATCGAAAAGAATTGTATCCTGATGTTCACACACCTTCCCCTATCCTTAATATACCTTATTAAACACTTCCCATCACTGAGATCCCCAAAATTCCTCATTTTTGCACAAACCCTAGTTTCTTGCCCCAACTTGGCAATTTTCTAGGCTAGGCCTGTGTTTTGCCCTTTTGGACCCCTTCCCCTCACTCAATCTCTGAGATTCCACTTTCCCCTACTTCCTAACATCCCTCCCTATTTCCCAAAATTTCCCCAAGAATTTAGAAGCCCCTTATCCCCTTCATTTCGCTTCATTTCGACAAAATTCCTTGTTTCACACATCGAGATAAGTTTCACTCAAAAGATGTTTCAGAGAAATAAAAGATGAATTTTGGAAAAATGAGAGAGGTTTTTGTCCACAACATCCCAAGGAAGAAAAACCTTCTTCAATTTTTACACAGGTATAATTTTTTTAGAGAAATGTCAAAAATACCGTTGCCTCAGGAGAATTGAATGCACCTCTGAAGTGACCTTGGGAAAATCAAGATTTCTCCTAGCATGGTTGGCCAAATGACTTGCATGATGAGTCAAATGATAACTAGACACAAATATATTTCCAATGAGCTATCATGAGCTCAATTTTGAGTTGAGGAAGACCTTCAAACATTGGCTGCAACAGCACTCTACCTTGAGGCAGCCTCATTCTGCTCATTTTGACTAGTGTTGGTAGATTTGATTTTTGACAGGGTAAATGAAATCCAAATTGCATAATTCCACTTGTGTTGGAAAGTAGACTCCAAGAGCTTTCCAACGAGCTATCACACGCCTGATTTGGACACCGGGAAGGCCTCCAAAATCCTCCTGCAAAATGCACTATGTGATAAAGTGCGTGCGACCCACTTGAGGGGTGCGACCCACTTGAGTGTTTCAGCCAGTGTAAAATTGAACGGGTGAGACCCACTTGGGGGGTGCGACCCATTTAAATCAGAGCCCAGAAATTTGTGTTTTGCGCCCAGTTTTGTTTCAAATCGACTTCATCAAACTTGCAAGTAGGTTTTTAATCATTACTCAGTGATTTTTAAACAGGATCGTGGTGTCTTGAAGTGGGGAAATTAATGTATTTGAATGGAGAGGTGAAACCCTATATTCATGGAAGATTTATTTCTTAGGGTTTTAATTACATATTGATGGTTTTGTGAAGATTTTCCCACCTTGTATGGTTAAATATATACCTCTGCATATATTGTCAAGGTCTCACTGCCCTCACACTCATTCTACCACTGCTGTCACTACCATGTGATCATATCGTCGTCCCTTCCCCATATTCATTATCCTCATATCCCTTTATACTTTTGGTTCCCATGTGAAATCCCAAACCCTATTACTTACTACTACATTCCTCCATTGACACAAGCCTAATCTCCATAACACTCAAAGGCTGTTTCTTTGTCCTTGATTCCACTTGACTCACTGATATGTCGCCATTTCATTTCACTCATGTCCTTAGAAACTCCCCCCCCATCACCATATCCCATTCCTATCTCACTTATAGGGGTTCTCAATCCCTCATTCCCCTTTGGCACGCATTTGGCGATTGGAGACAAAGACACCAAGGTCTCATTTCTCATTTTCAACAAGCTGAACATACATATTGCAACACCATGACTGACAACAACACATCATACGACCGAGACAGTGTTTTCACCACAGGAACTGCATGCACCAGGAGAGCACTAAAACGGCGGAAAAGGCCTGATCCACTCCGGATTTTGGCCGAGGCTTCGTTGGCTGGGCAAGATACATGATGGAGGGTCTTCACTCCGAATTTGAGCAAATTCGGAGAAATTTTTGTCATTTTGAAATTTTGGTCTCAAAAAACAGGTTTTTCAGTTAAGCGGGTCTCGCACACATATGCTCACTTTTTTTTGGGACTCTTGCTGAAGGAAATCTTTGCATTTTTTGATTTTTCATGATAATTTATGCATCCTCAGGCATTTCCGAAGCATTTCATCAGATTCTGGATGGTCAAAAAGCTCAAAAACCCTATGAAAACCACCTTGCTGCCACCTTTTGCACCAGCAGGAAGTACTTCTGGGAGAATGCGGTTTTGGAGGGTCAAATAAGCTCCAAATTTGGAAATTCCACTTTGGTTGGATAGCCAACATCCCGGGCTTTCCAACGAGCTATCATGAGCTCAATTTGGATGCCGGGAAGTACTTCAAAATCGGGCTGAAAGGCATGTGACCCACTTGGCTCAGGCATGCGACCCACTTAAATTTTTGGCTGAATTTTCAACTTCCAGCTCAGATTTTCGGCCAGTTTGGACCAGTTTTGCTTGTGGATGAAATTTTTGAGTTATTATGATGTAAATTTATGTTTGGCATGTAACTTTGGTTCATTTTTACCTATTCTAGAAGATTCACTCTTAAAAAAGTGAAAATCATGTAAATGAATCAGTGTCCATTCTTTTAGAGGCAAGTTGTTAGCTGCCTAGATTTTAGTTCCTTGATTAGAATTTGGTTGAAACTGACCCCTGAAGGAGGAATTCGACCCCTAGAGGTGTGGGAAGGGGTTAGAGTGATCTATATATTGTAATTTCTCAATCATTTTCAGAGGTTGGAGAGGTTGGACTCTTGGGAGACTTTTGGCACCATTGTACATATTTTTTCATATTTTGGCTAAGGAAAGATCAAAGGTTTTGCGGCACTTGTTGGGATTCTTGTGGTGTTTTGTTCTTGATGGTGTTTTCTCCCTGTTTACTGTAAGTTCTTCATGTTTAATGTATGCCATTCCTTTCATATGCTTCTGAACTAAATTGAATGAGTAGATGAGGTTGAATCCATTGTTTACCGTGCTCTACCTTTGAATTCATTTAGTTCTATATGTTTTCGACTGTTTGGAGAGGATCCAAGTTCTTCTTCGCCCTCTTCAACTCCTCGTCAGTCTAATCTGTCTGTATATCCAATCAAAAGCATCAAGACAATCACCTACCTCACCCCAACTCGAAATCTGCAAAGGTCTGACCTTATCCCCGGACCCAAAATTTGTTTTCCCCATTTCTCCAGCGAAAACCCAAAAAATCAAAATCAAACTTACCTATCTCTTTACTAGCCTAAAATCAGTTCCTATTGTAAGTCATCTCGCACCCTATTGCTCATTTTATCGAGATTGACGGAGAGAGCCCTCTCCTGTCCTCGTAGGGCTAGCTACGAGGCTGAGCGTGGTTTGATGTAGCCTTGAGTTTTACCTCATTTCAGCCTGAGGTAGATTTGAGCGCTAATAGGGTTTTCAGACTTTGAAAGCAGCCTTCTAAAGTTGAAAAATATGAAAAGGGTATCAGTATGAAGGCCACAAAAATTTCAAAAAAGGTCAACATTCATCAAGTGGTCAAGCAGAGAGGAAATAGTTTCAATATGAAAAAATGGAAAAAACTAAGCAAAATCACTAGTTGCCAAGCATTTTTTAAAAGGTGCCTGCTCCAAAAGAGATAAGAAGACCAAAAAACATTGTCTCTTATGACACCACCTGCAAAAGAAAAGAGAATGTTAGAAAAAGGAAAAAGGCTCCATATAACCTTTGTAAAATGGGTTTGTATTTTTAATTTTTTTCAATAGAGTATAAATGCAACCCAAGCAAACATCTCCCATTCACCATTTGGCTATTTTCAAAAATAGTTGAGGGTTTCCAAGCTTTTAAAAAAAATCCTAATAGAGTTTCGAGCAGAAATTTCAGGCGCTACGCTCCTGAGAAGTCACGTTGCGCTCCTGTGCAAGACCACCCATACATTTCCCCGAAGGGCGCTGCATTCCTGTGAAAAGACGTGGCACGCATGTAGAAGAGGCACCATGCAGCCTCTGCCCAACCACTGCATTCAGGGCCGCCCGAGTTGCACGACATCATTCAGGGGTGACACAACTGCGTTCAGGGTCGCCCGAGCTGCACGACAGCGTTCAAGGGTGACATGAAAGTGCGTTCAGGGCCACCCGAGGTGACCTGACTCTGTTCAGGGGTGACCCAAACACGTTCATGGCCTCCCAGGATATGACCCGGCTCTATTCAGAGATGACCCGACTTCGTTCAGAACCAGCCCAACATTGTGTGCAGAAGGGCACGACTGGCCCGTGTTGCGCTCCTATGAGTTTTTGCTCCAGCTGAAGGAATTCGAAGGTATTTGGATTTTCTTCCTACCATCTGCATATTATCTATAGATAAAATAGATCAAGATTTGTTTTCAATGGCAGGGATGAGGGACAAAATTCCTAGGGAAGGCAGTATTGACACTAATAAGGCAAGTCAAAGGCCTAAAGAGCAGCAGAGGAAGGGTGGGAAGCCAAATAGCTTTGAACCCATAAACACTGAATAACTGATGACCTCTCCTACTATAGTTTCCTATTTTCAATAATTAGGATGTTATGAGTTTTGTGAGAGAGTGAAAAAGATCCAGAGTCACCCTCAATTGACCAAGCTTTTTGCCCTAAACCTTTATAACCACCGAGTATACCTAGCTAGGGTGAAGTTTGATATAACCAAAAATTCCATCTCTATTGCCACTGGAATACCTTGCATAGGAGAAAGGTGGTTCAAACAAATGCATCTAGACCTGAGCCACTATCACCCATTCTTAAAACCAAGTTGTCAAGCTGGTTGCAAAACCATGTTCCCCTTTTCTCATTTATTGGATAGATATGATCTCCTCATGAAGATCATTATAAAATACTTCACCTGTGAGGGTAGGTTCTCCAGAGTCTATTCCTACCACACAAGACTCCTCATGCATTTCACCAAAACCACGCTGCGAAATTTTCCCTGCTATCTTTGTAAGAGTATTGAGAAAATGTCTTCCATTATGCAAAAGAGGCCTCCATCCTCACAAATGTGAAGCCTTTTGCATCATTCCCTCATCAAAGTGATTGTCTCATGCCAACTAGAACAACAAGGCATCCCATGGGAGGTTTTCATCACCCATGATGATTTCACAACTCCACAGCCTCTCCCTCTACAAATTCTGCCATAATCATCTCAAATTCCTCCTCACACACCTCCATCACCCTCCACTAACCTTGGTTCATCCTCTTCACATGAATCATTTCCTCAAATAAAACTTCCTATTTCACCTTCCCCTAAGAAATCTGAACATGAAGGAAGCAGTGAAGGAGAGGAAGATGAAAATGAAGAAAACAGTGAAGGAGAGGAAGATGAAAATGAAGAAAAAAGTGAAGGAGAGGAAGATGAAAATGAAGAAAGAAGTTAAAGAAAGGAAAGAGAAAATGATAAAGGCAGTGACAAAGAAGAAAGTGCTGATGAAGAAGAAAAAAAAGATGAAGGTAGTGAGCCCAATGATGAGAAAAAATACCAAAACAGTGGGCCAAATGATGAAGAATATGACTCCAAGGATACACGGACAGAGGCAGCTTACCAAGAGGAAAATAGTGAGCTAGAAAAAGAGGAAAACAGTGAGCCTAATGACAGTCAAAAAACAAATGACAGTCAAGAAGAAGAAGTAAACAATGAAGAAGATGACAATGAAAATGCAAAGGAAAGTGGAGAGGAGGCATATGAAAGCAGTGAAGAAGACAAAGAAGACAGTGACCAAGATGGCAAGAGCAGCCAAGAAACAGAGTTTGAAAGTGATTTCAGTAGGCAAAACAATGAAGATCATGAGCCAAATAATGAGGGTAATGAACCAAACAATCAAGAAGAAGTCAGCCAAGAGGACAATATACATGATGATGAAGGGAAAAATTCTGGAGACAAGGTTAGTGAGCATATAAAAAATGAAAATGATACAAGTTATGAAACAGAGGTTGAGATTGAGGGTGAAGACCATAGGCAAGACGGAGAAGACAGTGGGCAGAGAAGTGAAGAAAAATCACCTAATGAGGAAGAAAGTGACCACCAAGGTACAAGAGGGACTAATGAAATTGCATATGACAGTGACCCCACGGAGAGTGCAAACAGTGATACAAAGGTTGGTTTTGACAGTGAACACAGTGGGTCAAAAGATGAAGAAGAGGATAGTCATGGATATGAAGATGTACCAAGCAGTGATAAGGGCACCTCTACCAATGAAAAAATAGAGGATGACAGTCCTAAGGGTCTTGACAATGATGCTAGCATAAAAGATAGTGAAAATGCCTCTCAGAAGGGCAGTCAAGAGCAAGGTGAAAAATATGCACACACAAAGATCATACATGAGGATAAAAGCAGTCCTAAGGTCACTAATGGTCAAAGTTTGCAAATGAAACGTGTTGCACCTTTCCCCATTACCTATCGAAGAGGAGAGAGGAATGTGTTTTCTGCCTCCAAAGGGCAAGGGGCCATGCCATCCTCCTCAACTCAAGTGATTAACAAAGTAAACAACAAGTGAAAGAGGAAGAAGACAATCATGAAGAGGAAATAGAGTTTGAACTCATTCACATAGAAATTCATGAGGAAAATGAGACGAGAATTGCAAATTCCCTTCTACAAGACAGGAATGCACAGATCAAGGACTTGGAAGTTGAATTAGAAAGGTCTAAGGATGTCATTCACTTCTTGCAGATGCGGAACAAAGAAATGAGTGTCCAGCAGGCCATCTATGAAGCAAGGGCACTCAAATACCAGAAAGAGGCTCAAAGAGCATAGGAGAAGTTGGAGGATTACATGGGCACCTATGAAGAAAGTGAGGATGAGGGGGGTCAATCTAGAAGGAGGCCTAGAACTATGGGTCTAAGAAAGGCTTTGGCACGACAGAGGGAGAAAGAATCAGCCAAAGCACAACAATTTCCCCTCACTGAACTCCCTGCCATGGAAATTGAGCATAACAGGGAATCATGGCTTGAAAGGGCCAACATACATCTTGTGACCAAACTGGAGAAGGCCAACAAATATTTGAACTTGCAAAGGAGAATGACTGAGCACTATGAATGAAGAAACCACTTTGCAAGGAAAAAACTCAAAACTGCCCAAAATGAGGGCCCAGCACCAAAAGATGAAAAAGACCAAGCTAGGCTTATTATTTTGGTCCAATCTTCTCTACAGGTCTCCAAGGACCCATGAGGCTCCTACCTACCAAATTTGGGAGAAATTGAACAAGTTTTTTGTTTTTTGCAAATTTTAAGGCTAGGAGCACAGCACGCCGTGTGTTGCGCTTCTTCCCAGGGCATCTTCAGGAGGTGAGGTTTACATTTTTGGATTCCCCATCACTATAGGAGTATTTTCACCATTTTTCAGCTCAATTGGAGTTGTTTGGATGCCCCAAAAGGGTAAAAAACACTCATTTTTTCACCATTCTGCCCACTTTTCAGAGCATGTGCTGCACTCCTGGAAGTCTTGGAATTTTCACCTTTTGGACAAATTGTAGAGGTCATATTTAAGAACTAAAGGTGGATATGGAAGTTATACTTCAAGGGCTTTCCAAAAAGCCATCACGGAGCATTTTCCGACATCAGGAAGGCCTCCAAAGCATTGCTGCAAAAAGGTCTATTTTTCCTGTCTTTGTGCTGCACTCTTGGCATAATTTCAATTTTTGACACAGTGTGTTGCGCTCTTGTAGGTGACTGGGCAGAATTTTCTTTTGGAAAGTTTTCATATTCTTGTCAGGGCCTAAAATTCAATATAATTACTATTTTTGGCCAAAAAAGATATGTGTTAGATATTTTTGTGCCTTGGGCCTTGCAAGGCCTCAAGGACAACTTGGGATATTTCTTGTTGGCCAATACGCTTCTAGATACTCTCTTTGGTTTTCCTCTTCCTTGCTTATTATATATAGCATGAGTATTCATTGTAAACAGTTGGGAACTTGATGTGTTCAAGAGCAATACATGGTTTTTGAAAGTTGAAGAACAATTTAGTGTTGTGGAGCTTGTGGATGAATTGCCTTGATTGATGGTGATGAAGGCTTGCTTGCAGGATCCTTGAGTTTAGTTAATGGTGATGTATCTCTCATATGTTCATGTTTTTTATTGTTTTCTATATGTCTATATTTTTATTTTTCAGTAGCTCAGAAGAGTATATGATGAGAAATGTTGTTTGAGGCACCTCAATCCTCCTATTAGCTATTGTTTTCATGTTTTCTTCTGTTGGGTTAGCTTAAAGAATACTTCATTGCTCCTTAGGCCCACCTAAGCTTGTCTATTTCATTATTGGATTAACATTCTAGTTTATAAACATGATTCATGGTAAGCCCTGCTTGTTTAATGCTATCTAAACTCTATGTTGAAATCTCTCTTTGATGTATTAATTGTTAGGTTAAGTCAAAGAGGTCTTGTTTCTATATTGCCCTTCGAATATGCTTATCAGTTTGCCTCGAAGTTCTTTATAGTTTAATGAATGATGTTTAGGTGTTCCCTCTTCATTTATTGATGCTATTTGTCTCTTATATTTTTTCAAATCTTGAAAGTAGAATCATTGAAGTTAGATAAGTTGTCTTGCTTCTGTGTTTTAATGGATTGTTTATCTTGAATGTTTATTTGTTTAAAAGTATTGTCACTGAGTAAATGGTGTGCCCTATCTCATGATCAGTATCTTTTGCTTATCAATATTAAATACCTCCCTGTTCATAGGTATTTGACAAAGGATATGATAACCTCTCATTCCACGTATCCTACTTGATCATCTTACCCCAACCCAAAACAAACAAATAAACCAACACTTAACAACTAGCCTAAAATAAATCACCCAAAGCGAACAAGTTCACATATTTCGCATAATAGAGAGAGCCCTCTCTGAGTCGAGGAAGGCTAGGTCCTAGGACTCCAAAGACTTGTCTGATTTTACACTGTCATTTGGTTTACCAATCTGCCAAATCACGGGACACTAACATAAGGGTGATCACAGTGGGACTAAGTACGTAGTAGCCTAAAAACTCTTATAGACCCTTTTAAGCCTCAGTTAAACTTTGAAATCCTGTGATTTGTAAATCACTTCATCACTATCACCAACACAATGGTGATCATGATGCAACCTCTGATGTCAGTGACAATATAAGTATCCCTTAGGACTTCAGAAACCTTCATCAAATCATAGAGAACATAACTGATAGCCTAAGAGTAGAACTATATTTTTCACCATCCTAGAAAAATAATGAATCAACTATAGGAAACTCTTACAAACCTTAAGGGTTGTATATAGAAACTCAGAAAACACCAAAACATTTCTAGATTGGCTTTTTGTCAGTATTGGTGTTGGACCATAGACACTTATCTTCAAAACAACTAAAAATATCCACCTGGCGACTCCACTAGCCTCCAGTAGGCCTTCTAACTTAACTAATGTCAGTAGGCTCCTAAAGGATTGTGCCGAAACAACCCTGGGAAATCTAGAATCCTATTCACACACTGTGTGTGTTTAGTAAACTTAAAAGAGTTAAACTTTTCGAAAAAGTTTAAAAACTTTCAGCCTCTCTAAATTTTGAGTTTGAAATCTAGCTTCGCGAAGAATCAATACCAGATCTCATCTAGACCCGAACCCTCCTACTATAATTGATGACCCAGAAAATATTTTGTGGCAAACTTTTGAAACTGGAAACTTAGCTACTAATAGGACCATTCATAAAGCAAGCTTTGTGCCTGAACATATCACAGCCTTGCAAGATCCCCAATTTGACTTGCACCATACTAGAAACCTTTTCAGATCCAAGTCGCAAAGTAAAGTTGACCATACCGATCTTGAGCCCATAGACCTGCAGCAGAGTCCTAGCAGAGAATTTTCTCCTTACTGTTAGGAATCTGTAATTTTAGTAGATTGGTGAGACTAAAACTGCAGAAACAACATCGTTTCAACCACTTTGGGATTCTAGGATCTAGCCCTCCTAAATCCAGAGAGGGATCTCTCCAATAAGTGCAAAGATGGATTTGTCTTTGAAGTTTGGGGTAATAATATTAGGCTAGTTATGAAGGCCAAGGGTTTTGTTTGTTTTTGGATGGCTGAGCATGATTACTGTTTGAGGTGGAAAGTCATGAATGCAAAGAGTTTCAAAAGTGAGAAGTTGCAAGCAGTCAGAGTAAACTTCGGTCAAAAATATAGATAATTGCAGCTTTTAGTCCATTGGGCTATGGAGTCATAATAGGATTTAATCGGGACAGCAAGAGGCAAGAGTGGTCCATGGGGCAAGTCATCTATGGCAAAGGATCTCTTAAGGTGATTTTATGGAATGAAACATATAGGAAATGGAGAAAAAACAAATGAAGAAACAATGAAACAACCAAAGATCAAGTAAGTTCTTTTAAACTATCTTGCTTCAGCATGTACTTAAAGAAAAACATAAGAGTATTCTGAGATCAGGTTAGTACCTTTAAACTAGCCTGCATTGAATTAATTTCAGTTAGAAAACATTAAAAAATAGTTTGAACAGCTTAAGATCAAGTAAGTGCCTTTAAACTACCCTGCTTTCAGCATATTCAATAAGAAAAACATAAAAGTATTCTGAGATCAGGTTAGTGCCTTTAAACTAGACTGCATTGAAGTAATTTCAATTAGAAAATATTTAAAAAATAGTTGAACAGCTTAAGATCAGGTAAGTGCCTTTAAACTACCCTGCTTTCATCATATTAAAATAAGAAAACCACAGATAATAGTGACAAACAACAATTTAGATCAGGCAAGTGCCTTTAAACCGACCTGCATTGATGTACTCTTCAAAGAGAACGTTCAAATGAAGAAAACATAGACAATAAAGCTTTCAGTAAGAGTAGGGTACTGTTGGGAGTAAATCCTAACTCTATGCTTGCTGCTCTTTATCAAAGAAAGTGAACAGAGTGAAAACATTAAGAAAAATAACAATTGACAGTGAGGAACACATCACCATTGACATAAATCAGGATCCCATAAATCAGCAACTTGAATTTGATGTTTCGAACTAGTTACAGTCTTCAAGTCCAATGTTTCAGTTCAGCAATCATCTTCACTATTCAGCCTAACTAATCTATCACAAGCAGAGCTCCAAGAGTCAGTGAACACTATTTACAATCAGAAGTTTAAGCTCAAATGTATTTCAAAGTTCTACAACCAACAGTTTCTCATCTTCTACAGAAGTATTTATAGAAGGATGAGAAGGTGAGATCTAATAAAATATCTCTTAAGGAAATTAATACAGATTCGAGACTTCTCGGCCTTTTGAGGGGCTCGATGAAGAAGTTTACAGGTGGTTCTCTGTATTAACTATTTTACAATTAATATTAAAGCTCGGTGAGAGCTTTATTTGACTTTGAGGCTCTGCGTATTGTTTGGAGTAACTCTACAGATATTTCTGCATTTATTTCCTTGCAGAAGTAACTCCCTGGCTACGCTGAGGCGAAATATCTGATTTTGCAATAAGTTCAGCCTCTGTTTGAATGCTTTTAGGCGACAGGTGGCTCTGTGGTAGCTGGGAGGAATAAATTCGCCTCAAATGTGGCGGTGGAGGCCTTTTGTCTATTAAACACTTACGATATTCCTTTAATTGTGTTTTAAATTCAGGGAATTAGGCTTTTGATAATCATTCTTAGCCGTAATTCCCCAAATCTATCTTCAATATTCTTCTCTGCTGCGCTCTGTTCTTTAAACTTATACTCTTTTAAATCGTGTCTTAAACACAGTGTCTTGTCGATGTGCAGGGCTGCACAGGGCTCTTTATGGTATCGACGCCCATGGAGCGTTGAATAAACGTGGAGTGCAGCCCTTTTCGTCGCTTTCCCTTTGATAACCAAAGGCCGAAGGATCGGGACCTTTGGCTTTCTTTTCCTTTGTAATATGGACAAAACCTTCGGAACCTGCAAAACAAGAAAAATGTTATGAAACCCTGCGCTTTTAGGTTAAACTGCATTAGAGGCGTCGGGGAGAAGCGTGGTCGTTGGATGAAAGCATCCAACGGTGGAGATTCACTCAAAAGAGGTAAAAGAAGAGCCCGGAAAAGAACAAGTAAGAGTGATTTTGGACCGTCCGATCTGGACAAGTGGACGGTCCAGATTGAATCGGAGGATCACAATCGGGGGTGACGGGCAAATGGAGCAATCGAAACATGCGATGCGATGAAGCGCAGGCCTTCGATTTACAGATTAGATCGACGGTGGAGAATAAATCAGGGGAGAGGTCGATCGGGGAAGTAAAAAATGCATGCGATGTAAGATTGTAATGCGATTCTGCGCGGACCGTTGATCTGAGAATCAGATCAATGGCGGAAAGTGAATCGAGGAATGGCTGATCGGCGGGAGTAACAAATGGACGCGATGCAAAAGTTGCGATGCGATGGAGCGTTGGCCACTTGATCGGCTTTCGATCAACGGTGGGGATTTTTTTTGGAATGAACCGGCGGAAAAAACCATATAATATATAAAACGCAAAGTTTTTTTTTAAAATAAAACAAAGGTTTTTATGGATCAGGGCGGGATATTTATATAAGGTGTATAGGCGCCCGATTGCGGGGCCGTTGGATATATGAAATACAATGGGCCCGGGCCTTTATATATTCAAAAGGAGCCAATCGCAATCGGAGCCTCGAGCTGGTCTTTCAATCAACCCATTTGAAATATTGCGATGCGATTGAGCGCTTCGGGACTTCGTCGCTTGGTCCCGGGGGAAAGTCATATGAAACAAAAGGCGGGGGTGAGTTTAACATATAAGTCGTGATCGCATCGAAAAGTTTCGATGCGGCCTTTTCAATCAACCCATTGTATTTTCTTCGATTGCAATTGCGCGATTGGTCTTTTTAATCTACCCATTGAAATATTCAACATGTGACTTTAGTTTTTTAGATTAAACTTTGGAAAAATGGGTTTTAAGACTTTACAAAGGAAAAATGGATCAGGAATGAAATTTTACAAGGTTTTAAGCGCCGAGGCGGGCTTTATGGTTTATATGAGAAATAATATAATCAGGGTTATATAAACACGGGTTTATATAAAAGATTTGATTGCATCGGGATTTATATGATGCAAAATCCAATCGCATCGGAGTTTTTCAATACAAAGCCAATCGCATCGGAACTTCGGAATTATGGCAAAAGACTTGCGTGCTTTGGATTTTTCGATGCGATTAGCACCGAAAGGTTTTTAGCATTTGGCCTTAGCACCATGGGCATACGGTGGGGAAGTGGTTGAGACTTGGCCCGACAGGGCTTAAACCCTTAATACAAAATGGGTTTTCACATAGATTTTCAATGGTTTTCAAAGGGTTTGGGGGTTTCGGTAAGGTTAAAGAGTGAGTCTTTAACCTTGTAAAAGTGATTTTCATGAAGGGAAGAAAAGAAATCATGAAAAGAAGGGATTTTTTATGGAGAAAAAGGGGAGAAAATGAAGGTTAGTTTTGATTTAGAGAAGGGGGAAAATGATGATTTTGCAGCAGTTTCTTCTCATGATTTCAGCAGAACTTCAAAGTATAAAGTGGGAACAGAGATGAAGATTTTGGACAGAGGCATGAGGCCTTCAAGAGTATTTAAAAGCCAACAATTTTAGCAATAAAATTTGTTCTTTGAAGGCTCAAAAAGTCTTAGCCACCTTTTGCTATAACAAATATTATAGGTGGCTAACACTTCCACACCACCTAATTTCCAGGTTCTCCATCACTTTGGTTCTTTTCACCCCAAGTCTACTCAGAATTATTTTACTGGTCCAAGTACTTCTGCCAAACCCATTCACATTACCACTGTGCAAACCACTCCATCTCATATCAAAAATCCTCCGCTTGTAAAACCACCATTGACTCCTACAATGGCAGCATGGTATGCACCCCTTGTGTTACCACAACCATTGCTACCTTTTCCAAATGATTACTAATCCAAAATCCCACACTTCACCGGGGCTGAATCCACCATTGCCCAACAGCTTGTGGATAGAATGAATGATGCTTTTGACTACATAGAATTAGAAGAGGAAACCATGAATATGAGGATGTTTTCCCAAAGCCTAGGAGGAGAAGCTAAGAAATGGTACAAAATCCTAACTCCCAACAGCATACATGATCTTCATTCCCTTTACCAAAATTTCATAAAAAAATGGGAAATCAAGAAAAATTCTATTCAGATCCTCTCGGAATATAGAAATCTTAAAAGAAACACGGGGGAAAGTGTCCAAGACTATTGCACTAGGTTCAATAGTGTTTACAACGCACTACCGCAAACATGAAACCCCCATTAGGCCTAGCCTTAGCTAAATTCCCGGAAGGTTTTGACCCCAACATGGCCTATCATCTGAGAGAAAGAGAGCCCCTAACTTTAGAAGACATGCAAAAGGGAGCTATAAGTGTAGAGGCCAACTTAATTGAAAAAAGAGCTAAGCTAAGATCAGAAAAGAGGGTAAGCTACAAAGATGACACCATGCCCTCCACCTCATCATCTGATTCCATGATTGACAACCTTCTTAGGACCATGGAAAGAATGATGGAGAGAATAAGCATAAATGAAAGAGCACCCCCTAGGGACAACCAACCAAATCCCAAAAACAGAAATCGGAATCATAACTTTAGAAGAGACCCACCCCAAATCAGACAAAGGTAAAATGATCAGCAAATCAGATCACCCTTCCAAGATAACTATGTTGATGAGGGGGGAATATATATTGAACAACCACATGAAAATCATCTAAACTTGATAGGCTCTGATAGCGAGGGTGATTTTTTTCTCACAGTAGAAGAACAAGGTTTTTTCTTCTCGAACCAAAATGAAACAAGTTATGAAGATTCCGAAGACCACGAATTGGGATTACAAAATGGCATCATGGAATTATATAGGCAATATGATCTCAGGAGGAAGAAAAACCAAGACAACTCTAAGAAAAACAACTTAGACACTGTTGTTAAGAAAACCCCAAAAACATTCTTAAAAGAATAGTAGACAATAACAATACCATGGCTAAGAAAAATGATCCTAACAAAGACAAAAATAGCCAACCAAGTGTTGACACAAGCTGCCCTAGTACCTCTACTAATGGCCCTGAGAAAACTTTCATGACCAAAGCCTCGAATCAGAATCAGAAAATTAAAAATGTAGAAAATTTTATGGCTAATAAAACTGATGTGAATATATCCAAAACCCAAGTACCTTTCAACTTTGAAGGAGAGAGTTCTAAAATCAAAATAACCATACCTCTCACTGAAATTGTAGCTCAGGATATGTACAAATCTCAAGTTCTGAAAGTTATAAACATAGGAAACGATACAGATATTGTAAACTTGACTGATGATAAACTCGAGCTTTTGTTTGGTCCCGAAGTAGAGGGAAAATATCAAGAAGGAGTTGTCCTCCTTTCTATTTTAGCCTGAAGATACATAAAAAAATATTACACAATGCCATGCTACATTCCGGCGCCTCGCACAACCTCATGCCTAAGGTGGTTATGGAAATATTAGGCCTAGAAATAACCAAACCTTACAAATACTTATACTCTTTCGATTCAAGTAGATTCAAATGTTTGGGTCTAATCAAGGATCTTTGTATCACTTTGGCACAAATACGCGCTAAGATTTTAGTCATGGACATATTGATCACTGATATTCCCCCTAAGTATGGCATGCTTTTTTCCAGATCCTGGGGAGCCAAACTTCAAGGTAACCTCCAAATGGATATGTCATATGCCACTATCCCTATCTTCAATCAAACTAGGAGATTATACCGAGAATCCCACATGAAGTACATGGTGAGTAGCCTAGAGACACCAAACAACACCCCGATTTATTCTATTCATTCAAATTTGAATTCTTTTATCTTGTATAATGAAGATGAGATTAGTGGACAAGTAAAAGGAAGTAAGAAAAAACTAGGTCCTCCAGAACACTCACTCACCCTCAAAATCAAAAAGATGACAAACAAAGCTCTAGTGACCCCGAAACACAACTTAGCGACAAGCATGAAGTAGAAATGCTTTGGAACATGAGATTTGATGGTTCTTGTGGCAAAGCTAGTTCACGAGCTGGCATCTAGATACATAACAAAAATGAGGGTCATTCCCACAAACTAGAATTTCAATGCACTAATAACATTGCAGAATATGAGGCTCTCCTCCTTGGTTTGCACTTACTTGAAGACTTAGGGGCTAAGAGAATATCGGCCCAAGGAGATTCATAACTTTTCATTAAACAAATCAAAGGTGAATACTCGGCCAAAAATACAAGATCAAGGGAATACAAAAATGCAGCCCTAGATCTCCTCAAAACTTTCGAGAAATATGACCTCACTTACATTCCTAGAGACAAAATAGCCTCGCCAATGAGATTTCCTTTGCTGCGAGCAATTGCCAGATACCACCTACGGACGAACAATACCTTATCAAGGTCAAACATCGCACTACAGTGCCTAACAACATTAATCATTGGCAATTGTTTGAGAGTGATGAACAAATTGGTTATTTTCTTCAATCTAGAAATGAATTTACACTGATTAAATCTAACTTAGAACATGAAGAAGGTGTCCTTACCAAAGATAAAAATCATGAAACAGAATTGCCCTTTTTTGTTGATATAAATATGCTCACACATCCTTATGAGGCCGAAATATTTGGAGATCCAGACCAAAAGGACCTGGAATTCTTATAGTGCAAAAATGACACATTACCAAGAGGGCTTGCACCATTAGAAGAACTGTTCGAATTTAATGAAGTCGATAAAAAACCTAAGATAGAATCTACTAAGATTGATGTTAAAGAATTCAACATAAGAAACATAAAGGAGCCCAGAATGATTAAACTCTCCAAGACCCTTCCTCCTCACATAAAACATAAGTATATTGAGCTTTTTAAAGAGTTTAAAGATGTGTTTTCTTGGGGATATCAAGACTTAAAATCTTACGACCCAAGCATTATTCAACACAAAATCCGTCTCAAAGAAAACCAAAAAAATTTCAAGCAAAAATTAAGGAGAATCAACCCCATTTTACTACCTTTAGTTGAAAAAGAAATTAAAAATATGTATGATGCCGGGATAATAGTTTCCCTTAGATATTCTGAGTGGGTTTCCAACCTTGTGTCAGTTAGGAAGAGAACCTGGGAGATCAGACTTTGAATTAACTTTAGAAATCTAAACAGATCCTCCCTGAAAGATAACTATCCCTTGCCTAAAATGGACCACATACTTCAAAAGTTAGTTGGCTCTAAGAGAATCTCACTACTTGATGGTTTTTCTGGGCACAATCAAGTGCTAGTATTCCCAAGTGATCAGCATAAAATTGCCTTCACCACACCTTGGGGTACTTTCATGTATGTTAAAATGCCATTTGGGTTGATGAATGCGGGGGCCACTTTTCAAAGGGCCATGGACATAGATTTTTCAGAGGATATAGGCTAATTCATAGTCATTTACCTTTATGACATCACTGTTTATTCTAAAATTGATGAAGAGCACTTAATACACCTGAGAAAAGTTTTTCAAAAATGTAGGAAATATGGCATGTCTTTGAATCCCAAGAAGACAATTTTTGGTATCCAGGAAGGAAAACTCCTAGGCCACATCATCTCCTAAGAGGGAATCAAAATAGATCCCAAAAGGATTGAAGGCATATTGCAAATCAGTCATCCTAGAAACATTAAGGAATTGCAACCTTTCATTGGGAAAATCAACTTCTTAAGAAGATTCATCCCCAATTTGGCTGAACTTTTGAGAAATATTACAAACATGCTTAAGAAGGAAATAGGAGTTAAGTGGACTTTAGAATCCAAACAATCTTTTGAACTAGTTAAACGAGCGCTGACCCAAACACCTGTTGTGATAAGTCTTGATTTCACCAAAGACTTCTACATTTTCTCATTTGCCTCTGAACATATTTTGGTGGTAGTGTTATTACAAAAGAATACACTAGGGAAAGAACATCCCATAGTTTTCTTCAACAAAGCCCTTAGATATGCCCCCCTAAAGTACAACATCATGGAAAAGCAGGCCTTTGCATTGATTAAAGCATTGAAAGATTTTAGAGTTTATATCTTACATTATCATGTCATAGATTTTGTTCCTCACACAGTTGTCAAAGACATTTTAAATCAGGATCCAGATGATAAAAGAGGAAAATGGATTGCTATAATTTTAGAATATGACTTAGAGATCAGACCCACCAAGCTATTTAAAGGACAAGGGCTCGCAAAACTCATGGTCGAAACAAATATCCAAGCATTAGATATGAATTTTGTTGATACCTTAGAAGAACAAGAAGGATGAACAGCTCCTCATGTTGAAAAAAAATTTTTAAATTCATCTTGGTATGCTGATATCCTTTATGTACTATTTTATCTCAATGGTCCTCCTACCTTATCAATGACAAAAGCAAGATTTCAGAAACAAAAGGCTCTAAATTTCTGCATTTTAGATGGATTTTTATATCGGAAATATCCTATTGGTATACTTCTTAAGTGTTTTCTTGAGGATGATGCAGGAAAGATCATGCATGAAATACATGAAGGAGAATGTGGGGGCATATTTACTGGAAAACCACATCTAACAAAATTGTTAGAGCTAGCTACTATTGGCACACCCTTTTCCCTGACACCCACAAACTGGTCATGACTTGTCATAAATGCCAAATTTTTTATGGCAAGAGAAAACTCTTACCTTTTCCTTTGCATCCTATCATTGTTGAAGCTCCTTTTCAACAATGGGGTTTAAACTTCATTGGAAAGATCCACCCTACTTCATCTGCCCAACACAAGTGGATCCTCACTGCCACTGATTACTTCACAAAATGGATAGAAGCCATCCCCTCTAAGAATGCCACTAACTTAGTCATTATGAAATTTCTTGAGACCAATATCCTGTCTAGATTTGGTTGCCCCATAAATATCATCACAGACAATGCCACTAACTTCACATCTAAAAGAATCGTTGACTTCTGTTATAAATATCACATCACATTAGGACATTCCACAGCTTATTACACTCAAGTTAATGGGTTAGCCGAGTCCTCTAATGAAAGCCTGGTGAATATCATTAAGAAGCTTCTGGAACAGAATAAAAAAGCATGGCATGGAAAACTGGTACATTTGCTATGGGCTGATAGACTAACCACCAAGAAATCAATCGGTATGTCTCCCTATCAACTAGTGTATGGCATGGATTCCATTTTCCCAACATCTTTGGGAGTCCCGGTGATGAAACTGCTACAAGAAGTACAATCAGAAGAAAATTACATGCAAAGGTGGTTGAACCAAACTATCCACTTACAATAGACAAGAGAGGAGGTATACAAAAGGACACAGTTAGTACAAGGAAATATGAAGAAAATCTTGGACAAAAGAACCAAGGATAATGATTTCCAGATTGGAGATAAAGTGTTGAAATGGGACTCAAGGAGACAAGACAAAGCTAAATATGGTAAGTTTGAAAACTTATGGAAAGGTCCATTCATTATCAGTTCAAATAGAGGAAACAACTCCTTCTTTTTACAAGAGTCGGATGGGACTGAAGCATTTGGAGGTCCTATAAATGGTAGTACACTAAAACACTACTTCTGTCAAGATCCCTAGCTTTAGTTTTTCACTCATTGTACATACCATTGTTTGAAGAAAAGGCCATGAAGATAAAAACACAAAAAACATAGAAAAGAATGGAAAAGAGGGCAGATTCAAAAAACAAGGTACAACCCCATACCCAAAAAATAGAAATGCTGAAAGTGTGCAAGCCTAAATGCCACTACTGGTGCAAAAAGAATGTCTTGTTCGGTCATCTAGCCTAATCATGGCTGAACATATTTTAAATTTATTGTTGATAAGTTAGTGAAAAGAATGTTGGTCAAATCATTGAAGCTTGACTTGTCGAAAAAAATATATTAGGAAAGAAATATATTGGTTCCACATGCTTAAATCTGAACCAAAGAGAAGGATAGGGATGCTTCACGAATGATGAAACATAGGCCTCACACCTTCTAGTTTTGTTTACTTATGAAAATAAAGTTTGTGTGCAGTTTGTCTTGATGCCACGACTCATAATGAATCATATTGTCTAATCCTGGTTCAATTCATGCTTTGAATTTCTTGTCAAATAGCTTAGAGAATGAAGTCTATCATACTGCTTAATATTGACAGTCAAATAGACTAGGTAGAGAAATAGAAGAGTTCACTAGCATAATATGAACTCTAGGAAGAAATAAGTGTAGAAGTAGATAGTTTATTTTCTTGCTTTCAAAAGAAAAAATTTCAATGGGTTTGCCAGTTCAGGTGCACCCAAGGAAGAGAAAATTTTAGGAAATTAGGTTGGGTAGGCAGAAGTGAAATTGAGCTAATCATGATTTCAGATTATCAAAATCACTACTTCAGGGAAGCAACGACAAAATAAAAGAAGAAAATACGCCCAATGGATGAGGCACTGGTCTTCATAAACCAAGAGATCTGAAATTCTGGACACCTCTTGAAAAGGGGTTTCCCTCCCCAAGTGGAGCCACTGCTATTCATTAGTAATTTTTACCTATTTAGATGAATAAATGCTTTATCCTAGATTTCTAGAAACAAAATTCAAGAATCATGTAAGTTGTAGAAATCTCCACAAAAAGAAATTTTTCACTATCCTGCTACTCTGTCAAGGCATGGCCAATCTATTACCCAGATGAGACCAAATCATGGACTGATGTCCCTAACTCTCACTATGTTTTCCACCTCTGCCTATAACACTCTGTCTCTGTTTTCCTAAACCCTTTATTTTCACACCTTGGCTCACCAAGTAACCCAAACTTTTTCCTCTACTCACCAAGTGCCTCAAGTAATGGTGATTCTGAACTCCCTTTCTAAGATCTTTAGGTAAATTAAAGTTTTTAAGTTGTCTAGGATTGTAGTGCATAAAAGTGTGTCGAAACCCTATCTTCACCTCCAAACCCTGATTCAAGATTTTCAGTCAAAAACCTATTCAAAGGACATTCCAATAAGTCATAAAGGGTCACCTAGGTTATGCATTATCATGGTTCTAAATTCACTATTTCCACAGATATTAAAAGGTGAAGTCAAGACAAAACAAGGGTGAAACTTATCATTGTCAAAATACATCAAAGGCCTCCAAAGGTATCTCCTTGATCAAGCATTAAATCTGCATAAAGACAGTTTTTCCATGTTCAAGCATTTCTGCAGGAATGCTTTATAAATGGTCAACAATAGAACAGATTCAAAGTAGGAGGCCTAAACCCATAAATGACATTCCACTGCAAGAGAAAAGACATAACATGCCTAAGTCCACAAGGAGGATCATGGTCTCACAACAAATTGTAGTAAAGTGTTGCCCATCAAAGAGCCCATGCATAAGGTCCTGAAGACAGTGGCACATGAGAACAACTATACACCAATCAAAGATTCAATAAACAAAAAGCCAGAATGGAAAGCCTCCTTGGTGACTACAGACAGAGATTATAAGATGATGTCAGGGAATAATTGCTAAGGTGTGCTAGGACAACATCATTTCACTACAGAAAAGGCCAAAATTACGAAGAGTATCAGTGGAGTTACAACTTTTTAGCACAACAGATGACTGCCCAGTGAGAGATCTATGCAAAAAATCACAAAAAGGGATGTATCAACACCATGAAGTAAAACCACAACATTCTTTCACTGCAACAAAGGGTCATACAACTCCATCAAAGAGGCAAAGGGTTTGTTAGAGTCAGCCTTTGCAGCCTTCCTCCAGTGATCAAACATGCTCTTACAAAGTGATTTTAAGGTGTCAAGGTCAAATTTTGTCATTTCAAAGAGTCTTCAAGCAAAATTTGGTCACTAGGCATTAGGTCTAGGGTTTGTTTTCACTCCTTTCAAAGTTGTCCAAATGTCGGTCCATGTCACCATTCAGCTGAGTGTACCATCATTCAGAGGGTTTTCATCATCATGTCAAGTTCCATTGGGTCATTTTACATCTTGTTCATGCTTCAGTTGTGCCTAGGTAAGGTCCATTTCCCTCTCCTAGGGTTTTGGAGGTAATTTCTCTTGGATGGTCAAATCATCGAAAAAACTTGTATCCTGATGTTCACACACCTTCCCCTATCCTTAATATACCTTATTAAACACTTCCCATCACTGAGATCCCTCAAATTTCTCATTTTTGCACAAACCCTAGTTTCTTGCCACAACTTGGCAATTTTCTAGGCTAGGCCTGTGTTTTTCCCTTTTGGACCCCTTCCCCTCACTCAATCTCTGAGATTCCACTTTCCCCTACTTCCTAAAATCCCTCCCTATTTCCCAAAATTTCCCCAAGAATTTAGAAGCCCCTTATCCCCTTCATTTCGCTTCATTTCGACAAAATTCCTTGTTTCACACATCGGGATAAGTTTCACTCAAAAGATGTTTCAGAGAAATAAAAGATGAATTTTGGAAAACTGAGAGAGGTTTTTGTCCAAAACATACTAAGGAAGAAAAACCTCCTTCAATTTTTACACAGGTATAATTTTTTTAGAGAAATGTCAAAAATACCGTTGCCTCAGGAGAATTGAATGCACCTCTGAAGTGACCTTGGGAATATCACGATTTCTCCTAGCATGGTTGGCCAAATGACTTGCATGATGAGTCCAATGATAACTAGACAAAAATATCTTTCCAATGAGCTATCATGAGCTCAATTTGGAGTTGATAAAGACCTTCAAACATTGGCTGCAACATCACTCTGCCTTGAGGCAGCCTCATTCTGCTCATTTTGACTAGTGTTGGGAGATTTGATTTTTGACAGGATAAATGAAATCCAAATTGCATAATTCCACTTGTGTTGGAAATTATACTCCAATATCTTTCCAACGAGCTATTACACGCCCGATTTGGACACCGGGAAGGCCTCCAAAATCCTCCTGCAAAATGCACTATGTGATAAAGTGCGTGCGACCCACTTGAGGGGTGCGACCCACTTGAGTGTTTCAGCCAGTGTAAAATTGAACGGGTGAGACCCACTTGGGGGGTGCGACCCACTTAAATCAGCACTCAGAAAATTGTGTTTTGTGCCCATTTTTGATTCGAATCAACTCCAGCTGCTTCCAAACAGGTTTTAAATCATTGCTCAGTAGATTTTAAATATGGTTGTGGTGTCTTGAAGTGGGGAAATTAATTTATTTGAATGGAGAGGTGAAACCCTATATTCATGGCAGATTTATTCCTTAGGGTTTTAATTACATATTGATGGTTTTGTGAAGATTTTCCCACCTTGTATGGTTAAATATATACCTCTGCATATATTGTCAAGGTCTCACTGCCCTCACACTCATTCTACCACTGTTGTCACTACCATGTGATCATATCGTCGTCCCTTCCCCATATTCATTATCCTCATATCCCTTTATACTTTTGGTTCCCATGTGAAATCCCAAACCCTATTACTTACTACTACATTCCTCCATTGACACAAGCCTAATCTCCATAACATTCAAAGGTTGTTTCTTTGTCCTTGATTCCACTTGACTCACTGATATGTCGCCATTTCATTTCACTCCTGTCCTTAGAAACTACCCCCCATCACCATATCCCATTCCTATCTCACTTATAGGGGTTCTCATTCCCTCATTCCCCTTTGGCACGCATTTTTCGATTGGAGACAAAGACACCAAGGTCCCATTTCTCATTTTCAACAAGTTGAACATACACATTGCAACACCATGACTGACAACAACACATCATACAACCGAGACAGTGTTTTCACCACAGGAGCTGCATGCACCAGGAGAGCACTAAAACGGCGGAAAAGGCCTGATCCACTCCGGATTTTGGCCGAGGCTTCGTTGGCTGGGCATGATACATGATGGAGGGTCTTCGCTCCGAATTTGAGCAAATTCGGAGAAATGTTTGTCATTTTGAAATTTTGGTCTCAAAAACAGGTTTTTCAGTTAAGCGGGTCTCGCACTCATATGCTCACTTTTTTTTGGGACACTTGCTGAAGGAAATCTTTGAATTTTTGGATTTTTCATGATAATTTATGCATCCTCAGGCATTTCCGAAGCATTTCATCAGATTCTGGATGGTCAAAAAGCTCAAAAACACCATGAAAACCACCTTGCTGCCACCTTTTGCACCAGCAGGAAGTACTTCTGGGAGAATGAGGTTTTGGAGGGTCAAATGAGCTCCAAATTGGGAAATTACACTTGGGTTGGATAGCCAACATCCAGGGCTTTCCAACGAGCTATCATGAGCTCAATTTTTATGCCGGGAAGTACTTCAAAATCGGGCTGAAAGGCATGCGACCCACTTGGCTCAGGCATGCGACCCACTTAAATTTTTCGCTGAATTTTCAACTTCCAGCTCAGATTTTCGGCCAGTTTGGACCAGTTTTGCTTGTGGATGAAATTTTTGGGTTTTCATGATGTAAATTTATGTTTGGCATGTAACTTTGGTTCATTTTTACCTATTCTAGAAGATTCACTCTTAAAAAAAGAAAGTAGAAAATCATGTAAATGAATCGGTTTCCACTCTTTTAGGGCAAGTTGTTAATTGCCCTAATTTAGTTCCTTGATTCGTTAGTTGTTGACCCACGGAAGGAGGAATTCGACCCTAGAGGGTGTGGCGAAGGAGTTGGAAGTGATCTATATATTGTAATTTCTCAATCATTTTCAGAGGTTGGAGAGGTTGGACTCTTGGGAGACTTTTGGCACCATTGTACATATTTTTTCATATTTTGGCTAGGGAAAGATCAGAGGTTTTGCGGCACTTGTTGGGATCCTTGTGGTGTTATGTTCTTGATGGTGTTTTTTCTCTGTTCTTGTAGTTCTCCATGTTTAATGTATGCCATTATTTTCATATGCTTCTGAACTAAATTGAATGAGTAGATGAGGTTGAATCCATTGTTTACCATGCTCTGCCTTTGAATTCAGTTAGTTCTATATGTTTTCGACTGTTTGGAGAGGATCCAAGTTCTTCTTTGCCCTCTTCAGTTCCTCGTCGGTCTAATCTATCCGTATATCCAATCAAAACCATCAAGACAATCACCTACCTTGCCCCAACTCGAAATCTGCAAAGGTCTGACCTTATCCCCGGACCCAAAATTTGTTTTCCCATTTCTCCAGCGAAAACCCAAAAATCAAAAATCAAACATACCTATCCCTTTACTAGCCTAAAATCAGTTCCCTTTTAAATTCATCTCGCACCCTATTGTTCATTTATCGAGATTGACGGAGAGAGCCCTCTCCTGTCCTCGTAGGGCTAGCTACGAGGCTAAGCGTGGTTTGATGTAGCCTTGAGTTTTACCTCATTTCAGCCTGAGGTAGATTTGAGCGCTAACATAGTGGCGACCATACTGGAAGAAATTTGCCTTATTCTTGTCACTTGCTATAGACGGATGCCGAAGTCACGCCGAGGTAGCCTTCGGGCGCACATTGCTGCGTTGCATAGTAGATAAACGCGGCTTCGGTCGATCTCTAGGTCTAGCTTGTAATCGTAACACTTAACTTATAAATTTCCCCGAGTACATGTATCGAGTTCGGATATGAAGGTTGATGGTGGACAACGATCAGACATAAGAAGGTGAAATCATTCACACCGGTGAGCAAAATTCAAAGTACGGGAGAATACATCACAAGTTCGAGAAAATGGAAGGATCTTGCAAAGTTAGGGTATCTAAAGTGGAATGGTATTCGGGATCTAATACGCTTTCTTGTAAGTACTTCTTTTTCATGGTCTTGAAGGTTTGTCTTCAAAGTTTTCGAAGGTTGTTGTATGATAAAGGTGATCAAAATCTTCACTCGACCTATTCAAAAGGTGTAAATACTGAGTTTCCCTTTGATCCTGGCCTCCTTACTTTTCCCACATCTTATGATGACTCTATTCAGAGTGATGAGCCTAAAGAAAACCAAACTGATCCCGTAGCTCTTATACATACCCCTACACCTTGTAAAATTCCAGATCGGTACAAACCTCTTGTTTTACTTTCTGTTCTTCATGCTCTCCCTAAAAATTATGACCTATATCTACCAAGATTTGATGGTGAATGTAACAATGTCAACACTGAGCAACATGTGCAGAATGTTGAGACTTTTCTAGATCTTTTTGAAGTTGATGATGAAGATGTTAGTATCAGAGTTTTTGCTCTTTCTTTGCAAGGCCAAGTGAAGAGTTGGTTTAAAGCCCTGCCTGATGCGAGCATTTCAGATTTCCAGAAGTTTTTCAAAGTTTTCCTTGACAGTTGGATGATTGGACAGAATCCTTTCCTTATTATAGAAGAGTATAACCAGCTGAAAAGACTGCCAAGGGAGACAGTACAACAGTTTTCTGCCAGATTTAACAAAGTTTATTATTCGATGCCAGTTGATATAAGACCTTCTCCTAGATCTGCTCTCTTGCACTACCCGGGTGCCTTTGATCCGGAAATGGAGTTTCAGTTGAGAGAAAGGAATGTTGCAATACTTCACGAGATGCAGAACAGTGCAGTGAATGTAGAGGCTCATTTGCTGATCTTGAGGGCAAGGTTGAAGGAAGAAGAAAAGAAGAATGTTTCAGAGCAGCTGACACCTTTAGAGGAAAAGACTGATATTTTTGTAAATGCAGTAGAAGAGATGGTGCGGAAAATGACTGCAAAAAATGAAAATGGCATTCAAGAACAAGTGGCTGACCCAAAACATTTTGTTTCTTATCCCAGTTGTCATAGTGATTTCTTTATAGATCATCTTGAAGAAGAGAGAGCTGTTGATATGACATGTATGCTTGATGATGCGTTGTATACTGATGATTTGCCTCAGTTTGATCAGTATGATGATGATTGTGTTCTCCAAACAGAAGCTAATCTTACAGACGAATCAGCTAGTTTGTGCGAGGAGGAAGTTCACTTTCGGCGACTCGAGTACGGTGATCAACCGATGCATATCGGCTATGGCAATGATGAGGAAAGTGCGAGAAAATTTTGATGTAAGTGAAGGATCTTTGCCTTTTTGTTTTGATTCGTTTCGGTTCATTAGAGATAACTTCCATGCAATCATAAATCAAACGTCAACAATTCTTGATCTTTGGATCGTCTTGAGGGCAACGAAAACTTCTCATATTCAGACTTGCTGCAGACCCCAAAAGTCATTGATTTTCAAGTTGCAGATGAGGACATGGAAGCTGGTACATGTGATCAAATGATACAAGGTGACTCCGTACCATTTTGTTTTGAATCATTTCAGTTTTTGAACAACAAATTGCATAGTAAATCTTTAGATGAGCAGCTTGTAGCATCAGATTTGCAGCCACCAAATGAAAGTGAAGGTCAGATTACAGATGAAGGTGTGGAAGATGAAATACATGATTTGATGATGCAGGAAAATTCTATACCTTTTTTTTTCGAAGCATTTCAGTTTATAAGGCAGAATCTTCGTAAAATCTCTCAAGAAAAAGATGAAAATTTATTAGGATGTCATACAGTTTCAATGGATAAATTGCAGCAGTCTTCTCAAGTTTTTGATGATCCCATTGCTCGTGTGCTGGATGAGGTTTGCTATAAAAATTCTTCTCCATTGGCTAACCATGTGTCAGAAGAGAATGTTGATAATGATCTTATTCGGAAACCTACTTCATTGTTTTGTTCATCTCATGTTTCATTACAAAGCCCTCATCAAGGTTTGCAGTCATATGAGGAGATTGATGAAGGAGGCTTTTGTTCAGTTTGGAATCAGCAACAGAGTTTGGTTATTCACGAATTTCAGGATCCTTTTGACAGTTTGCTGCAATCACCAAAGAAAAGCACCGCAGACGTGACGAAAAGTTTAAGATCAAGGTATGGAGATTATCTAGACCAGAGCTATGTTTATGAAGATCCTTTTGCAGTATTCTTGAAGTCCTCTAGTCAATTTATGCTTTGCAAGTTTATCAGCAGTCCACTTGGTTCAAAGTTTCCATGGGAGTTGCCTTTCAGTAGTTATATCTCGTTGTTCATAAGCAAGCATTTGGGAAGAAATCAAACAGCAGCCAGCATGCTTACATGGTTGCATTGGCTGTTCCATTACACTTGATCGGGTGGTGTAAAGCACAATTAGAGTAGGTTGTATTGAATAAGCTCTACTTTGAGCATATTTCCAGTTTTTCGGTTGTGTTTAAGTATCGAGTTAGTTTTTAGTTGAGTGAGATTCAATTTGTGTCGTCAAGTCATCAGTTTTCAGTCATGCATTTCAGTTTGAGTTTTTTATTCCATTGCCCAATGGATAAGGCACTGGTCTGCTCTCCCAAAGATCTGCCGTTCTTGGCACCTTCAAGGAGCTACCATCCCCATTGGAGCCAATGTTAGAGTCAGCCTTTGCAGCCTTCCTTCAGTGATCAAACATGCTCTTACAAAGTGATTTTAAGGTGTCAAGGTCAAATTTTGTCATTTCAAAGAGTCTTCAAGCAAAATTTGGTCACTAGGCATTAGGTCTAGGGTTTGCTTTCACTCCTTTCAAAGTTGTCCAAATGTCGGTTCATGTCACCATTTAGCTGAGTGTACCATCATTCAGAGGGTTTTCATCATAATGTCAAGTTCCATTGAGTCATTTTACATCTTGTTCATGCTTCAGTTGTGCCTAGGTAAGGTCCATTTCCCTCTCCTACGGTTTTGGAGGTAATTTCTCTTGGATGGTCAAATCATCGAAAAGAATTGTATCCTGATGTTCACACACCTTCCCCTATCCTTAATATACCTTATTAAACACTTCCCATCACTGAGATCCCCAAAATTCCTCATTTTTGCACAAACCCTAGTTTCTTGCCCCAACTTGGCAATTTTCTAGGCTAGGCCTGTGTTTTGCCCTTTTGGACCCCTTCCCCTCACTCAATCTCTGAGATTCCACTTTCCCCTACTTCCTAACATCCCTCCCTATTTCCCAAAATTTCCCCAAGAATTTAGAAGCCCCTTATCCCCTTCATTTCGCTTCATTTCGACAAAATTCCTTGTTTCACACATCGAGATAAGTTTCACTCAAAAGATGTTTCAGAGAAATAAAAGATGAATTTTGGAAAAATGAGAGAGGTTTTTGTCCACAACATCCCAAGGAAGAAAAACCTTCTTCAATTTTTACACAGGTATAATTTTTTTAGAGAAATGTCAAAAATACCGTTGCCTCAGGAGAATTGAATGCACCTCTGAAGTGACCTTGGGAAAATCAAGATTTCTCCTAGCATGGTTGGCCAAATGACTTGCATGATGAGTCAAATGATAACTAGACACAAATATATTTCCAATGAGCTATCATGAGCTCAATTTTGAGTTGAGGAAGACCTTCAAACATTGGCTGCAACAGCACTCTACCTTGAGGCAGCCTCATTCTGCTCATTTTGACTAGTGTTGGTAGATTTGATTTTTGACAGGGTAAATGAAATCCAAATTGCATAATTCCACTTGTGTTGGAAAGTAGACTCCAAGAGCTTTCCAACGAGCTATCACACGCCTGATTTGGACACCGGGAAGGCCTCCAAAATCCTCCTGCAAAATGCACTATGTGATAAAGTGCGTGCGACCCACTTGAGGGGTGCGACCCACTTGAGTGTTTCAGCCAGTGTAAAATTGAACGGGTGAGACCCACTTGGGGGGTGCAACCCACTTAAATCAGCACTCAGAAAATTTTGTTTTGCGCCCAGTTTTGATTCGAATCAACTCCAGCTGCTTCCAAACAGGTTTTAAATCATTGCTCAGTAGATTTTAAATATGGTTGTGGTGTCTTGAAGTGGGGAAATTAATTTATTTGAATGGAGAGGTGAAACCCTATATTCATGGCAGATTTATTTCTTAGGGTTTTAATTACATATTGATGGTTTTGTGAAGATTTTCCCACCTTGTATGGTTAAATATATACCTCTGCATATATTGTCAAGGTCTCACTGCCCTCACACTCATTCTACCACTGTTGTCACTACCATGTGATCATATGATCGTCGTCCCTTCCCCATATTCATTATCCTCATATCCCTTTATACTTTTGGTTCCCATGTGAAATCCCAAACCCTATTACTTACTACTACATTCCTCCATTGACACAAGCCTAATCTCCATAACATTCAAAGGCTGTTTCTTTGTCCTTGATTCCACTTGACTCACTGATATGTCGCCATTTCATTTCACTCCTGTCCTTAGAAACTACCCCCCCATCACCATATCCCATTCCTATCTCACTTATAGGGGTTCTCAATCCCTCATTCCCCTTTGGCACGCATTTGGCGATTGGAGACAAGACACCAAGGTCCCATTTCTCATTTTCAACAAGCTGAACATACACATTGCAACACCATGACTGACAACAACACATCATACAACCGAGACAGTGTTTTCACCACAGGAGCTGCATGCACCAGGAGAGCACTAAAACGGCGGAAAAGGCCTGATCCACTCCGGATTTTGGCCGAGGCTTCGTTGGCTGGGCATGATACATGATGGAGGGTCTTCACTCCGAATTTGAGCAAATTCGGAGAAATTTTTGTCATTTTGAAATTTTTGGTCTCAAAAACAGGTTTTTCAGTTAAGCGGGTCGCGCACTCATATGCTCACTTTTTTTTGGGACACTTGCTGAAGGAAATCTTTGCATTTTTGGATTTTTCATGATAATTTATGCATCCTCAGGCATTTCTGAAGCATTTCATCAGATTCTGGATGGTCAAAAAGCTCAAAAACACCATGAAAACCACCTTGCTGCCACCTTTTGCACCAGCAGGAAGTACTTCTGGGAGAATGAGGTTTTGGAGGGTCAAATGAGCTCCAAATTTGGAAATTCCACTTGGGTTGGATAGCCAACATCCAAGGCTTTCCAACGAGCTATCATGAGCTCAATTTGGATGCCGGGAAGTACTTCAAAATCGGGCTGAAAGGCATGCGACCCACTTGACTCAGGGGTGCGACCCACTTAAATTTTTGGCTGAATTTTCAACTTCCAGCTCAGATTTTCGGCCAGTTTGGACCAGTTTTGCTTGGGGATGAAATTTTTGAGTTATTATGATGTAAATTTATGTTTGGCATGTAACTTTGGTTCATTTTTACCTATTCTAGAAGATTCACTCTTAAAAAAGTGAAAATCATGTAAATGAATCAGTTTCCACTCTTTTAGAGGCAAGTTGTTAGCTGCCTAGATTTTAGTTCCTTGATTAGAATTTGGTTGAAACTGATCCCTGAAGAAGGAATTCGACCCCTAGAGGTGTGGGAAGGGGTTAGGATGCTCTATATGATGTAATCTCTCAATCATTTTGAGAGGTTGGAGAGGTTGGACTCTTGGGAGACTTGTGGCACCATTGTACATATTTTTTCATATTTTGGCTAAGGAAAGATCAGAGGTTTTGCGGCACTTGTTGGGATCCTTGTGGTGTTTTTTTCTTGATGGTGTTTTCTCTCTGTTTACTGTAAGTTATTCATGTTTAATGTATGCCATTCCTTTCATATGCTTTTGAACTAAATTGAATGAGTAGATGAGGTTGAATCCATTGTTTACCGTGCTCTGCCTTTGAATTCATTTAGTTCTATATGTTTTCGACTGTTTGGAGAGGATCCAAGTTCTTCTTTTCCCTCTTCAGCTCCTCGTCGGTCTAATCTGTCCGTATATCCAATCAAAAGCATCAAGACAATCACCTACCTCGCCCCAACTCGAAATCTGCAAAGGTCTGACCTTATCCCCGGACCCAAAATTGTTTTTTCCCATTTCTCCAACGAAAACCCAAAAAATCAAAATCAAACATACCTATCTCTTTACTAGCCTAAAATCAGTATTCATTGTTCATTATAAGTCATCTCAGCCCCTCTGAAAACCTTTTGCCGAGATAGACCCGGAGAGAGCCCTCTCTTGTCCTCGTAGGGCTAGCTACGAGGCTGAGCGTGGTTTGATGTAGCCTTGAGTTTTACCTTATTTCAGCCTAAGGTAGATTTGAGCGCTAACATAGTGGCGACCATACTAGGGAAGAACTGGTTTGTTGGTGGGTGTTATTTTATTTATAGCTACAGACGGAGTCTGAAGTCACGCCAGGTAGCCTTCGAACTTCTCTTGCTCTGCGAGTGCATAGTCGATTAACGCTGCTTCAGTCGATCTCCGGTCTAGCTTGTAATCGTAACACTTAACTTATAAATTTCCCCAGTACATGTATCGAGTTCAGATCTGATGGTTGATGGTGGACAACGATCAGACATAAGAAGGCTGAAATCATTCACCTGGTGACTCCAATTCAAAGTCTCGAGGACTAACTCTTTCTCTGAGAAAATGGAAGGATCTTACACAAAGTTCAGGTATCTAAAGTGGAATGGTATTCAGGATCTAATCTGCTTTCTTGTAAATTACTTCTTTGCTGGTCTTGAAGCTGTCTTGAAAGTTTTTCAGAGTTTGTTGTATAAGAAAGGTGATCAAAATCTTCACTTGACCCATTCAAAAAGTGTGAATACTGAGTTTCCCTTTGATCCTGGCCTCTTTACTTTTCCCACATCTTATGATGACTCTCTTCAGAGTGATGAGCCTAAAGAAAACAAAACTGATCCCACAGCTCTTGTACATGCCCCTACACCTTGTAAAATTCCAGATCGGTACAAACCTCTTGTTTTACCTTCTGTTCTTCATGCTTTTCCTGCAAACTATGACCTATATCTACCAAGATTTGATGGTGAACGTAACAATGTCAACGCTGAGCAACATGTGCAGAATGTTGAGACTTTTCTAGATCTTTTTGAAGTTGATGATGAAGATGTTAGTATTAGGTTGTTTGCTCTTTCTTTGCAAGGCCAAGTGAAGAGTTGGTTTAAAGCCCTGCCTGATGCGAGCATTTCAGATTTCCAGCAGTTGGTCAAAGTTTTCCTTGACAGGTGGATGATCGGACAGAACTTTTTGTTGATTATAGAGGAGTATAACCAGCTGAAAAGATTGCCAGGAGAGACAGTACAATAGTTTTCTGCCAGATTTAACCAAGTATATTTTTTGATGCCAGCTGATATAAGACCTCCTCGTAGATCTGCTCTCTTGCACTACCCGGGTGCCTTTGATCCGGAAATGGAGTTTCAGTTGAGAGAAAAGAATATTGCACCACTTCATGAGATGCAGAACAAGGCAGTAAATGTAGAGGCTCATTTGCTGATCTTGAGGGCAAGGTTGAAGGAAGAAGAGATGAAAAACATAGATCCGGAGAAATCGACACCTACAAGTTTGATCTTCGCAAACACAAAGAGAAGAGATAAAAGAAAGATCACAAAAAATGAAAATGACATTCAACGCTGTTGATCCAACATTTGTTTTGATCCCAAGAGGGTCAGTGATTGTTTTATAAGATCATTGTAAAGTAGAGAGCTGATGGTGTGTTTGATGATGAATTGCCTCAGTTTGATCAGTATGATGATGATTATGTTCTCCAAACAGAAACTAATCTTGCAGACAAATCAGTAGCTAGTTTGTGCGAGGAGGAAGTTCACTTTCAGCAGCTCGAGTACAGTGATCAACCGATGCATATCAGCTATGGCAATGATGAGGAAAATGCAGAAAATTTTGATGTAAGTGAAGGATCTTTGCCTTTGTGTTTTGATTCGTTTCAGTTCATTAGAGATAACTTCCATGCAATCAGAAATCAAACGTCAACAAGTCTTGATCTGGATCGTCTTGAGGGCAACGAAAAATTCTCATATTCAGACTTGCAGCCCCCAAAAGTCATTGATTGTCAAGTTGCAGCTGAAGACTTGGAAGTGGGCACACATGATTTAATGATTCAAGGTGACTCCGTACCATTCTGTTTTGAATCATTTCAGTTTTTGAGAGAAAAATTGCATAGTAAATCTTCAAATGAGCAGCCTATAAGAAATCAGCAATCTCTCAGTGTTAATGTTGAGGATGAGACAGATAACAAAATTCTTGAGCAGCCTATAGCATCAGATTTGCAGCCACCAAATGAAATTGAAGGTCAGATTACAGATGAAGGTGTGGAAGATGAAATACATGATTTGATGATGCAGGAAAATTCTATACCCTTTTGTTTCGAATCATTTCAGTTTATAAGGCAGAATATTCGTAATATGTCTCAAGGAAAAGAGGAACAACCAGTAGGATGTCATACAGTTTCAAGGGATACAGTGCAGCAGTCTTCTCAAGTTTTTGATGATCCTATTGCTCGTGTGTTGGATGATGTTTGCTATAAAAATTCTGCTCCATTAGCTAACCATGTGCCCGAAAAGAATGTTGATGATAATCTTATTCAAAGGTCACCTTCATTGTCTTGTTTAACAGATTGTTCATTGCATAGCACATGTCAAGATTTCCATTCATATGAGGAGATTGATGAAGGAGACTTTTGTTCTGTCTGGAATCAGCAACAGAGTTTGGTTTTTCATGAATTTCAGGAACCTTTTGACAGCTTGCTGCAATCACCAAAGAAAATCACCGCAGATGTGAGGAAGAGTTTAAGATCAAGGTATGGAGATTATCTGGACCAGAGCTATGTTTATGAAGATCCATTCGCAGTATTCTTGCAGTCATCCAGTCAATTTATGCTTTGCAAGTTTATCAACAGTCCACTTGGTTCAAAGTTTCCATGGGAGTTGCCTTTCAGTAGTTATTTCTCGTTGTTCATAAGCAAGCATTTGGGAAGAAATCAAACAGCAGCCAGCATGCTTACATGGTTGCATTGGCTGTTCCATTTCACTTGATCGGGTGGTGAAAAGTACAATTAGAGTAGGTTTGATGAATAAGCTCTACTTTGAGCATATTTTCCAGCTTGTCAGTTGTGTTTAAGTATCGAGTCAATTTTTAGTTGAGTGAGAGTCAGTTTGTGTCATCAAGTCATCAATTTTCAGTCATGCATTTCAGTTTGAGTTTTTGATTCCATTGCCCAATGGATAAGGCACTGGTCTGCTCTCCCAAAGATCTGCCGTTCTTGGCACCTCCAAGGAGCTACCATCCCCATTGGAGCCAATGTTAGTGTCAGCCTTTGCAGCCTTCCTTCAGTGATCAAACATGCTCTTACAAATTGATTTTAAGGTGTCAAGGTCAAATTTTGTCATTTCAATGAGTCTTCAAGCAAAATTTGGTCACTAGGCATTAGGTCTAGGGTTGGTTTTCACTCTTTTCAAATTTGTCCAAATGTCAGTCCATGTCACCATTCAGCTGAGTGTACCATCATTCAGAGGGTTTTCATCATCATGTCAAGTTCCATTGGGTCATTTTACATCTTGTTCATGCTTCAGTTGTGCCTTGGTAAGGTCCATTTCCCTCTCCTAGGGTTTTGGAGGTAATTTCTCTTGGACGGTCAAATCGTCGGAAAAACTTGTATCCTGATGTTCACACACCTTCCCCTATCCTTAATATACCTTATTAAACACTTCCCATCACTGAGATCCCCTAAATTCCTCATTTTTGCACAAACCCTAGTTTCTTGCCACAACTTGGCAATTTTCTAGGCTAGGCCTGTGTTTTTCCCTTTTGGACCCCTTCCCCTCACTCAATCTCTAAGATTCCACTTTCCCCTACTTCCTAACATCCCTCCCTACTTCCCAAAATTTCCCCAAGAATTTAGAAGCCCCTTATCCCCTTCATTTCGCTTCATTTCGACAAAATCCCTTGTTCCACCCATCGGGATAGGTTTCACTCAAAATATGTTTCAGAGAAATAAAAGATGAATTTTGGAAAACTGGGAGATTTTTTTGTCCAAAACATCCCAAGGAATAAAAACCTCTTTCACTTTTTACACAGGTATCATGGTTTTATAGAAATGTCAAAAATACCGTTGCCTCAGGAGAATTGAATGCACCTCTGAAGTGACCTTGGGAAAATCAAGATTTCTCCTAGCATGGTTGGCTAAATGACTTGCATGATGAGTCAAATGATAACTAGACACAAAGATATTTCCAATGAGCTATCATGAGCTCAATTTGGAGTTGAGGAAGACCTTCAAACGTTGACTGCAATAGCGCTCTGCCTTGAGGCAGCCTCATTCTGCTCATTTTGACTAGTGTTGGGAGATTTGATTTTTGACAGGGTAAATGAAATCCAAATTGCATAATTCCACTTGTGTTGGAAATTAGACTCCAAGAGCTTTCCAACGAGCTATCACACGCCCGATTTGGACACCGGGAAGGCCTCCAAAATCCTCCTGCAAAATGCACTATGTGATAAAGTGCGTGCGACCCACTTGGGCGGGTGAGACCCACTTGAGGGGTGCGACCCACTTGAGCGTTTCAGCCAGTGTAAAATTGAACGGGTGAGACCCACTTGGGGGGTGCGACCCACTTAAATCAGCACTCAGAAAATTGTGTTTTGCGTCCAGTTTCGATTCGAATCAACTCCAGCTGCTTCCAAACAGGTTTTAAATCATTGCTCAGTAGATTTTAAATATGGTTGTGGTGTCTTGAAGTGGGGAAATTAATTTATTTGAATGGAGAGGTGAAACCCTATATTCATGGCAGATTTATTTCTTAGGGTTTTAATTACATATTGATGGTTTTGTGAAGATTTTCCCACTTTGTATGGTTAAATATATACCTCTGCATATATTGTCAAGGTCTCACTGCCCTCACACTCATTTTACCACTGTTGTCACTACCATGTGATCATATTGTCGTCCCTTCCCCATATTCATTATCCTCATATCCCTTTATACTTTTGGTTCCCATGTGAAATCCCAAACCCTATTACTTACTACTACATTCCTCCATTGACACAAGCCTAATCTCCATAACATTCAAAGGTTGTTTCTTTGTCCTTGATTCCACTTGAATCACTGATATGTCGCCATTTCATTTCACTCCTATCCTTAGAAACTACCCCCCATCACCATATCCCATTCCTATCTCACTTATAGGGGTTCTCAATCCCTCATTCCCCTTTGGCACACATTTGGCGATTGGAGACAAAGACACCAAGGTCCCATTTCTCATTTTCAACAAGCTGAACATACACATTGCAACACCATGACTGACAACAACACATCATACAACCGAGACAATGTTTTCACCACAGGAGCTGCATGCACCAGGAGAGCACTAAAACGGTGGAAAAGGCCTGATCCACTCCGGATTTTGGCCAAGGCTTCGTTGGCTGGGCATGATACATGATGGAGGGTCTTCGCTCTGAATTTGAGCAAATTCGGAGAAATTTTTGTCATTTTGAAATATTTTGGTCTAAAAACAGGTTTTTCAGTTAAGCGGGTCTCGCACTCATATGCTCACTTTTTTTTGGGACACTTGCTGAAGGAAATATTTGCATTTTTGGATTTGTCATGATAAGTTATGCATCCTCAGGCATTGCCGAAGCATTTCATCAGATTCTGGATGGTCAAAAAACTCAAAAACACCATGAAAACCACCTTGCTGCCACCTTTTGCACCAGCAGGAAGTACTTCTGGGAGAATGAGGTTTTGGAGGGTCAAATGAGCTCCTAATTGGGAAATTCCACTTGGGTTGGATAGCCAACATCCAGGGCTTTCCAACGAGCTATCATGAGCTCAATTTGGATGCCGGGAAGTACTTCAAAATCAGGTTGAAAGTCATGCGACCCACTTGGCTCAGGGGTGCGACCCACTTAAATTTTTGTCTGAATTTTCAACTTCCAGCTCAGATTTTCGGCCAGTTTGGACCAGTTTTGCTTGTGGATGAAATTTTTGGGTTTTCATGATGTAAATTTATGTTTGGCATGTAACTTTGGCTTATTTTTACCTATTCTAGAAGATTCACTCTCAAAAAAGTGAAAATCATGTAAATGAATCAGTTTCCACTCTTTTAGAGGCAAGTTGTTAGTTGCCTAGATTTTAGCTCCTTGATTAGAATTTGGTTGAAACTGATCCCTGAAGAAGGAATTCGACCCCTAGAGGCATGGGAAGGGGTTAGGATGCTCTATATAATGTAATTTCTCAATCATTTTCAGAGGTTGGATAGGTTGGACTCTTGGGAAACTTTGGCACACATTGTACATATTTTTCATATTTTGGCTAAGGAAAGATCAGAGGTTTTGTAGCACCTGTTGGGATTCTTGTGGATTTCAGTTCTTAATGGTGTTTTCTCTCAGTTTATTGTAAGTTCCTTCATGTTTAATGTATGCCATTTCTCACTTATGCTTCTTAAATTAAATGAATGAGTAGATGAGGTTGAATCCATTGTTCACAGTGCTCTGCCTTTGAATTCATTTAGTTTTTCATGTTTTCCACTGTTTGGAGAGGATCCAAGTTCTTCTTTGCCCTCTTCAGCTCCTTGTCGTTCTAATCTGTCCACATATCCAATCTAAAGCATCAAGACATTCACCTACCTCGCCCCAACTCGAAATCTGCAAAGGTCTGACCTTATCCCCGGACCCAAAATTTGTTTTTCCCATTTCTCCAGCGAAAACCCAAAAATCAAAAATCAAACTTACCTATCTCTTTACTAGCCCAAGTTCATCTTGGGTCATCTCACCCTATTGCTCTATTTTATCAGACATGAGAGCCCTCTCCTCTGCCCTCATAGGGCTACTACGAGGTTTAAGCTTAGTTTTTAATGTAGCCTGAGTTTCCATTCTATTTCAGCTCGAGGTAGATTTGAGCGCATGGAATGATATTTCCGAGAATCTCATAGACAAGCTTCAGCACCAAATTATCTAAAAGCAGCTACAACTGGTCTACAACATGCTGCCACTCAGAAAGGGGATAAATATTCTTCATAGGTAAAGCATGAGCAGTTCAAGTCAAGAAAATTCAGCACGAATACTTTTCAAAAGAACACCAATCAGCAGGTAAATTCAAATAGAAGATTTCATGATCGCAGAAATTTCTACTTCAATGGACAATGTTTCTCATGTCACAATTTTGGTCATAAAGTTGTTCAATGTGTTGCATATAAAACTATCATGACAAGAGAAGCAAGAAAGAAAAGGATTGATATTGGAACAAATAAGAATACCTATAACAACTTTTCTCCCCTTCAAAATGAAGTTGAATGTACTTATTGCAATAACTTTGGCCATGAAGAATCTGAATGCAGGAGAAAAGTCTAGCCAAAAGAACATGTTCCTTCCAACACCAAAGTATGGAAAAAGAAGGATGTACAGGTTGAGAATTGTGGTATAGATTTATTTGCAGAAGGAGAAGAAAATCAATGGTACATTGATAGTGGATGCTCAAAACATATGACAGGTGACAAAGACAAACTCCATGCTTATAATGCCCTAGAAAAGGAAAAGAATGTTACTTTTGGAAATGATACACCCGCCGTCATTAAAGGAAAAGGATCTGTTTTTCTAAAAGAAAAGGTGAAAGCTAACAATGTCATGTATGTGGATGGATTGAGACATAACCTGTTAAGTGTAAGTCAAATGTGTGATCAAGGAACTGAGGTTGTCTTTAGTTCAAAAGAATGTGTGGTACGTGATCTTGATACAGGTAAAAAAATTATAAAGGAAAAAGGACTCCAAACAACCTGTATATATTGAAGAACTACAAAGATCAATGTTACTTGAGCAAATCATCAGAAAATCGGCTGTGGCATAGATGGCTGGGGCATCTGAGCTTCTCTCAAATCAACAAATCAAGCAGACTTAAAGTTGTTCGTGGTCTTCCCAATATTACTCTTCCTGAAAATATCATATGTAAATATTGCCAATTCGGTAAGCAGACCAGAGTGCAATTTAATGCCAAGGAAGGATCATCAAATGGGCCCCTTGAACTTATTCATACAGATATATGTGGACCTATGAGGAAAAAGTCACCACGTGGTGAAGAATATTATATCTTATTTATTGATGACTTCTCTAGAATTTGTTGGATTGGGTTGCTTAAACACAAGGATGAAGCATTTGAGAAATTCCAGATATTCAAAGCTTTGGTTGAAAATGAATTAGATCTAAAAATCAAATGTCTTAGATCTGATCGAGGAGGTGAATATACATCAAATGAATTCCTTGAATTTTGTGAACAACATGGCATAAAAAGACAGTTTTCGGTAGCAGGCACTCCTCAACAGAATGGTGTTGCAGAAAGAATCAATAGAACAGTTCAACAAATGGCTAGAGCCATGCTTGATGATTCCGCAACACCTGACACATTTTGGGGGGAAGCAGCTCACACAGTGGTAAATATTCTCAACAAGGCACATGTTCGTGTAAATAGTGACAAAACCCCATATGAACTCTGGTATGGTAATCCTCCCTCTGTGAAGCATTTTAAAGTTTTTGGGAGCAAATGCTTTATCAAAAATAATGATGAAAATCTTGGCAAGTTTGAACCAAGAGCAGATGAAGGTATACTCCTTGGCTATTCTTCTCAAAGTAAAGCATACAAATGTTACAATAGAAGACTTCAAAAGATTGTTGAATGTATTGATGTTGTTATTGATGAGTCTCCTGCAGCTTCAAAAGAAGAAAAACAAGCAACAGATGAAGGTGATGATGACGTATATCCTTCTACATCAAATAGAAATAATACAGACAGTGAACCCAATGAAGAATCTGGAGATGATTTATCTGGAAAAGCTCCATCTAGATATGTTCAAAAGAACCATCCAGAATCTCAAATTCTGGGTGACAAAGGATCTGGTGTACAAACAAGAAGGACTCTTGTGGGATCTTCTAGCTATCTGGCATTTCTATCCACTATTGAACCACACAATGTCAATCAAGCTAGCAAAGATGAATGTTGGATACAAGCCATGAATGAAGAACTTGATCAAATTGAAAAGAATCACACTTGGGAATTAGTTCCAAGGCCTCATAACAAAAATGTCATTGGAACTAAATGGATATTCAAAAACAACTTAAATGAAAATGGGGATGTCGTAAGAAATAAAGCTAGACTTGTTTGCAAGGGGTATACTCAATAATAAGGTATAGACTCCGAAGAAACTTTTGCTCCTGTAGCTAGACTTGAAGCCATATGAATGTTTCTTGCTTTTTCAAGTTTTCAACAAATCAAAGTTTATCAAATGGATGTTAAATCTGCATTTCTCAATGGTGATAGAGAAGAAGAAGTTTATATAGAACAACCAGAAGGATTCATTTTGGGAAATGATGAAAATCTTGTTTGTAGACTTAAAAAGGCTCTATATGGTCTCAAACAAGCTCCAAGGGCATGGTATTATCGTCTTGACAAATATCTTCATCAACAAGGATTTTCAAAGGGGTCCGCTGATAGCAACTTATACACAAAGGTTGAAAATGATAAACTATTGATTGTGGTTGTATATGTTGATGACATCATTTTTGGGAGTAATGAAGAATCTATGAGTAAGAAATTTTCTTCTGTCATGCAGCAATAATTTGAAATGTCCTTACTTGGAGAACTAACATTCTTTCTTGGGTTGCAAGTGCATCAAACTGCAGATGGAATATTATTATCACAAGCAAAATATCTTAAGCAAATTTTGAAGAAGTATGGCATGGAAGAATGCAAACCTGTGAGTACACCAATGATAACCGGATGTAACCTCAGTTCTCATGATGATTCTCCCGCGGTGAATCAACCAGAATACAGATCAATGATAGGAAGCCTACTTTATCTCACTGGGACTAGACCAGACATTATGCATGAAGTTGGGATTGTTGGACGATTCCAAGCTAATCCAAAAGAGTCTCACCTTCAGGCTATCAAAAGAATATTCAAATATCTACAAGGAACTCAAGACTTTGGACTATGGTATCCAAAGAATGTTGATCTCACTCTTCATGCTTGGCATTTGTGTAGATTGGGTCGAAAATGTGCGAAATGTTGATGACGGGAAAAGTTTAGTGGTGGTATATCATATGGGCCCTGGCTGGTGAATTTAGTTCACTGTTAGCTAAATTCTACTGCCTTATCTAATAAATGTGTGCACATGTGGTTTCCACATGGTTGCACTCCAACCTCTTTGGATGATGCAAACCTTGCAAGATTTTCAAATCAAATGTACACCTCCTATCTCCATTATGTGTGATAATACAAGTGCCATCAGTATCTCAAAGAATCCTGTTATGCATTCAAAGACCAAGAACATTCCCATCAAGTATCACTTCTTACGTGAACAAGTGCTTGAACAAAAGGTGAAGTTGGAGTATGTTCCCTCCAAAGAACAAGTTGCTGATATATTTACCAAACCTCTGCCCAGGGAAGCGTTCGAATATCTCAGACAGAAGCTGGGAGTAGTCTCTGCTGTGAAGAAAATCAGAACTACTTAAATTTAGAAGACTATTGAATGCCTTCTCGAAAGATTGCCGCGTATATACACGATTTATCCACAGAAGCATGATATTGTCACAATTCTGACAATTCTTGGTTGGGGTCAAGATTTTACGTAAGACATCTCATACATTGTATGATATCTCGATGCTCTATATGCATTCCCGTGGTTTTATCTCTGCATGGTAAAGAGACCTTGATGATCTACTCGAAAGTGTTCAGGATGCACAAGCTAAGAGGGAGATGAAGGAGTACACTGATGTACAGGTTCAGGGGGAGCAATAGCCTTGCTGGGTATTATGCATTGTTGGCTTATGATTCTGAAATATGATCTCTCTTGAGGTCTTTCTGATAGTGGTCATAAAAGGTCATATTTTTAATTTGATGAAAAAGTCATGTTGAGACCTATGTTGACAAATTGTAATATTCAGTCATGTAAGGACTTTTTCAAATTTGTAAACCCACTTGATTGGGTAGTTGAGTCAAAATGTGTAAACCCTTTTTGGTTGGGTATTTGAGTCTCTTATGTAAATCCACTTGGTTGGATCTTTGATGAATGTATGAGTCCTTGGGGATAGGAAGGTCATAGATTCATGTACTTCATTGAATAATATGTTTGAAGATTCAGCATGAACTCAGGGGGAGCATGGTAACTTCAGTGCACATCAGATCTGTAGAGCGTTTCCATCTACATGAGGAGAAAAATCTTGTGTTGGTTTTGATCCGCCCTTTGCCCTTGATGTCAAAGGGGGAGAGTGACATGGTGTTTGAATAAGGGGAGAGTAACATGGTTATTGTGTAATGATTATAATCAATGTATCTATCTGTCTATCTGTTGTGATGATCAAACACCATCGCAGTTTCCATCAAGTCCAAAGGGGGAGATTGTTGGCAATATGATGCTGAGTGTTGTCCTTGATGGCAACCCACTTGATGAAGATGATGGCAACCTACTTGATGAAGTTGTCCCTGATGGAATATGTCTTGATGAACTTGTTAAATGATGTAAATCAGATGTATATACAATGAGTACAGAAGGTAATGATGGAAGGAATGTCAGTATGTGCTAGAACATGATGAAAAGAGTATGTCTCAATGCATACGCGGATTTGTCTATACAAAGTAGCGTATGCACGCGGGAAATAACGTGCCAAGTCGCGTATGGGAAAAAGCGCTCTAAATATGTAAAACCAGGGGTAACCACCATGTTATTGACCCATTCTATTGAGTAATGATTCATCTATGTGACCCCGCCCAGGAATACCATCGAAAGTAATGTGGTTTTGGCTCATGGTATTGAAAAAGGGTAAACCTATATAAGGAGAAGAAAATCATTGTGCATTGTGTGTGAATGAGTCTGGGCTTTGATGAATACTTCACTCTAAAGTATATTTGTATGGGTGAACTCTGTTCCTAATTGATAGATCTGAATCTATGATGCTCCTATGAACATGATGAAGGCTCAAGATCTCTAGATCTAGAAATGGTGAATGTCAAGGATGATCTGAAAAGAAGTGAAGAAGACCTGGCGCAATCCGGTTGAAGAGATTGAAGAAATCTGGGTAAGTTTATAGATCTGGTCTGTACTGCAAAGTTTATCTTTTATAGATCTATACGCAGGTTCGTTTCATGAAAAGCGCGTGCATACGCGGGTATGTGGAAAGAAAAGCGCGTATGTGCAGTTAGGGTTTTCTTTGGAAAATGTACTGAAGTATACGTGGGTTCGTCTTCTGGAAAGCGCGTATATACGTGGGTCTGATTAAATAAAAGCGCGTATGATTTCTGGTCTAATGGTTGCTGAAGGTTGAATGTGTTTCTGCATATCTATTCTGAAGTCTGGGTTATATCTGATATTCTAGTTACAGTGGTTTCACTGTTCTGTTTGATGCTTTGGGCAAAGGTTGTTTATTGACAAGTAAAGGGTTGTGTTGGAGCTGTTTGATCCAGTTTGAAAATTGATGAAACGTGGTCTGCAGTGGATCTGAGGGTTGAAGCCTTCAGTATGAAAGTGGAAGCTTTCTGCCAGTAGAAGTTATCAGGGGTAGTAGCTCCCTTCCAGGAGAGGCTGGTAAACGAGTGCAGGGGGTTGTAGCTCCCTTCCAGAAGAGGTTGGTAAATGAGAAAAGGTTGTAGCCTTCTGCAGGTGGGTGCCTGCGTGCTGGTATGAATCTGCACCAGTACATGTTGTAAGAAGTTTTCTTAATAATAAAATTTTGAAGGTTGAGACAACGGCAGCGGTGGTTTTCTCCCGAATTGGGTTTCCACCTAAAAATCCTGGTGTTCATGTGTGTTGCCTATGTGTGATGATTATTCTGTTCTTTCTGTATCTGTTTACTGCTTTCTAAAATATCTGATGAATGAATAAAGTAATGATCTGAGTTAAGAATTGAATGCATAATTAGATCTCTGAGCATACGCGAGTTCAATAAAGGATATCCGCGTATATACGCTAGTTTCCTTCCGGAAAGTAGCGTATTGGTTTTATGAAAGAAAAAGAAAAGTTTCATTGTCTGCCCTGAATAATGATTCACCCCCCCCCCCCCCCCCCGCATTCTTTTCAACACCTCTCTCTTCACCGCAGTGACCGAACTTCACCAGTAGCAGCATCTGAACCCCCCATGTCTGGGACCTTGTTCACTATCTCTCGTAAGAAATCAAAAACAGTGTACCTATGCACACATTGTTTCCTGCCAACCATTAACAAAAAAGAAAAATATTAGTATATATACATAGTATAAACCATATTTTAACGGAATCTGTAGCCAATAGCTTAAAAGGATTTATCAACTTATTTATAGAATGTGACTAGTAAACCACAAAAAGAAGCTATGCACAATCATGGTTTAAGGAAAAATAAAATAGACAGATCCCTGTAGGAATGAAATGCAGTGAAGTCTTCTTTGTTTGCCTTGAAAGCAAGGTATAAAACCTTGCAGACTACTTTCAACACTTATCAACATAACAAGTCAATATATCAACATGGGGATAAGAAACTTACAAATGTGAAGCACTCACAGTCTTAGCACCCCTCTGAAGATTTATTTCGTATGTTCGATCACAGAGGTCTTGTAAAAATAGCTCCAAAGATTTTGTTGCAAAAGACAGATAGGTAGATGAAATATATTTAGCATACCACAGAGAAAGCATTTTGACCAATTCAAAATATAATATTAGTCCTGATCAATTCAAAATAAAACAAAAAGAACAGACTCAATAAAGATAACCATTTACAAAACAAAACTCTGTAAATATGATAAGAAGCCTTTTTGTGGATGTTGTTTAGATGAATCGGGAAACTTTTGATTTCCTAGCTCTAATATCAGGCCCCTGAATATCAAATATTTCTTTTCTGTAGCATATCACGATATCTTGAATCTCACACACATAACTAACAGTATGTAACTATGGCAAATTGTAAGGGTTGATAGTTAAAACTTAAGATAGATGTAGCATACCTTGCATCATTAGAATATTTGGTAAACTATATCTACCATTTGTTTCTTAAGTTACTAATGCGTGTAAAAATAACTTGGAAATTAATGTCCCCTTGGCCTTGTTCCCAAAATGTCTCCATAGATATGGTAACTTGGATAATCTAGAAATCCTTTTTATTTCTTGTACCCTTTAAATGCTTAGTCTAATATTTGATGAATTTCTTGCAAGTTGCATGTATTTAAAGTTTGAAATCTATTAGTCTTTAGATGATGCAATAATACAATAAACCTTATGCAAACTTGCATACCATTCTTTGGCATGTAAAAGAGCATCTAGCAACTGTAGAGTTTCTCTGCTACAAAAAAATAAAAAAGCACTAACCAAATATGTCTTTAATTAATGTGGAATAAAACTCTCATCAAGGGATCTGCAACTATCGCTTAGTAAGCTTTAATTTAAGAAGGCATCACAAAGACAAGCACAAGCAAGAAACCTACAAAGCAGAAAGCCATTAATACTAGAACGAGTGAGGATGATATCATGGCAATGCAGGGACTTGCACCCCAAGGATAGCTTCCAAAACGACAAAGTTTTGGTACATGAATCACCCATATCTTAAATTTGTTGTCAAAGTGGGATTATTAAGCATCAAATTCTTATTTATATCTGGATTTATTGTCAAAATGGGATTATTAAGCATCACAAATTAAATGAAAACAGGTGTGGAGCATCAAACTAACAAGATCATAATTACTAAAACTAATAAAGTGTTTCCAAAGATGAATTTTGAAACAGAAATTCCATCACTTCATTATGCATAATACAATACAAGGAAGAAGGTGAGTAATATAGGGCAGGATGGGATGTTGAAAAACCACTAAAGACATTTTGATGGCATACATGATACAACCAATATAGAATGTGTATTACTCAGAGTGTGTATATCTTGTTGGGAGGATTTCTTCATCGCCATCATGAGAGCGTTAGTGCAATCGAAGAATGTGTGGGAGCTCGCGAATGTGGCACAATTGACTGGACTTGACGCCATGAAACTAATTGCTTTGATCGTCAAAGCAGCCAGCACTACGCGAATGCATAAAATAACTGTCGCCAGTTAGCACAACACCTGACGCTGATAGGGAACTTGCTAGAACAACTGAAGATAACGGAGTTGAAAAAATATCCTGAAATTAGAGAGCCTCTGGAGCAACAGAGGATTGCGGACTTTGAATATATTCCATGTGGAAAACTATTGAGGAGCTGTGTACAAGACTACAAAGTGTAGTCAAGGTCTGAGAAGGAGAACCAGTAGGAAAAATTAAGGATTTTCCCGCTATAAATTGGGCTAAGCTTTTACAAACCCTATTCAAGGCCTTAATACCTAAATCCTACAAATTGGGTATGGAAGTGGCAACATCCTCCAAAAGAGTACATTTATTGACAAACCCTACAAACCCTAGATTTGAAATTTATTCATGTGGTTGGTCAGGGTTCCTTAACTAGGTTTTTAAGGAATTTGGAGGCACTAGAGATCTCGGTCCTACAACTGATCCGTACATTTAGAAAAATTGAAGTGTTTAACGTGTTTGAAAAGCGAGAAATGAGAGAAAGGAGGAGAGCACCGAACCTGAGCTTTGGATTTTTTTGCCTGAGCACTTCGTTCCAGAATCTGCACATCATGGATGCTGAGAGAAAATGAGAGAAAATCCTGCTGTCGCACTAGCTATGTTAAGATGACGAGGAACAACAGTTACTGTGGCTCCTGGAAATCTCCATGCTGCTCGACACAAAAGTTACTGTGGCTTATGGCAATCTCCACCCTACTCTCCAGTTTTCCCCCTTTGGTTATGGGCTCCCGGCATGGAAATCTCCACAATGCTCTCCAGTTTCCCCCTTTGATTATGGCGAAGGGCTTCCGCCATGGAAATCTCCACGATGCTCTCCAGTTTCCCCCTTTGATTATGGGCTTTCACCAGACAACAGCTTATGGCAATCTCCACGTGTGGCTTATGGCAATCTCCACGTTGCTCTCCAGTTTTCCCCTTTGGTTATGGGCTCCCGCTGGATCAATTGAGCGAGTAGAAACCAGTTTTCGGACTCCCGCCAGATCAATTGAGTGAGTAGAAACTAGTTTTCGGGCTCCCACCAGATCAATTGAGCGAGTTAGCAACCAGTTTTCGGGCTCCCGCTAGATCAACTGAGCGAGTTGAATTTTTCCAAAAGGATATCAGAAACTTGAATGTATTGCACAAATTATTGAACAAGTATAAGAAAATACATGTAAACGACTTGAAAATTAGTTTGAAACAAAAAAAATTTATTTCGTGTAAAATATATAAATTTTGTTAGAGTTGTAGTGAATTAGATTTTTTCATATTCCATTTTTTATATTCATTATTATTATGACAAAGGTTAATGCATATTTAATATTAAAATTTATGTGTAAGGAGTGGAAATATGGTTAGAGGATGTTTTTCTTTCTTATTTTTATCATTAAAGTTTAGAGTGACATCAGATCCATAATCATCAATAAAAGAAATATAAGTAATATTGAGAAATCATATTGGGATGAAGAGATGTTTGACAAATGGTGGTGTGCTTATTATTTGGGATCATTTTCATTAATGGTTTTTCTACTGGGATTTTTTTTATATTTTCACCTATGGAATGGTAAGTTTATATTTTAAGCACAAGATAAACTAGATAAAGTGATGAGTGACATTGATTTTCATCATTTATAGTTCATGCAATATATCACAAAAAAGGTCATTTTCATAGTTCATGTAATATATCACAAAAAATGTCATTTGCATGTTCACCCACTTTTTTAGTGATTTTGCATAGAAAAACATAAAATATTGACAATTGGTTGCCATAATATATATGTAAAGGATATATTATACATGTAAATACGTAGGTGGTTTTTAAAGACCTAATTATATGGAAGAGCCATTTACCTTCAGGTCTAAGATATTTATTGAAGAAAATGTCGATATGGATGCCCATGACTATGGACTACTTCCATTTTGTACAAGATGTCATATCTACGCTATTGCAAAATTGGGTGTTAATTTAGTTTAGTCTATGTTGGGATACATGTTTCATCATATCATAGGAGAAATTCCTAAGAAAATGAGGGTAGAAGGCAGAGATCTCACACCAAGTCCAAGGTTTGTTAATTTCATGGTCTCTCATTTGGATTCCATTTCCATTCCTCAATTGCATACTTATATTAATAAATGAAAACCACTAAAATAACATGATAATGTATTTGGAATTTACTTGCAAAAGAAAAAAACTTCTGGTTTGCCCTTTTTTCGTAATGAAAGTATATTTCTTTCTCTAGACTAGCCCGACTTAACCAAAAAATAAATGTACAATTTCAATGAAAATATGATAATAGCCAACCTCAATTTAATTTTTTCTCTTTATATGGTGTCACTTGTGTAATTTGAATTGATATATTAAATTTATTGGAGTGTCTTTACTAATCCTAATAGGTAGAACTAGTGGATTGCAATTCCAATATGAACAAATATCATTCCACTATGGAGATTTAAATATTTATAAGTCATTAGTAAATCTTAGTGTTCGATATGTTTCTCAAGAAAGGAACCTATTGGAAAAAATGGAAAAACAAAATGCATTGAGTATAAAACAATTTCCATGCACACCATAGAACTAAACTACTTCAATAATATTTATCCTCATGTCATTGATAAAATTTCCCCTTATTAACTAATTGATATTGTGATTGTTAAGTTATTTGATAAATTGGAATATATCATCCACTAATTATACATGCTTTTTATTTCAATGTTTTTAATAATAAAGTGTCAAAGGTTTAGTTAAGATCGAGAGGAAATAAGGATTAATTCAATTGGTAAATGCTCTTACAAAAGAGTTCATAGAGCTCTCAATACAAAATATTATTAATTATTTTAGGGTTACTAGTTGGTATTTTAGTTTCTAGTTACTATTGTGCTCCATTTGAAGACAAATAAAGGTAAACCTATGGGGATTGAAAATGTACCAGCCTCCCTTATAACTTTTAATACATTCGTGAGTGAGGAAAATATTATTTGAAAAATGAAATAAACAATAATTCATTTACTAAGTAATAGACAAATATTAATAACATATAAGATATATATGATAAATATAATGGAGAAATTTGTAACACCCACTCCCCAACCATTTTATGTACCAACGCATCGAGTGATGGCATGTCACCGCCCCAATTTCCTTGTATCAACTGAAATCATAATAAATAGATGCAAAGTTCAGTTGTACAGCTAACATCGCTGGGACTCTGCAATCCTGCCTATATGTTCACCAAAGTAGATAACATTACCAAAAAATACCTTATGTAGTAGTGTCTGAAAAAACCTCGATAAAATATGTAAACAAGGAAAATTAATGTCACTTATAAATTATAGACCCCACTCGATGTAGATCGTCACCAGCTCAATCCACTAGGACACCCCTTCAAATACAATAGATTGCTGAATCATCGCCAACCAATATCCTTCAGAAAATCTAATCAAGGACACAATCGACAAAGATCTTCAATGACAACGCAAACCATTAATGGATTTTCCCTCATATAATTAATGAATGACTTGGAAAATAAATACCCCCCTAGACCAATTAATGACCCCAAGAGACTCCTTTGTGATGAAATTCAAATATGTTGCCAACTCCACCAACCAAAATGAATGCACTTACATAGGAGTAAATATCCTCAGAAATACCCCAATTAACCAATCCCAAACCATTGAGGAGCATGAATATCCATAGGAGCAAAGGTTCGAAATAAATAACACATAAAACAACTAGCTAGTGCATCTCAAATAGACCACAAAGAAGACCAACAAGTAGTAGCTAAGATCCTCGGAAATCCCCCGATCGACCAATCACAAACCAGAGAAGGAGCAGGAAGATCCACATGAGCAAAGGTTTAGAATAAAGACCACATAAACAACCATCCAGTGCATTTCAAATAGACCATAGAGTAAACCAAAAGCTAGAGTGGAAAACAAATTGTTATTAGTGTACCTTGAAACAAAAAACTAGTAGAGATACTTGAGATCATTCAGAAGCAACATAAAAACTGAATCTAGCTCAGATAATTGTGCTTTGACATATTACACTCAACAACACCAGCAACTGCACCAGCGAAGGCTACACTTAATCCATCTACCTCCACACCTTCAGCCAAAATTACTACCCTTGTGAATTTTGTGACTAATGCTTCCATAATCCAATCCTTTATCCTCAGTGTTTTCTTCTCGAAAAATTTGTCGTAGATATTTTTAAGTGGGCCTATTGTCTGCTAATGGATATTCTGTAATTTTCCTCCACCATCCTTGTAGAAATTATGGTGTAGATTTTCAACTACTCATGAAGTTTTAATCAAAATATCATCAACTACTAATCACTAGTTAAAATAAAATCATCAACATATAAGGAAATAATAAGGTATTTACCATCTACCAAGATGTGATCGAGGTTTTCATCTGCTTCACTTATGGTGAAGCCCAAACCAGTGATATAATTATCGATCTTGGTGTACCAAGCACGAGGTACTTGTTTGAGATTGTACAATTCTTGTTTGAGTCTGCACAAATGAGACTCCCGATCAAATGTCTCAAGAAATTTTGTTTGCTCGATGTACACCTCCTCCTCAATAACCCCATTGAGAAATGTTGTTTTTACATCCATCACGTGGATCTTCCACCCCATCTACATAGCCAGAGCAAGAATTGATCTAATGGATGAGTAGCTTTCTATATGAGAAAAGGTCTCCTCATAGTCAATATCCTCAACTTGAGAGTATCCCTTGGCCACAAATATGGCCTTATACTTCTCTATGCTTCTGTCTGCTACTAGCTTCACCTTGAATATCCATCTCGAACCCACTCTTGATTTATATGATGGTATTGGGACCACTTCCCAAACGTTGTTCTTTACAATGGATTGTATTCCTCCACCATTGCATCAACCCATATAGGTTGCTCTATTTCTTCCTCGAAATAGGATGGCTTAGTCTCTATAAGCTCAGCCATAAGAGCCATGTAGCCAGTGTACCTCTCAGGTGACCTCGTTTGCCTGTGCAAATTTTAAGGAGCTCCCACATTCTCCCTAGCATCCTGCACAAGTATATCAGCTTCTTTGGTTCTTTTTCTACCTTCTTTGGATGGTTTTTCTTGAGTGAATGTCTCCGCTCTCTGCTCCTCAATATTTTTGTTGCTCCACAACTTCATGAGGCTTCTCCTTTGGAGCTAAAAGCTCTTGTTTTGGTGGGATCTAAAAATCCCTCTCAAGAGAGCACCACATCGTGTTCTCCTCATTAAACTTTACATCCCTTCACACAACTATCATTATGAGGGATGGAAAGTACACACGATAGTTGTGGGGAGTTTCTGTGTAACCCATAAACACAACGTATTTGTTTTTTTATTTTTACAACCATGGAAGTGTAAGGACCAATGCTTGGAGGAGACATAGAATGGATTGACTGATAGTGAATAACTAAGGGAATAAGGTGACATGGAGGAAGCATGTGTATTAAAGAGGGTAAAATGGAATTTTAATCAAAATTCAATAATTAAGAAGTGGTGGATGAATAGAATGAAGGGGATTCTCATCACAATTCGTTGGTAATGAAAATTGGTATTAGTGAGGATGGAAACATAAGGGCGCAAGGAAAAGATTTCAAAAGGTTTCAAAGGTGTCAAGAGAATACCAAACATTTGTTCAAATAAGGGGATTTAATAATTGGAAAGAGATTGGAGAGAAGAATAGGTGGGGAGAATATGTCTAGAAATTTGGAAGAGAAAAAAGAAGTGATGGCACAAGGAGGTGAGCACGTTCAATTAGGTGGATCATGATTGACTAAAAGTAAGCCTTGGTTTGTAAGGTATTGATTAGCATATGGAGAGAGATATCATCACATAGAAAGAAGAGGAAGAAACACTTAATAATGTGTTCTAATTGTTTGAGCTAGAGGAATGTCAAGTAGTATACATGATATATCCTAAGAAAAGTGGACCCAGTCCAAACCAACCACCCTATGAATTTTAAAAGCCTAGAGGTAATCCCAACTTTTTATTCTACTTTTGACTTGAAAGCACCTTTTCTTAGTAGTTTGGGATATATTAGTAGTGAAAACAAAATGAAGGTGGGAATAAAAGTAGAAGTGGCATATGTTATGTTTGAATTTTAGTTCAAGTGGGGGAGAAGGCCTAATTATTCAAACATGTCCATAAGGTTTTATCTTGGTGAAAAACCCAACCAACGATATGGTTATAGTAGTTCTAAGAACTTTATGAAGGGTGATGGTGATGAAAAACTGCATCGATTCTTATGTGGATTCATTTGGAGGGTGAAAAGGATTGTAGTGCTAGTTTCTAAGTTGATAAAGTTCCTAACCACATTGAGAGGGAATCTTCTCTAATGGTGCATTAATTTCATATAGATTTATCCCTAGGGTGCAGCTAAGGCCTTAGACAAATTAAAGGTGATATTTATATCTAATTTATAGAGGCTAAACATTGAACAAAGAAAAATAACCAAGCTGAAGGAGATTAAACAAATGGTTGGAGAAAGTTCTCACGAGTATGATGAAAAATTACAAAACTTGATCAAAAAAATCTCCTATACTCTCCATGAAACTCAATAAAAAGTATGATCCATTCAAAGTTTGTTGCTCTTTAATAGTGTACCATTAATGCAATAGTCATGGGTGACGTAGAGGGGTGCCTTATCTTTGGCCATGAGGATAGAATCTTGTAGGGTGAACATCCATTTTACTAAAAAAATTCATGCTTGGTAGGATCTAAGAGAGAATTATGTAAGGAGTTCCTTCTAGGTAAAGGAAATTGGTATTAATATTGTTAAAGGGGGTGGCCTACACGGATACATTGGCAGTTATTGATGCAAGATCATAATTTCAACAATTTATTTCAAAAATTTGTGTTTTTCCTGAAAGTCTTAGAGATTTATAGAAGAAGTTGGTTTCCTTGTTGCCCTATAATTTTGTAGAATTTCTCATGGCCTTAGGAAAGTTTGGTAATTACTAGAGCTAAGTTAAGATATTGTTTGATTTTTTAAGGCATCCTAGTAATTAACGAGAAAAGTTGAGTCTTATGATTAGGATTACTTGTGGCATCCTATGTATTTTTCAAACTCCAATACGCCAAGGCAAATACGTGGAGGATATTTGGGGGAAATGTGATTGTCCATAAAATTTAGATCAGATTTTGGGACCTTGAATCTCTTTTCCTTTGACCCTACTAGTTCTTAGAGGTTTTATTTGGAGCAATTAGCATGAAAAAGCACAATATGCCCAAGAATATTAGTGTTGGAGCACCTATGGTTTGGGAGAAAGGATAAGGGGTTCTAGGAGTTAAGGGGTTTAAGGGTTTAGGAGCAAGCGGTTAAGGGTGCAGGGTAAAGGGTTATGGATTATGGCGTTTAGGCATTAGGGGGTCGAGGTATAGGGGGTTTAAGGGTTAAAGGTTAATTTGTTAGTGGTTAAGGGATTTAGGGTTAACGATTAACCATCAAGGGCATACATGTCAAGGGATTTAGGGGTTAAGTGCCTAAGGGTTATAATATTTAGGTCTCAGTAGGTTAATGGGTTAGGGGTTAATGAGTTTAGGGGCTAGGGGTTATCGGTTAAGGGTCAAGGTTTAAGAGGATATTGGATCAGGGTTTATGGGGTTCAATAATTATAAGTTAGGTGTTAAGGGTTAAGGGGTTAGAGGCTTTGGGTTTAAGGGATCAAGGGGTTAATTTGTTATGAGTTATGAGTGTAGGGGTTAAGGGATTGTGGCTTTTGGTTAAAAGGGATAGGGACTTTAGTGGTTATGGGTTAAGTGCGTATGGGTTATGATAATGTGGCCCTAATCCCCTTGTCACAAATATTGGGGGTTCACCTATCAATTTCTCTCATTGCCTTACCTATACTGTGTCTTGGAGCTATTAGATGTCATTTCATTGAGCTACAATGATAGGTGAGAGCTATACATAACTCACTAAAGGTGTATCAAGAGGCTATTATTCTATTGGCTACAGAATTTTACTCTTTTTATTTGTAACTTAGTGAAATGGAAAAGATGTGGAGACAATCTCCATTATTCTTATTTCACTGGGGCCATGTAAAATAAATGAAGCAAATAGTCTAAACCCCTTGGAGAAGGAAAGTTGAGAACAATAATTAGCATGAACAAACAAAGAATCCAATGAGTTAAGATTCTAGAGGGGTCTCCCTTTGTAAACAAGCATCCATAATCTTGTTAGAGTTAGTATGATTATTTACTAGAAGTTGAGTAGTCCTCACATCACCAACCACATCCAATAGAAAGGTACCAACCCCTCTAATAAAAATGATGTCTCTAAATAAGGTGTAGTTAATACCACTAATATCATCTTATGAATGTATTACAATATGATTTAGAAAGTACGTTTCCATACACGTGTGAAAGAAACAATCCATTTGGTTAGCAAAAAGAAGTATTTTTGAAGACATCAAGAAACCCCCTTGAAGGAGACAAGAAGGGTTTGAAACCATGGAAAAAAAGGCTTCATATATTGTCTATCACATGTCAAACCGAGTGAACAAACACATGCACATATATCATGTTGCTAAGAATGAAGTGTTTGGATTAGAGTTAAAGTTGTTATTTTAGTTTGTTGTCTTTTTTTGTCTTTTTTTATCTTTTAGAGTACGAATATTTCTGGTCTACTTTGCTGAGGCAGTTTGGCTTCAAATATTCAAGGAATATGTGAGCTAATATAAGACCATATTGTAATATTTGAAATAAAATGATGAACTAATTAACACAATTTATGGTGTTAGATTGATTGAGATGTTTATTTTTGGATGAATGGATTTACATCTATTTAGCCAATAAACAAAACTCATTAAGCATTGTTGCAAGTATTTTATTGACATGTTGAAGTGTCATTGAGACTTATAGGTATAATATTTAGACTTGTATGTTGTCACCTATCCGGGTGTGATGATATCTTGTGGAGGTAGGCAAAATTTCGATTTTTTTAACTCTTGGAAATATTCTATACGCTCTTGAGAGAATTTAAATATTTTAAATAAAATTATAAACACATGTACATTCATGCAATAATTACTAATTTATTTGGGGGTGACTCAAAAAATTGTAGCATGTTGGTTTGTTGAATTTATTAGTAAGTTAGGGTTTGATAAATGTGTAACCTTCAGTGGGATTTATTGCAGTTGTATGTGTTTTAGAGAAGCCAATTTGGAGTGGTGGTTATGTTTCCTTTATTGAATTTGATTTCTTTGGTTCTTCTTCTTGTGCATGCCCACTATGGTATCTTCTCGTTTGCAAATATTTTCTTATTTTTTACAGAAAAATTTATTGTTGCATCCTTGAAAAAGTTACACAATTGTCCTGATTTATCTTTGCAATACCTTGAGTTGTCTCGCTTCTTTCAATTGGGCTAGAATTTTCCACCTCAAGAGGGTTGTTGGTTGTTTTCTAACTAAATTGTTACAACATTTTTTCTTGTTTTATTTATTTATTTTTTCTTCAAGGATATGTTTCCTTTAAACTCTAGAAGAAGCATTGCAAGTGGCCTAATTATAGTAGTCATCAGAAGATGTCTGTGATCATGGGAAAGACAACCCTCGGAGGGTGAAATTTGGGTATGTTATACCTATGGAAAAATTTGGCTAACATCCAATTAGATATGTCATATGAGTTCATAGTTAGGAGATCGCAGACCATACTGTTGCACATAAAAATTCACTACTCCTCAAATATCAGGGTAAGTGCAAGAGTATTTAGTGAATATTGTTTAGTCACATGATACAACTATCCCACAACCCTAGAGTAGAGAAACCAACATGGAACAACAAACTTAAAATCAATCGATGCACTCATTTTCATGGGAATTTCATGAACATTTTGATTTTCTTATATAATGCACTTTTACCCACATTTGGAGATCACACGAAAATGGTATTCATAATAAAGTTTTATGGGTGAAGCAATTCATTTTTCCTGCAAGATCAAGTTACGTAGCTATAATGTCTCGTGTTTTTTTGTACATTCAACCAGAAACATATCTTATAGGAATTTTGAAGGAAATCCCACTCAAATTATCAGAGAATCTCCAAGTGATCTCATTAAAAAAGTATATTTCTCCTTATATGTTGATTATTCTTTCTCTTCACTGTGTTTTATAGATAAATTCATTTCAATTCATTCATATCAGATATACTCTAGCTGCTGGTTCCAATTTAAAGTTCGAGTTCTCAACATTATTTATTGTTATATATTTGGAAAGTGCTTGTGGTTTGAAGAGGTTGCAAGAGATGGGAATCTCAAATAGTTGTTGATCGGGCTAATGAAATTTTTATAGGTAGAATGTGCGGCTTAAATCCCCAATGTCTCAAAGTTGGCTGTGCATTCAGGAGCTAGAATGATCATCCTTCACCCACATTTATCATGAGCGCAATCAACTAGCAGATAATCTCTCCTAGGAGGCATTCAAGTATCCAGCTGATGAATTATCAATAAGATCAAGGTTGTGGCACACCCAAAAAAAAGGAAACTCACAAAATTTAAGCTAAAAACAACCCCTACTCCTGAAGCTGACAACTTGTCTCCCTCAAGGACCACTGCCTTTTCCTTCATCAGGAAATGCTTCCTCAACAAGTCACTCAACTGCATCGTTTCTATACCCCCAACAATCTATTTATGTTATTGTGCCCATAACATTTTTCGAATAATCTGATGTTTCATATCGGTGAATGTCAAATGTCAATTTACTATTTGAAAACAAAATTTGCATCCCTTGTACCTAATGATCCTTCTTCGTTGAATATTTTCTTGAATGGCATTTTTTTTACTAATTTTTATCATTTAATGATTTCTTATATGTCAAGATTCTTCTCTATTTCATGCCTTACAACGTTTCCTTTGCAACATCTAGTGTAATTGCTAGTTTAAATTTTTTCACATATTTAAAAAAATAAACAATTTTAGTTCATGGAATGTAACTCAATTGACAATCACCTTGTTATGAAGTATTATGTTAAAACATGACATTCAAAGTTCAAATCCCCTTGAGTGGCCAACCAAAAAATAATATATTTTTTATCTATTTATTTATTATATTTTTAGAATGTGGTTCAATGAAAAAAGAAATAAATATAATAAAAAGGAAATAAATTAAATTTTATGTGGCTTGAATATCTATTTTCAAAAATAAAAAATATAGTTATCCATTATCCACTCATGGAATTTAAATGGAATAAGGTAGCTGGGATAAAGTTGATGGCATTGGAGTTGGTAGTTTAAGACTATCACAAGGGCATCCAAGACAACCATGACCTGATTGAAGAAGTGGAAAACAAGCTGGTAGTCCACATTGAGGAATATATCAATTCATTTTCGACTAAACCAGATATATAACCGTGGCTCTCTCCACTCATAGTATTTCATTGAGATTGTGTTAGGTATCTGTTATTAACCTATGCCTATGTATATTTAAATGGATACTATATTGATAGTCCAAAAATGAGGCATTTTGGATTGTCTATAGTTTGTACTAGTTTTGAAAAACAACTAGCAACAATTAATCTCTTTGGCTGCAAAAATTATTCTACTTGTTGTGTTGGGGAGTTTCTCTCGGGAAATTTATGGATAACCCGACATATTTTGTATATACTTATTGTGCAGAACCTTTATAAATCTACCTTTCAAATCAGCGTCAACCCAATGCAACAACATTTTCCCCACAAAAAGCACAAGATCAAGCCAACATGTGTGTTGTGTGCATTTAAAGAGATGGATAGGTAGGTTTACCCTTACGAGAACATGGCACCTTAAAATCCGACCACAATTGGTGAGTGCAAGCATTTGCGAAATGGCATCATGAGAGGAGCCTTTTCCAAACGAGATTATTCATTTACATTACAATATATACAACATGTAGTTAGCGTTCCATCCATGTTAGCACACACACCTGATGGTATCAGTCCTTAAACGGGTACAAAAAAAATGGTTTTATATATTCACATACGGGACAGTCACAAGATGTCAACAAAATCACATACTTATCGAAATCCTCAACTAGGAATATGCTAAATTGCTTCAAAATGTGCTTGTAACTAGGTAGGCATCAAAGACAATCATTGCAATGGGTTAAGGGGATCTAAGAGAGAATTATGTAAGGAGTTCCTTCTAGGTAAAGGACATTGGTATTACTATTGTTAAAGGGGGTTACCTACAAGGATACATTGGTAGCTATTGATGCAAGAGCATAATTTCAACAATTTATTTCAAAATTTATATTTTTCCTCTAGAAGGTCTTAGAGATTTATAGAAGAGGAAGTTGGTTTCCTTTTTCCCCTATAATTTTGTAGAATTTCTAATTTCATATTTTGGATAGGAAATTTTAGTAATTTTAGGCATAAGTTAAGATGTTGTTTGATTTTTAAGGCCTCCTAGTCATTAGGAAAGTTGATTCTTATGATTAGGATTACTTGTGGCATCCTATGTGTTTTTCAAACTCCAATACACCAAGGCAAATATGTGGAGGGAATTTGGGAGAAGTGTGATTGTCCATAAAATGTAGATCAGATTTGGGGAACTTGTAGCTCTTTTCCTTGGACCCTAATAGTTCTTAGAGGTTGTATTTGGAGTGGTTAGCAGGAAAAATAATAATATGCCAAAGAATATTAGTGTTGGAGCACCTGTGGTTTGGGAGAAAGGATAAGGGGTTCTAGGAGTTAAGGGGTTTAAGGTTTTAGGAGAAAGGGGTTAAGGGTAAAGGGTAAACGGTTAGGGATTATGGGATTTAGAGGTTAAGGGGTTAAGGTATAGGGGGTTTAAGGGATTCAGGGGTTAAATATTAACCATCAATGGATTACATGTCAGAGGATTTAGGGGTTAAGTGCCTAAGGGTTATGGTATTTAGGTGTCAACGAGTTAAGGGGTTAGGGGTTAATGAGTTTAAGTGTTAGGGGTTATGGGTTAAGGGTCAAGGTTTAAGAGGATATGGGATTAGTGTGTATGGAGTTCAAGGATTCTAAGTTAGGGGTTAGGGGTTAGTGGCTTTGGCTTTAAGGGATCAAGGGGTTAATTTGTTATGAGTTATCGGTGTAGGGGTTAAGGGATTGTAGCTTTGGGGTTAAAGGGATAGGTATTTTAGTGGTTAGGGGTTAAGTGCGTATCGGTTGTGATAATGTGGCCCCTAATCCCCTTGTCAAAACTATTGGGGTTTCCCCTATAAATTTCTCTCATTGCCTTACTTATAGGTCCCCTAGCCCCTATGCCATAAGGCTCTAAGGCTCCTTCTCATTCTCTAATGTTAGGATTATAGATCTCAGTAAACCATGCTCGAACCTCTCACTTCTACCCATCCATGCTACCCTTATGTCCCCTTGCCCCGTTAAATACACCAAAAGATCCCCCCCCCCCCAAAATTCATGATAATTGAACATTTGGAGGCAATAATCTAACAACAACTTCACCACTAGTCCATTTATAATGGTGTCTTGGAGCTATTAGATGTCCTTTCATTGAGCTACAGTGATATGTGAGAGCTATGCATAGCTCACTAAAGGTGTATCAAGAGGCTATTAGTCTATTGGCTATATAATTTGACTCTTTTTATTTGTAACTTAGCGAAATGGAAAAGATGTGGAGACAATCTCCATTCATCTTCTTTCACGGGGCCATGTAAAATAAATGAAGCAAATAGTCTCAACCCCTTGGAGAAGGAAAGTTGAGAACAATAATTAGCATGAACAAACAAAGAATCCAATGAGTTAAGTTTAGAGGTGTCTCCCTTTGTAAACAAGCATCCATAAGCTTGTTAGATTTAGTATGAATCTTTACTAGAGGTTGAGTAGTCTTCACATCACCAACCACATCCAATTGAAAGGTACCAACCCCTACAATAAAAATGATGTCTCAAAATAAGGTGTAGTTAATATCAATAATATCACCTTATGAATCTATTAAAATATGATTTCGAAAGTATGTTTCCATAAATGTGTGAAAGAAACAATCCATTTGGTTAGAAAAAGGAAGTCTTTTTTAAGACCTCAAGAAATCCCCTTGAAGGAGACAAGAAGGGTTTGAAACCATATAATACAAGTTGATCTATGAACCCTATTTATTATGTGTTATATGCATGTATTTGTTCACTCGGTTTGAAATGTGATAGACAATATATGAAGCCTTATTTTCCACATATCATCTTCATTAGATATCATGTTGCTAAGAATGAAGTGTTTGGATTAGAGTTAGAGTTCCTATTTTAGTTTGTTGTATTTTTTTTTTCTTTTAGAGTACAGATATTTCTAGTCTACTGTGCTAAGGTAGTTTGGCTTTCAAATATTCAAGGAATATGTGAGCTAATATAATACCATATTGTAATATTTTAAATTACATGATGACCTATTTAGCACAATTTATGGTGTTGGGTTGATTGAGATGTTTATTTTTGGATGGATCGATGTACATCTCTTTAGCCAATAGACAAAACTCATTAAGCATTGTTGCAAGTATGTTATTGACATGTTGAAGTGCCATTAAGACTTAGAAGTAGAATATTTAGACTTGTATGTTGTCACCTATCCGGGTGTGATGATACCTTGTGGAGGTTGGCAAAATTTCAATTGTTTTAACTCTTGGATATATTCGATACACTCTTGAGAGAATTTCAACCTTTTAGATAAAATTACAAACAAATGTACATTCATGCAATAATTACTAATTGATTTGGGGGTGACTTAATAAATTGCAGCATGTTGGCTTGTTGAATTTGTTAGTAAGTTAATTAGGGCTTGATAAATTTGTAAGCTTCAGTGGGATTTATTGTGGTTGTATGTGTTTTAGAGAAGCGAGTTTGGAGTGGTGGTTGTGATTCCTTTATTGAATTTGATTTCTTTGGTTCTTATTCTTGTGCTTGCCCACTGTTGTATCTTCTCGTTTGCAAATAATTTCTTATTATGTACAGAAAAAGTTCTTGTTGCATCCTTGAAAAAGTTGCGCAATTGTCTTGATTTATCTCTATAATACCATGAGTTTTCTTGCTTCTTTCAATTGGGCTAGAATTTTCCACCTCAAGAGGGTTGTTAGTTGTTTTCTAACTAAATTGTTAAAACATTTTTTCTTTTATTTATTTATTTATTTATTTTTTCTTCAAGGAGGTGTTTCCTTTAAACTCTAGAAGAAGCATTGCAAGTGGCCTGATTATAGTTGTCATCAGAAGCTGTTTGTGATCATGGGCAAGATAACCCTCAGAGGGTGAAAATTGGGTATGTTATACCTATGGAAAACTTTGGCTAAAATCCAATTAGATATGTTATACATAGTTCACAACTAGGAGATCGCAGACCATACAATTGCACATAAAAATGCACTACTCCTCAAATATCAAGGTAAGTGCAAGATTATTTATTGAATATAGTTTAGTCACATGATACAACTATCCCACAACTCTACAGTAGAGAGGCCAACATGGAACAACAAACTTAAAATCGATCGATGCACTCACTTTCATGGGAATTTCATGAACATTTTTATTTTCTTATATAATGCACTTTACCCACATCTTGAGATCACACAAAAATGGTATTCATAATAAATTTTTTTGGGTGAAGTAATGCATTTTTCCTGCAAGATTAAGTTACGTAGCTTTAATGTCTTGTGTTTTTTTTGTACATCTGACTGGAAACATACCTTGCAGGAATTTTGAAGGAAATCCCACTCAAATTATCAGAGAATCTCCATGTGATCTCATTAAAAAAGTATGTTTCTCCTTATATGTTGATTATTCTTGCTCTTCACTCTGTTTTGTATATAAATTCATTTAAATTCATTCATATCAGATATACTCAGGCTCTTGGTTCCAATTTAAAGGTCGAGTTATCATCATTGTTTTTTTTTCTTTAGATGGAAATTTCTTGTGGTAATTTGAGGAGTTTGCAAGAGACGGGAATCTCAAATATTTGTTGATCGGGCTAATGCAAGTTTTATAAGTAAAATGTGCGGGTTCAATCCCTGATGTCTCAAATTTGGCCGCGCATTCAAGAGCTATAATGGTCATCCTTCACCCACATTTATCATGAGCTCAATCAACTAGCAGATAATCTCTGCGAGGAGGCATTCAATTAGTAGCCAACTGATGAATTATCAACAAGATCAAGGTTGTGGCACACCCAAAAAAAGGCAACTCGCAAAATTTAAGCTAACAATAACCCCTACCCATGACGCTGACAACTTGTCTCCCTCAAGGACCACTACATTCTCCTTCATCAGGCAATACTTCCTCAACAACTCACTCAACTGCATCATTTCTATACCCCCAACAATCTATTTATGTTATTGTGCCCATAACATTTTTCGAATAATCTGATGTTTCATAGGTGAATGTCGAATGCCAATTTACTATTTGAAAACGAAATTTTCATCCCTTGTACCTAATTAGCCTTCTTCATTGAATATTTTTTTGAATGGTGTTTTGTTTAATAATTTTTATCATTCAATGATTTATTATATGCTAATATTCTTCTCTATTTCATGCCTTATAATGTTTTCGTTGCAACATCTGGTGCAATTGCTAGTTTAAATTTTTGCATATATTTAAAAAAATAAACAATTTTAGTTCATGGAATGTAACTCAATTGACAATCACTTTGTTATGAAGTTATATTATGTTAAAATATGAGATTCAAAGTTCAAATCCCCTTGAGTGGCCAACAAAAAAATAATATTTTTTTTATCTATTTATTTATTATATTTTTAGAATGTGGCTTTAATGAAAAAAGAAAAAAATTATAACATAAAAGAAATAAATATCATGGTATGATCAAATTTCATGTGGTTTGAATATCTATTTTTAAAAGTAAAAAAATATAATTATCCACTATCCACTCATGGATATTTCAATCCAAACTTCCTAATGCTAATGATTTTGTCTTAATTCCTAACTATCTTAAATGGGTTTCGTCTTAATTATCATTGTCTTAAGTCGCCATTGTCTTAAATATAAGTTTTGTCTTAAATATTTTTGTCTCAAAGTGTTTTTGTCTTAAATATTTTTGTCTCAAATTGCTTTTGTCTTAATTTTTTTTTTTTTGTCTCAAAGTGCTTTTGTCTTAAATATAAAGTTTTGTCTTAAAATGTTTTTGTCTCAAACTATTTTTGTCTTAAATATAAAGTTGTCTTAAAATACTTTTGTCTTAAATTTTTTTGTCTTAATTTTCTTTATCTCAAATTGTTTTTATCTTAAATTTTTTTGTCTCAAATCGTTTTTGTCTTAAATATAAAGGTTTGTCTCAAACTATTTTTATCTTACACTATTTTTGTCTTAAATTTTATCTTTAAGACAATTCAGTTGATATTAAATTTTAGTATAAAATAACTAAAATAAAAAGTAACTTTTTAAGACAAAAGATTTCTTTTGTCTTAAAAAAATGTCTTAAAACAACCCACATGTAGTAGTCATACTATTGTTTTTAAGCGGTAGATAAATTTATTGTTGTTGTTATTGAGGATGATGATTAATGTCTATTAAGATTGATATGGTATATTATATCTTAAAAAGGTAAGATATTATTAAGATTTTTTCAGAATTTATCTTTATGTTTGAAAAGTATTAAGAGAAGCTCTTCAAGATTATCATAATTTTGCTAACTTAAAACGTCAATAAAGCTCTAGTAGTGTGATATATATTTTGAAAATTAGATTGAATGTGATTATAAGATGGTCAATCTAAGGGAAAGTTTTTTTATCTTCAACCCTTTTATTGTTACAAATGTCACCAACTCTTTCATCCTATAATGTTTTTGGAATTCACCAACTCCAAGTTTCACTATGAAACTTATCAAAATTTGTTCTTATTTAGCAATATCCATTTTCTTCTTAACATTACTCAAGACACAAAAATACTTTTGATAATCGAGATTGGGTTGATCACCCCTTATAATATCTTAGTTTCTTTGTTCCCTCCAAGTCTTTATCACCCAACACTTTATCCTTACATTTTGAAGTAATAATATTTTGAATATTATGCTTATTGTGTAAAATAATCGCTTCCTTTATCCCACAATGGTCAAGACAAGGTTGGGAATCCTTATGTCATTCCCACATGAGCAGAAAGTGAGGGGTTTTGCTAGAGTTAGAAGGAATTTAAGAAACCTTTTGGCTTCCATGTTGTCTAACACTTTTTTTATATATCATATACCTAGTCACAACCATGCTTACAATGGGGGAAATTATTTCTTCAAATACGAGGATAGGATAGTGAATTTTTCTTTTAATCATGATATTGTAGGTTATAAACTTCTTTTGAAAATAGTTTTTCTTCCTCCGGGACTCTTCATAGATATTGTAACCGAAAACTCACGTCCATTTAAAATAATATGATTAATGTGAGTCTCAAAAAGGAGTTTATTTTTATCCTGTATCTAAAGATCTGCGGACTTACAATTCCTTTAAATTCCATAGTAAGTTTTTTATCCTCCATTTTTCCTTTTCCCAAACATATAATTCAATTGAGCTTATTACAAATATCGATTCCAAGATATTTGTATGAGGGAACTTCATGCACATATTTGTTGCCATATATATATAAAATTATCAATTGTGGTATTTTTGGATATAATTATCATGATTTCAGTTTTGTCAATGTTAATAGTCATACCCATCTTGGAGCAAAAATCTTGGAGGATTCTTAGTTTCTTTCCAAGATCGTAATGACTCTTCACCAAGGGAACAATATCATCATCATAAAGGAGGAAAAATATGCATATACCAGTCAGGAAGGGATTAATACATCTTGCATCTTCCAAACAACCTTCTAGCTTATTAATGTATGGAAACAATGGTAGGGGATAAACGACACCCTTGCTTGACTTTGATATTGCATTTAAATTATTTCAGCCAAAACACCTTGGTCCTAAATTTTGAAAATACATTCGATCAAGTATTAAGAGTTTCCTTTGAATTTACTAGTTAAAGCAAGGTGTTCATCTAGCCAACAAGGATTAGGATTTGCATCAATGTTTAGAAGAATAGGTTGGTTAGTTGTGGTGTTAGCATTAAAGTGTCCTAACATGAGTATATTACCTTTAGTACTTATACTATGAATATCTTGTTTCGGGGTATTATAATAGCAATTTTTATCTATATTATTTTTCTTGTAAAAGATAGAGTTAATATGTGCAAAATAACAAATTGTGATATAAATCTTCCTAGCATCAATGTTATATATTTTGATTCAAATGTACCAATTGAGTGTCTATATTATGAAGCCAAGTTTGAGGAAAAACATTCTTTTTTATATAACAAGTTACTCCTCCAATCCCTTCATGACAGGATTTCTTGTTTCAGGCTGATGAATCGATCTATGAGAGGGACCTTGGTCTCATCATGCTTCCACATTGCTACTAAAAAATTATTATTAATTTCACTCAAAATATTACTTAATATAAGACATTTACGTCATGGAAAGATAGAAATTTATAAATAAAGATATGGCGTGTTCCAATTTCTTATTTATTATTCTTATTTTGGTCCCTATCCCTAATAATTTCTTACCTATTTCTTATTACTTCTCATTTTCCTTTTTTTTCTGGTTTCCTTTACCCTTTCAACCTCCTTCCTTAATTTGGCTTGGTCTATTGATATGAGGTCTTCATTCATAAAGATTGATGCCCCTTTAAACTTGGACATTTATGAAGTATGCAAAATTTATGGTCACTGTTGCTTATTCTCACACGAATCAATTTATCTTTATTCTCAAGTATCTTTCTCAACCTTCTTGCTTTTATGAGATAAGTTATTTAAATTTTTCACTTATTTCTTAGTTCTTATTTGATTGTTTCTAGCATATCCTCATATTTATACTCTTTTATACCCACAATTATAAGATCCAAGGTTCTTTTATTGGGCTCAAGATATGACTCAATTAGCATATTCATTTCCTCTTTGATGGGCTTGATGTATAATTTATTTTATGTACTACATAATACCAAGTTGTTATTTAATTTTTCTTTTAACTTTTTAATCTTATCTATCAAAGTGAAATTTTCTTCAATCATTGCTTATTTCTGATTTTCCATTTTTGTAGCCTATTTTCCATTTTTTTCAAATGAGTTTCAAACCCTAATATTTTATTCTCTAACAATTTTAATTTGTTATCGAACATTGTGGTTGATTATATCTTCTTTTACTCTTCTCTTTCTTCTCTCCCACCTTTTTCTAATTAATCATCCTAATCTTAAAGACTTATTAATCAAGTGTTCGGTTTGCATATTGAAGGAAGATTACATAGGCATACTTAATTTTTTCAATTGATAGAGTTGTCAAATGCTATGTTACTCATTGGGAATGCAAGCAAGTAAGTAGTGAGCCAAATTTGAAAGAGGGTATATTGGGTTTTTCTTGTTCACATTCAATTGGATAACAAACAATAGGTGAAGACGCATGAACACAACCTAATTTTTATTGTGGAGAAACCATTTAATTTTATATGACAGAGCATGTGTGTTGATGAAATAGTGATAGGCCTACATTCCCAAATCAATGTAAGTGGATGCTCAAAAAGGAAATAAGTTCAAATGGAAATGTTAAAAAGCATAATGTTAAAAAGCATAATGCAAAGTTTGTTGTGAAAATAAATTTTTGTGTTGATGGGATATGTTTTAGTGAGACCTTTTTCTTAGTTTCCAAGTTAATATCTATTACATTATTATTATTTGTAATATTGAGATGGAACAAATAGATGTAAAAATAACATTCCTACATGGTGACTCGAAGGAGGAGGCCTAAATGAGACAACTAAATAAATATTTCAAAAAAGGTGAAAAGTTGGTCATTTACAAATTAAAATTAAAAAATTCTTTATGTGGTCTCAAATAGTTTCTAAGAATTCCACACCAAAAGTATGATTCTATAGTGTTGAGAATAGGATTTATGAGTTCCAAATAATATCATTGTCTATTACAAACAAGACGATGTTCATTGTATTTTTATCATCCTATATGTAAATGAATACATTATTATTTGGTAACAATAAGAATGTGATTCATGATTTATAGTTAACTCCCAATACAATTTGACATAGAGAAAATGAACACTAAAAAATATACCTTAATTATGGAGATCATGAGAGAAAGCAAATAAAAATATTAGGTTGAGCCGAAGTAAGCATGTAAACACTATACTACAATGTTTTCACATGGAAAATTGTAAACCATTAATTTTTTCAATTATGTGAAAATTGAGATTTTAGTTGAGTAATGTTTGATAATACCCATATACATTGACGGTATGGCTCTTTTTTCCTTATGTTAGTGCAATTGATAATTTTATATATGTTATAACGAGAAAAGATATCGCTCTACTAGGGTTTTAGGTGGGTTCAACCACTTGCAGAAGATTCAGTAGTAGCATGTGGGTGGATTTTCACTCGACGAATCCCGGCCTCGAGGTCATATGAGACACTGTCATCCTTTATCGTGGTCACCTCATGAGTTCCCCCTCGAGATGAGGAAGAAGTCCCTCCTCGTTTAGTCATGCCATCATTGGAGCACAAGGGAATGAGATGATTCACAAGTCCATCTATAATAGGGAAAGAATAGAAATAAACATCTGCAATGGGATCCCAATGGAAATAAAGGAACTGAGGGAAATGCCTACCTAAAGCTACCCAGAATCCAAAATATGTGATTCGAAAAAATTGGTTGGAAAAAAACCAGAAAATTCATAAAATATCATGCCCTCATATGAAAATTCATGGGGATCTGCCTGAAAGAGAAATATATCATCCAATGGAGCTAAGCGAGATGGAACCTTAGTGGGAAAATCAAACTTAGGATAAGAGAAAAAATATTATTTACAGTTATTTTTGCAGACCTATTAGATCATAAAAAAAAGTCTTTGAAAATGGGTCGTACTTCATGAAAGATGCAAGATTATTCATTCGATCCTTGGAAGAATGTTACAATCTGGTAAAACAAAAATTCCTGGTATCTCTAGTGTGGTTTGACTCTTCTCGACTCCCGAGGACTTTTGGGAACCAGATATTATAAAAGGGATCAAAAATTTTGTAGGACGATTTTTGAAAATATTGAAGTTCATGAAGAGATGATGACATACAACTTACACCTAGATCTGTGTTCATATGAATATCTCTCCAGCACTTCCTAAATCAATCGATCTGGAATATCATGACATGATCTCGACCCAACTTTTGGATTATGAACATGTACCCTTCAAATGCCACAGATGCCATGAATATGGCCATTTTTTGATCGAGGAGGATCTTGCATTAGTACATATCGATAATGAAGTCTAATTTAGTCTTCATTTCTTCAGTGTTTCAGATGAAGGAGGAAGTCTTCGTTTTGATTCATGGTGCAATGTCTGTTTTTGGGTGGTAAATTGTATGTCATGGTGATTAAACATGTTTATGGTGAAAGTGGGTCCTAAGCCTAAGTGACTAGACTACATGAAGTAAACCTATGTAATGGTCTTAAATCCTATGGTGGAGACCTGTGCTGAGTGGTAAAAATGCTATAGTATGAAGCCTAAGTCCTAACCTAAAGACTTAAGACATAGCGCTAATGCAATGTTTCAATACTATGGTCAAAACCCATTATAGAAACCCTTTTCGAACTCTGTAATAAAACTATATTACAAACCATATTGTATGTTATAAAATAGCTAACCGCGTGGGGAGCTTGACCGTAGTAGATTCTGACTGCAAACATGTGAACATCAGAGGAGTCAGCAATTTGAACAGTCAGGAATTAAGTGCGCAGTTTTGTTGGACGTTAATTTTTGTTTAACCGCCATACAGTTTTCACATGGAGTAGTTACATATGCCGCTCAGAACTGCCAGAGCCTGACCGCTAGGTGGTAGACAACCACTTGACCGCAGCCCGGTCACATGTAGTCCGTTTCAACGCTCTGCCATTTAGCAGACCGTCAGGGTTATTTATATCCTATGTTTTTTTTTTGGGTTTTTAATTGTTATGCGCAGTTGTAAAATTCAACCACCATGTAACTAATCACTAAGGTGCTTCAATACTGTTGCACCGAGGGGTCTATCACATTAATTAATTCAACCAATTTTCCATATTTAGCCCAAGGAGGTCGAGAATGAACCAGAAATGTATTATAAAACCACCTTTCCACATGATGGAGAAAAATAGAGTTTTTCTGGAGGCTATCATTCAGATTCTGTAAGAGATATGAAGTTTTGTCTCAGGTGTATCTTGGTCGCCGAGAGGGGGAATTGGGCACAGAGACAGGCGTTGGAAAGCTAAGAAAGAGAGATTTTTATTGACAAGAGCATAGGTTCCTATGAGCACATTCATTCTGGTGTATTTCTGTGTAAATACTTCCTTGGATCAATCCTTAATAAAGCAGATGCCCATCTTCAAAGTGGACCTGGAGACGTAGTCCACCAGGAACGAACTCTACAGTAATCAATGTTTGTTGTCTTCTATCTCTATTCTTTTCTGAAAATTCATGTTGAAAATGTTTCTTTAGTTTTTTTTTTAATTCATAAAATCAATTTCTTTCCTTTAGTCTTCCACACTAAGAAATCGAGTTAAAAATCAATTCACTATTGGAAAATATTTAGTTGTACTTCAGTATTATTTCAGATCTATATCAGATCAAATATTTTTGTATCAAAGCAGGTTGTGTTGTCAGATTTTTTCTAGTTAATTTTAACCAGGTCTAGGTTGCAACATGGAGAAGGAACACTCGAGGAGATAGACTCAAAAGTTGGAAAGTGGAAAGTCGCTCATCAATCTACAATGGGAGGAACCGATTAAAGTAAAACTCCTGAAGTGAAGTTCATGGGTGAAGAATAGACTCAACAAATTTTCTTGAACATGCAGTGGATGTTGGGAGAACTCTATGAATATAAGAAGGTGAGAGATGCAGATTCTTCTTCGAAGGCATTGAAGAAGGACAAGGGAAAAGGAGAAGCTGATAAACCTCCTTCTCCTCCATCATCTTCATCATCTTCATCATCATCATCATCTTCTTCTTCTAGTTTAGATTTTGAAATAGAAAAGAAACCTGAGAAACCATCTCTTTTGAAAATTGATGTAAAATTTGAACTACCTATTTATGATGGAAAAATGAATCCTGAGAAGCTAGATAACTGGATTAAACAGTTAGAAGTGTATTGTAGAATTGAGAACATTTTTGATGAAAGAAAAAAATTTTATTTAGATACACTTAGAATGGGGGGAACAACTTTAATCTGGTGGGAAAGTAAAACTCAAGTAGATTTAAAGCAGAAAGGTAAAGTCATCTCTTCATGGTCTAAGTTTTTAAAAGCTTTCAAAAAACAATTCTATCCTTTGGGATACACATAGCAAGCTATTATTGATTGGTAGTATTTCAGTCAAGGTAAAGGGAAGGATGTTCAAGAGTTTACTCAGGAGTTCAGGAATAAATATTTGGCGCTTGGTATTCCATTGGATACACATGAAAATTTATTAAAGTACTTTGGCAGTTTACATTCATATTTACAGGACATGTTATTGATGTTTAATCCTAATGAATTTGATGAAGTATGTGTTCAAGCCATACATATTGAATCAGGTGGCATATTGTTCAAGTTTTGATAGAAATCATCCAAACAGTTGGAAATAAAGGATTCCAAAGACAAAAAGAGGAAGAGTAGTTCGAAGGGAAAGAAAAAAATGACAGCTCATAGAGAAGGTGAAAGACCTAATTGTACTCACTTCCAGAGGATCGGACATGATGAAGCCAGATGTTGGAAAATTCACCCATAACTCAAACCAAATAAGTTCTAGAAAAATAAAGGTGAAAAAAGGCTAATGTAGCAATCCAAGAAGATTTGGGCTCCAATTCATGTGATGAAAGGAAAATAACCGCAATGGTTTCGACAGGTAAAATTTCTAACACTAGTTCAAGTTCTAGTACTTTTTCATATTCTTCAAACATAAATCATCAGGATGAGGATAAAAGAGTTGAGTTATTTCACATAAGGGTAACTTCAAATCACACAAAAATAGACACTTTGTTTGATAGTGGATCAGAAGTAAATTTAATATCTCAAGAATTAGTTAAGAAATTGGGTTTGGAGACACAGAATCATTCAAGACCATATCCACTAGGTTGGCTAAAAGAAAAGACTTAGATTATTGTCACAAAGCAGTGTGTTTAAAATTTCCATCACAGCGAATTACATTGATGAAGTGGATTTAGATGTGATTCCATTAGAAATATGTGGAGTAGTGCTAGGAAGTCCTTATCTCTATGATCATGATGTTGTGTTTCATAGGAAAGAGCATAAATATCATCTTAAGAAAGATCGAATTGAATACATTGTGAGGGCACATAAAATCAAAACACACTTGGATTTAGTAACTGCTAATTAGATGAAGATAATAATAAGTTCAAGTGAGAGATATGTACTCATGGTTGTAAAATAACAACATAAGGATCAACATGATTCCTTTTCAGGATGTGAATCTCATCTTAAAGATAGTTTGGTTAAAGTGGTAGATTCTTTGCAAAATATATTTAAAGAACCAAAACATATGCATGCTAAATGGGAAATACAACATGAGATACAATTGATGACTGATGCCTCTCTTCCTAATTTCGGAATGTATCACATGTCAATTATAGAGAACGAAGAAATAAAGAAAAAATCCAACAGTCGGTTGAAAAAGGTTTCATTCGACTCAGTTCATCTCCATGTGGTTCACCCATAATTTTGGTTCCTAAGAAAGACGAGACATGGAGAATTTATGTCGACTTTAGGGCCTTAAACAAAATCACAATCAAGAAGATGTATCTTCTTCCTAGGATAGATGATTTACTTGACCATTTCAAAAAAATTGTCTATTTAACTAAGTTGGATTTGCGTAGTGGGTATCATCAAATTCACATCGCAGAAAATTACATCTGGAAAACTGCATTTAAAACTAGGTAGGGACTATTTCAATGGTTAGTGATTCCTTTTGGTTTGTCTAATGCTCCAAAAAATTTGATGTGGGTTATGAATTTTGTATTACATCCATACATTGATAAATTTGTCATAATCTACTTAGATGATATCCTGATTTTTCGTTCCAATATGGAAGAGCATATTAGGCATGCTAAACAGGTCTTTGAAGTGTTGCAAAGGGAAAAATTATACCTTAAACTGTCCAAATGTGAGTCTAGGAAAACTTCATTGATGTATCTTGGTTACATAGTTGGAGGTGGTCATTTGAAAATAGATCTAGCTAAAATCGAAGTGATTTTTAAGTGGCCAAGACCACAGAATGTGACTAAAGTTAGGAGTTTTCTAGGTGAAGTTCAATATTGGAGAAAATCATTTCTCAATTTTCTTTGCTTACATCACCATTACATTCTTTAACAGGTTCTAAATTTTCCTTTCAGTGGGGAAGGAAACAACAAAAATATTTTCATACACTTCAGCATAAAATTTTCACAACACCAATCTTAGCTTTACCATATCTTCAACAGCCATTCGAAATTGAAACAGATGCTAGTGGTTATGCAATGGGTGCATTTTTACTTCAAAAAGAGAAACCTATTTGTTTTCATTCAGAAACATTTTCTAAGGCAGTTGCAAATTATCCGACATATGATAAAGAACTGTTTTCTTTGGTTGAAAGTGTAAAGAAATGGAAACACTACTTAACGGATAAGGAAACAGTGATTCACATAGATAATTAGCCGCTTCAGTACCTTCAGTCGCAGAATAAGTTGCAACAACCTCGCCATTACATATGGATGCAATTTCTTCAGCAATTTCACTTAGTAATTAAATACAAGAAATATGTAACAAACAAAGTAGATGATATGTTGTCTAGACCATATTTGAATTCTTCAGTAGTGCTGCAGAATAGTTCTTTAAAAATTGAAAGTTATTTAGAACAATAAAGTACAGATCTTGATTTAAAATATATTTATGAATCACTAACTCATGGTACTCAGGTGGAAGAAGTCAATTTTCATGTTCATGACATGTTGTTATATCATCTAGGTAAGTTGTGCATACTACAGACAAAAAGGGCACATGTTATTCAGAAATCACATTCTTCTCACATTTCAGGACATTTTGGCATAAGCAATACAATGGTGAAAATTCAAATTTATTGCTACTGGCCTCACATGTATGAAACAATTGTTAAGTAAATTAAAGGATGTGTTATGTGTTTGACAAGAAAGCCAACAAATCGAAATATTTTTTTGTATATGCCACTTCCAGTTCCTTTGCGACCATGGGACAAATTTTCCATGGACTTTGTTGCAGGACTTCCTATGTCCAGGAGAGGGCATGATTACATGTATGTTGTGGTTGATCGAATAAAAAATATGTGCAATCTTGTTCCATGCAAAAATAAATTGAATGCTGAACAGACTGCACAAATGTTCTTTCAACAGGTATGGGTTCATTTTGGGTTATCTACTTCCATTATTTCTGATCAAGACACTCGCTTTGTAGGAGATTTTTGGTCCACTTTGTGGGAAATCATGGATGTTGGGTTGTATTAATCACTATTAAATGATTAAAACAATACACATAAATTATTAACCCAGGCACTCTTTTATTTCAATGATAGTTGCACTATCTGTGCTGATACACCCAACCAGAAGCAAATCCAAATAAATGAAATCATTTCTGAAGTACATGTTGGAACGAAATCACTCATGCAGAAATAAAATGATCTACAAGACTGTAATCACACATCAATTAATCTGTTCTAGCATGCCACACAATAATTATCCAGCTGGTATCTCTGATCTCATATGCATAACAACATATAAAATATTGAAATTGAAGCAGATATTTTCACAGATGAAACAACAAAAACAACACTTAGACTGATTCATAAACAAAATACAAACACATATACACAGCTACCTTAATCACTGCAATCCTTGCTAAAGAGGAAGGTCCTTCCTCCCTAGCAGGGCGCAGATATAGAAAGAACTTAACGGAAACTAAATTGAATAACGCATGTAACAACAATAACAAAATAATCTATATTAATATGCACAAAATTACAACGCCAAAGTAATGTTTTTCTCCGCTAACCTTTTGAACTCAAGGGCCAAGAATTATATAGTGGTTACATCTCAGAAAAACAAGGGGTGAAGCAGTCATGAGAATATTATGATTCTCATGCTGATCGAAACAGAATACATATGGTTAAAATCACTTTTTAATAAAAATATGTCTGGAAAATTATAGATTACAATCAAAACTACCTAGAGACTGTTATCCAAAAATAAAATACTTAATAAATTATACAGCTATCACGATAATTCACAATTATAGTGTAGCAGCTAGAGGACAGGTTAGCATTAGGAGTTGATGAGATCTACTCAGCAGTACATTTGTAACAACAGTTCGCCAGTGGGTCTGTAACAACATGGTGTAACAGCATCATGGTGTAAAAAGACTCATTGTAACATCACACCCTTAACTACTCATGTATGTCTTGTGCTTGGGAATTTTGTGCTACAAATGGCATCTGGAAAGACAACAAAAAGACCATATATCTTCTCCGAACATTCATCCTCATTTAGTCATAAAAAGGAATTATACATCATAATAATTGATGAAATGGCAGAGTAATGAAAATAAGGTGAAACAACACAAGTTAAGATAAAATGGTAGGAAAAAGAGGCAAAGATAGCCCCAATGGTTATATTTATGAGGTAAAATAGGGGAAACAAATGTAGGAAAAGTGTGCAAAACTAGCACCCAACATCTCCCCCCAATTGAAGCACTTGCATGTCCTTATGCAAAATCTCATCTCTCATGGGAATATCTCCAGTGCAGGTCAGTGAGATCATAAGTGCCAGCTGTATCTTCATCTACAGACCTGTATCCCTGATTGGCCATCAGCTATCATACCCAGGATTCTGATTCATACTTTCTCAATTCATAGTTACTCTGATAATCCTCAATTGGCAGCCAAATCAAAGGAAACTTAAATCTCAATCCGAACCACAAAGCACCAAGGGATTTTACTATCTATGCATATGCTGATACATGTGTAATCACCACCATGAAATTGTGGAATGAAAATGGATCTCCCTTTAGTAGCTCAGCACTGATGGCTTCCATACGTTTCAAGCACCCAATCAAGGCTCGATTCTTCATCATTGAGAACTAATTTAGGCAGAAGTTCAAAATCTTTCTTCTATAAGTGGTAGTCAATTCCCTTATCCCAGGAGTACTCAACATTCTTCTAAATCCCCGCCTTAACTCGATGGCCCGTCCTAGTTTTTCCTGGACCCATAATGCCATCTTCTCCTTATTAGCATCCATAGATTTGATGGCCAAATGCCACTCAGTCTGATTCTTCATGAACGACACAAAAGCTCGCAACTACATATCCCCCATATAGGAGAATATTTCCACAACCATTTGTATACTCACATTCTCACAAATGATATTGTGTAAGAATCACTCACACAGTAAGCTTTTCCCATTAAAATTGTAGGCACGAAAAACATCTAAAAATGTGCGAGTGGAAGAACATAGATAAGGTATGTCCTCCATAACAGTTTTCATCTGGAACAAGAAGTAGCGTTCCCATAGAAAAATAGGGTAGGATGGCGAAGGCCGCCTGCATCCCAAAAAATTGAGGGCGAGATCATGAAGTTTTTTCTTATCTATGGTAATATCCTAAGCCTGTTACTGTAACAACAACAACTTTTGCTTTTGCTTCTTTAGGGTTTCCTTATTCTTATAATTATCTCATCCTTTTTTCAACTCTTCTTTCATCCATCTTTCATGTAGGGTGCCTATCTCCCTCAGATGTTATTTTAGTGAAATCATCCCCTCTCAAAGGGAGATTGATTCCTGTTTCCACTTCCATAATTCGGAAATTAACAAGATTTTCTCATAACTCCATCCCAAGATGGGACCCAGCATTCTTCTGCATTCAATATCAACATCAATAATGGGTGTAATAGCCTCTACTGAATGGGTTTGTTCCACTTTTGTTGTTGGTTCTTGTGTAACAACAACTTCCTTGGTGGGTTCTTGTTTATCAGCCCCTTCGTTTCCTCCTAGAGTAGCCTATGTGTCCATTGTTTTTTCTTCTATAATAGTAGTGGCCTCCACAAGTTCTTATGTATCGGTCTCTAGGTAAATTACTACTGGAGGCTCTACTTTAACTGCTATTTCTTGTGTAACAGAAGTATCCCTAGCAGGTTCTAGTGTAACAACCTCCTGCCGTTTTGTTTATGTTTCCATTGGGCTAATGTTTTCCCCATAGACCTTATATCCTACTGACGTTAGTTATTGAAAAAATGTCGTGCATACAAACACCAAGATTTCCTTCACCTCAGATATTCTTTGCTTCAATTCTTCATTTTCCTTTCTTAGATTTTCAAGTTCTAGAAACAGGACATGAGTTTCATCCTTACCTGATGAGGAGCGTTTCCTTTCTTCTTCTGATACATCTACTTCTGTCTGATTTCTGGCCATAGGTAAAGGTTGTGTGGGTAGGCTAATTTTCACCCTCTGTTTTGGCTGTCTATCCCCAATTGGTTCATCAGTGGTTTCTTTCCCAATTCTGACTTTGGCAGGTCGAGTGTGGGTTTTTTGATTATGCCTGACTTCCTCATGAAGTCGCGACCTATTTTCCCCAGATTTTCCTCGGCCTCTTTCACTTGAATTCTTCCCAGGTCCTTCCTTGTTCACATAGGGCATCAAGCACGATCGATTTGATGAGTCTAGAATGATGTGTTGATGGCTTTACTGGTTCATCCATATGCTCAGTGTTCCCTAATAAGTAGAATGGAAGATTAATATTTTGCTAGTTTCGAAGGTGATTAAGTAGAGGGAAGTGATAATTAAACACTATCGTGGATCTTCCCTCACAAGTGATGTATTTGATTAAACCCAAGGTGACATCTGCCCATGGCTGAGGGAGTGATAACCTGTCAATTCCTCACCCTTTCTTCTCCAGCTTTTCTTATCCTTCTAGAAATTATTCTTTCAAGGAGGGGTCATTGATTTTTCTGTTAAAACACCTCTGTCCCTCTACTGGAAATGTAGTTACTCAGGAAATTACCTCTTAAGTCATCTCAATTTGCAGGCCCCTAACTCGGGTCTGGTTGTTATTCAAATTTTGAGCGAATTTGATTGCAACTGCCTCGTTCGAGCCTCCCAGCTTCTGGAAATACTGAATCCATCTAGAATCTCTGAATATATGGTAGGCTTCTAGACAGTTCTGCAAGGCATCCATATAATTTGGCTCATGCTTGACCGCTGCTCCACCCATCTTGTTGTTGTTTCAGAATTCACTTCTTACTGCTCAACCCACTGTAATGTCGCTGCACTGCTCACTTCTTCTCAGCGTCTCTGCTTATCCCAATTGACGAGTTTGAAATGAGGATACAAGGCTTCAGTAAAACAGGTCGATGGGAGCTGACAGGTTTTATGGATTACCGAATCGTACCTCACACAACTCTTCATAAATGTCCCGTTATGGAAAGTAATGGGTTCTAAGTATACAAGCTCCTTCCAGCTGGATTTAGTCATCATTGTCATGTGTGCTATTAATTGGGTGCATGTAGATTTGATAGAGGTTTATGACTATGGATTTTTTCAATGATATCTCCCCTCCCCTGCCTTAATGGTGATGGTCACCCACGATCGTCACGAGAATATCATTAATTTTTCCAATAATCACCAAATCATAAATGATGACGTTACCTTTTGAATGACATACCTAAGGCAAGGTGGAGGAAGATTTAAAATTGGCAGCATACTGCTTGCAGTGCTCGTGGTGGTTGCATTTGGCTGGGAAAATTATTGTTGTTATGTGACGAAACATGAGAAACAATGTTCGTGGTTGTTGGTTATTACATGTGTAACAACCAAGACAACTTTCAGATTATTCTTAAAAAAAACATAATAATTAGGAGAAATCGATATAGAAAGAAAATCAAATGAATACCATCATCTTATCAAATGTATCAGGAAGGAAGGATGATGTTTCAGGAAGAAAAATATGTGTGTAACAACCGCCACAGGAGTGGTTTTCAGCTGTTACAAACTATCTGACCGCGCCCTAGAAAGAGGTTATCACAGTTAGATTTATTATTTTTGTTTTATTTTCTTTTTTATTGTTATTATTATTATTATTATTATTATTATTATTATGATTATTATTATTTTAAAAACTGTAACAGCAGCCACAAGGGTGGTTTTTAGCTGCTGCACTTATTGGAATTTAAAATTTTAGGCTGCACAGGAGAATGTTCCCCTACTGGTGTAACATGAAGATCGAAATCCGCAAAAATGTTAACAAATGATTTCTTCGAAGTTGGTTGATGATATAGCCTTATACGGTTCCCATTAACCAGTAATGGTGTCTTAGCACCGTCGATGGTGACCAATTGTAGAGTCCCATTGTCAAAGACCACATCCACTTTGTAAGCACCTCGCCATCTAGTGCAGAGCTTGCCTTTGAAATCCTTGAACCTGGAATCATACAAAAGAGCCCAATCTCCTTTGTGGAACATTTTAAAGGAATTATTTTGGGAGGACTCGCAGATGATAGTTGCAAAAAACGATTAAAGGAATTCTCGTTCCAACGCCAAAGACAACACGTCAATGAAGACTAGAAAATATGTCTTCCCAAGTCTCTGAGGTGGTCATGCATATCTATCTTGAGAACTTGGAGAGGTAAATATAGAAAGAACCCAGGCTTCATTCATGTTATTTCACCATACACTTCTTCTATACATTTCAAAACCTTGTATGTGGCTTAGAAAATGGCCACATGGATTATGACAGTTTGAATAACGCTTTCTATTTGAGGGGTTAGAAATTTTCCTTGTTCCAACTCCACCTAATCCAAAAATACCTTAAATTGACATAAAATAAATTGATGGTAGAGTAAAGCCATGAATAATTTATTGACATTGGGACACTTATGATTTATAAAGACATCATCAGAGGAATTGTTGGAGTTTTTGGGATGAGCGGAGCTGGAACCTGGAGGTGGAGGCAATGGATGGATTTATTAGGATGAGCGGAGGTGGAAGTGGAGGTAGCGAGAATGACTGAAGAGGATCCAACCATTACCAATTGGGAATAGACACAAATAACAGATGAGTTAGATTGAGACTGAGATTGCAATGGAGGAGTTGCTGCAGTGAGGGAGAAATTTTGGAGAATTGCAATGTGAAATAGGAAGATACATATATATAAATAATCATAAAAATTGTTTACATATAAATGCTTATTTTCGTAATAACCGACCATCAACTACGCCAAGTGCATCTTGAGTAAAAGGAAATGTACCTAATACTGAGTCCTAAGACTTGATGAACCAAATTTCCAACAATGATCCACTAATTTGGGGAAGAAATGGCACAAGAAAAGTTCCAATTCTCTTAATTATAAATGAAATACGTTAATAACAATATTAATTAATTTAAATTAAATTAAAAGTAAAAATGATGTTTCCATCAATGATGGAAAATACTAAGGTCTTTCCATCAATGATGGAAAAGAATTTGTAGGCAGAGACGCAATTTATTCTAATTATGAATTGAAAATAATGAATATGATTAAAAACCCTTTTAATTTTATGTTGTCGTCTCCAACAACTGCAAACCTTGGTAGAGACATTTAGTGTAGTTGCAGGAAGATAAATCTTAGAAGAATGAAACAAATGCAGTTAGAAAACTCGTCCGCTCTAAAAGACAGAAGAATTAAAATTTGAATATGCTTTTCATCCGAGAGTGAATCCCTTAATTAATGTTGTGGAATTAACCTAAATATTTATATCTACTAGTAGTACTAACCATCGACATTGCTGAGCGATGCAAAAACCTTGAGGCTCCATTACGCTTCCTTTAATGTTGCACCAAACTCCAGCCGCCTTCGTACCCTAGACTCTAGAGTCTATATGTCAGCAAGTTGCAATACAACCAAAATTTTTAGAAATATTACGTGATTGGAAACCCTTTAGATGGAATTTTATAATATTATTTAAACTAACAATTGCACGAGATGTTGCAAGGGAAATGCCGTAAGGCATCAAATAGAGAAGAATCTTGACGTATAAAAAATAATTGAATGATAAAAAGTAGTAAACAAAATGCCATTTAAGAAAATATTCAATGAAGAAGGCTCATTAGGTACAATGGATGATAATTTGGTTTTGAAATAGTAAATTCAACTTTTCCAAACTCTATTTTGGCATTTACATCCACCGATATGAAACATAAGACTATTAGAAAAATGCAGTCCAATCAAACCTACAGCTTTATCAAGATTGTTCATATAGTAACGTATTTCAATTTCCTTTGTAGGATGTAGCTTCAACTAACTTTTTCCATAGACCTTTATATTGTATAACATGTTCGTCTTGAGTTTCCAAATGTAATATATGTGGATTTATAATCTCAACAGTGTTAGATTTCACAATTTGAACACTAACCATTGAAAAGTATAAAATAACTAAAAACACTAAAATGTGCCTTGCAATCTCCAAGTAGTTGAAGATTCTCACATGAAGTTAATGAGATAACTTGGAGATTCTTTCATAATTTGAGTGGTCTTTCCTTCAGAATTACTCCAAGATAAATGCTAGCTAACACATAAATAGGTATAAGCAGTTCCTTATTTTTTCATCCATAGTAAACCCTCTCACTTAGAGATGACACAAATAGGACAAGAACGAACAACCACTTTGCCACCTCAAATGTGAGGCTGAATATGTGGTGAAAAAAATAATTCCACGTGTTGCCCCATGGAAAGAATTTTATTGGTTTTGGACATTTGTGCCACAAATTTTTCACTTTCTCCAAATATAGATGGTTAAATTTTTCACATGATTTTCCCCTAGTCATATTCATTGCATGATGAATTAATGACTTAAAATTTCGATATACAATAGCCTCTGAAGGACTTGGAGTTGATAAATAACCATATACAAGACGAATGCTAAGTAATTTGACTAATTTTCTTGACCCATACATAAGAAACTCGATTCAACATTAAAGATGATGGAGTAGCCATGAGTGCAATCTCAAACAACCCCTCTTTCTTTGACTTTAGAATCTACGGTAGAAAAACCGTGATAACCTCAATACGCATTGTCTCATAAAACATAATACTACACTCATTGGAACTAACAAAGTTGAAACCCCCATTAAAAATATTTGATAAGTTGTGTGGATTTCCCTTGTAATGATCACAAGCAATTTGAAAATCTGCATTTTCATCGAACAATTAGAATGGATTCCGAGACCACAATATATTTGCGTCTTGTTCAGTGAATCGACATACAATATAATCAATTAAGCATTGTGTTATCCTACTATATATTCTTGGAATTTCTGACTGAAATTCTTGGCTCATAGAAATATGTCAACCCATGATGGTTTTGGTCTTGATCAGGGTTTTTATTACTTGTCTGATAAGAATTTAGATCGATATTTCTATATTTATTATCGCATAAATTTGAAATGGAAATATACATGCCCAGAAAGAAAAATTCTATCCCAAATCCAAGGCATGTTTCAAAATTAAAATTATAGCACACATCAACTCCATGTATCCTTGGCTCATGATAAGCACCTTGTGTGAATGGCCTGAAATTTGTTTCCAATGCACTGCTCAACATTGTTGGATTAACACTAAAAAAATTTAGTCATCTAATGGCGCTCAGACCGAAATCCCTCTACCCATCGATACACAAAAAAATATTTGTAAACAATTGAAGAGAAATTATCTAATTGTATGTCAAAACTGGAATGGTAGATTCCACTACATAGGATGGAAGGCAGTTGGTGGGTCAGCCTTAGATAGTCAGGAAAGCAGGCTAGCGGCCCTATTTCTCAAAAGGTTGCGATTACAGAAATATCCTTGGGCACTCCCTTTTAGCCTCAGTCATAACTATTTTTGGTTCATCTATGGCCATTTCGACAATGTTGCATAGATTATCATGAGAAAGTAACACATAACAAAAAAAAATTGACAATCCGAACATTGAAATTTCTTAAAATGTCATCAATCTCTCAACAAACGAAATACGTACAAATTGTGTTATACAATATGTAACAATAATATTATTTTGTGTCAAGATAGGCAAAAGCTTTGCATGATCGCAATCAAATTTTGCAACGCAAACCATCGAAACCACAGGTATCCAGAAAAATTTTAGTCGTGCAAGGAGGAGGTGGCTAGCTCGGTTTCAAGGGTTTCTTGATATGAGAAGAAGATAATAAGGTTTAAAGAGGTTGAAACAATAACTACCTTAACTAGATTTTGATAAAATTAATGAAATGGCTCTCCAAGTGAGAACCTGGAGAGTGTACAAACACACTCAACAATCTAATACATACAATCAAGAGAACAACCTAGTACATATAGGATTTCTCACAATCGGGTGGTTTGAACACTCCCTGAATATTAGGATCTGATATCTAGAATTAAAATCTCAATCCTATCCTAACTTAACTTTCTCCATTAATTTATAACACTCCCCCTTAATGGAGAAAGGGTACAGAACAATAACAAATGATAACATACGCCTGCTGGTCTAGTCGTCGCTAGGCTTACAATGGTAAAAAGACATAAAAACTTGGTAATAGAGTTTTCATCTTGGTTTTTATGCTTGTGAGACCATATTTTTTCATTCGTGGATGAGGCTTCATCCTCACTTTCTTTGTCATGAAATAGTGATGTATCTTCGCCTCATTTCTTCCCCAGTGATGGAAATCTTGAACGCTTATCCTCGCCCTTTTGAAAGTTATGTCAGGCTTAATAGGAAACTGTTTTCTCTCACCATTTTTGGTGTCACGCATGTAAATTTCAGCTATGTTGTCAGCTGCACACACATAAATATTGATGAGATTATCACATTTTAAATTCTCTCCAGCTCTATCTTCTTTTGCCACATCCTAGCAATCAGCTTCATGTGGCTCGTCGAATTGATCTTCAGCACTTTGTTCCTCTTTACATCCTTCCTAAAGATCAACTCATGACTCTTTAATATCAAGATCTTGCACAATGGATTGTGCCTGTTGTTTCTCGTGGTCATCAACATAACCACATTTTTTTTCCAAAAAAAATCCAGACTTAAAAATACTACTCATGCTAATGCCTCCAAATGTCAACATGAGAATATCATCATCATCATCATCAGAATCAAAAATATCTAAAAATATAGAAATTTTGTTAAAAGGTCCTGCTTATCTGGTTTTGTCTTGCTTCCAGATTTCGACTCCACTCGGTCCTCTTACGAGCTCCAACAACCTCGTTACCACGCAGACGGGAGTCCTTCCTTTGGCAACTCTTCAATAGTAGAACCTTGTAGAATGTGGCTTCTATGCCACGCAGGGCTTAGTGCCCTCAGCTCTTGCGACGAGCAACAAATGACCTCTCAACAAACTAGAAACGTTATTGATATCCAATTCTGATGCATGTAATTCTCTACGCATTAACTAATGTCCGAGAGCTTTATCTTGACCGCTATAAGCAAATTCCCCTCCATTGACCAATATTTCTAGCAACCAACCATGGCCACTTATCCATTCCAATTTAGTGGCCGCCTCTTAGATTTGCAGCTCCTCCCAATTGGCGACCAAAAAAAAAATTAAAAAACTAAACATGCATATTTACCTTTCAAAACTTTACAAAATAAAATAAAATACGAGGTCCAATTGGGACAATAGCAGGAACCAAAAATATTGAATGGATGTCTATCGTGAAACTCTCTCAAGGTATTTCCCTCTTCTCACACGCACACACAAATAGGAAAAAGTTTACAATCCATCCAGTGAGTGGTGCAGCGGACTGCGTTTAGTCCAAAAAATATAAGTATGCCTGACTAAGTTGTCACTCCCAGTTGCAAAGCTGAGGCTTTGATTTAGAGAGAGATTGGGAAGCCTTTTTCTGCAATGTTGAGGGCAAGGTTCTGACCCATCACTGCCAGACCTATCAGCCTGATCCTAGACAACACTGCTCCCTCCATTGGAGTAACAAGAAATCATAGAACTCGAACGCCCTCTTACACCAAAAGGAACTGGTTCCGGTAGAGGGGTGGAGAGCGTTCGAACGAACCTCGCAAGCGATCCGAAAAATGGAGCTCTTCTGGCTATGGTTTTCTTCAATGGCCCGTGGCTTTTCTCTGCCTGGCCTTCACGTAATTAAAACAGGGTTCACAGTCACCGTAAACAACAGGTTGTTCTCTACCTTCACGGCTCTCCTCCTCAGATCGATCAGATCTTCCTCGATATGTCCTTCACGACTCTCCTCCTCATGCTTCTGAGAACAGATTATTCAAACAGTGTAAACAGCAGGGCTCTTCACATGCTCACACGCCTAGGGGCTCCACATCGATTGTAGTGAAATCAACCATGGCTCTTGAGAAGTCCTTCATGGACTTCACGCAGATTTCACAGACTTACGCTCAACTCAGACGACACAAACATCAACAGGGTTTCGGCCTCAGCTCCAACAGGCTTGCTGCCTTTCTCAACGACCCATGTCTCTCTGCAAATAGCAGACACGAAGATCCTGCCCCATAGTTCTCCACACTAATAGCGTCGAACACCTCACGCTCACCCAGTTTACTCACAGATCCACACAGCTCTCCTGAGCTCTGATACCATGATAAAATTAATGAAATGGCTCTCCAGGTGAGAACCTAGAGAGTGTACAAACACACTCGAAAATCTAATACAAACAATCAAGAGAAAAACCTAGTACATATAGGCTTTCTCACAATCGGGTGGTTTGAACCACTCCCTGAATATTAGGATCTGAGATCTAGAATTAAAATCTCAATCCTATCCTAACTTAACTTTCTCCATTAATTTCTAACACATTTTAGCGATAATCCAAGGGTTGGACATTATTCCATTGTCTAACAATTAACCTAACGATATACAATGGTACACCGTGGCACATGAGGAGGGTTGTTTCCAAAGAAGAGCACCTTTTGTAACTAGCGCAGTTGGAAAGAGTAGGAGGTAGGATAAACGCTAATTGGATACGATGGAAGGAGGTTATTTTCAAAGAAAAACGCCTTCCCGCATAATTAAAAAAATGTGGAAATGAAAGCTTACATTATTTTTTCTAGTAAATTTTTTTGAGCTCTTCTCAAACGTACTCTGCAAGTGTTGTGACGTGTTCAAAAGTGAACACATTGAACACTACTTCGGACTACTTCTAAGTATAATGAAGGTTTTAAAGGCATAGCAAAGCAACTCTAGATCATCGAAACAAAACCAGTTGGTGGCGGTGTGAAAGAGGGCTCTAGTAAAAGATTCCTTCAGCCATGCACTCCGAGTGTCCGACAATGATGCATAGGGAAGTAAAGGCACGTGAGGGTCGTAATGGATATGGATTCAGAAAATCAAAGAGCGTAGTCTTATCATGAGACGTTCTTGACTTATTGTCTACGCTTTATACATTTAAAAATGCCTTTTTTACTGAAAAAATCATCGCCATAAGAATAAAAGAAAAAGTCAAATAATATAGCAACAACCCATGCATTGAAGTCCAATTAGCATTCAACCCACGTCCTACTGATTCATGTCAAATAGTATAGAAACAACCCATGCATTGAAGTCGAATTAGCGTTTAGCCCACGTCCTACTGTTTCCAACCGCTCTAGTGTCGATATATATATATATATATATAGAGAGAGAGAGAGAGAGCTTCTATCTGTGTGCGCACACACAAGGATACAAGGAATGTGATACAGAGATTAAAAATGAGAGAATAGGAAGAGAACGAGATGGGTAACGTGCTGCTGCGAAGAGGAGTGGGTTGTCCTTGTCGGATAAATATTATGAAAGCCGACGGATCGGTGATGAAGCTGCGGAGTCCTATTTCTGTGAAGGAAATACTAATCGATCATCCAAATCATGGGATTTTCGAGGCACCCACCAATTGTCCACTTGGGAGGGCAGTTTCAGTCGACCTCTTCCAGAAAGGGTAGGGTTTGTAGGTGGTCATCTCTATTATCTCATTCCTCTTGCACTCGAAACGGACGAATTCATGATTTACAATAGCAATAGAAGGCCCTTTGCAAAAGCTACTTCTCGTAGCGTGCCAAGCATGAGTTGCAGGTTACAACGACCGTCCATAGGGGGAACATACATAGATTATGTAAAACAAGAGGAAGAAATAGATCATGTGGTTAATAAGATTAATAAGGGAGGCTTGAGCGTTGTTCCTTCTTCTTACTCCACTGATGGATCGACCGTGCATCTAAAGCTTCGAGTCAGAGAAGATGAGATCGCTTCCTTTCTATCAGCCAATAACCTACACGTGGAAAATGTAGTGATGCCATTGCCTGCCATAATTAAACATCCACCTAAAGATCTGCAACTAATTCTAATATGAGTATGGAAGAATTATCTTCCAATACTCCCCCTTAATTCTTACATACATATCATAACAATAAAATATTATTTTCGTCTCACTGGTCTACATCAGCAACTCTACCCACTCTGCAGTCTTCTGGACTCTGCTCTTTCTTTCTCCACATCTTCGAGCTTACTTTCCAACTCATTTAAAGTACACCTGCTTCTGACCAACAATGCTGAATTTGTAAGATTAAAAAATCTTGACACCCCCGAAGAAGAGTCTCGACACTGAACTAACCTATTGAAATATTTCCATCTGTGAAATAACCTCGAAGAATAAATTTCAACAGTCGTATAGGAAAATATTCTAGGTATAGAGTATGATCAGTGATCAATCCTACAAAGTGACCTTTACACACACGGATCTCATTGTATAACTTGTAACTGATGCTCTTGAAGCCCGAAGCACAACAAGACCCATCAGTATATAAAAAATTCACACAATCAAATTAGCCAATTGTTCTTTCAGCACCGAAGAACATCGAGAATGACTAATTTAAATAATCCTAAATTGTTCAATAATTGGTTCTGCACTACACAAATCTCACAAAAAATTTCATATAATATATATCTAACCAATGCACAAGCAGCTTCAATTTCTCCGTCAGTATAGCACCTTCCTCCCGATGATTTGATTCTCCAGCAATCGCAGCCTCCCTCAATGTATATGATATGCCACTTTGTGATGCAGGAAGGTTGAACTGTACACTAAAATTCTGTTGTACACTGCGTATATATATACCCTCCAGGCTCCTGCAACATAACCCCATCGATTTCGTGAACTGTTTTTTTTTTTCAATTGCTGGTGCTTGTTTCTGAAATCGGCTGAGAGGTTGAAGCAGCTCGATCTCAGAGACCAAGGGTCAAATCCCAGCCCAACATCAACGTGAAGGTCCTCAATCACACCTGCAGGAATACTCTCACTGCCAGTGAGAAATTTCAGAGAATGAGTACTCGGCCCCGTGGGTTGTATATGCAGAGCTTTCATTGTATGATAAGGCATTATATTCACTGCCGAGATATTTCAAAAACCGCACCGTCTTCCAATAAAACTCCGACACAAGAAATATATAATACAGCTCTCGATCTATGTGTAAAAATACATTCCAGCGTACGAGGAATAGTATTCATAGAATATAGAAGAGAGAAATATGGGTAACATGCTACTGCGAGGATTTGTTCACCGTCATGGTCGTCGGATAAAGATCATGTAAGCCAACAGATCACACTTGTTTTCAGGAAGGAACCATGGGAATAAAAACCAAAAATATCTAATATCTATTTAAGGATGCATATCTAGTCATTCTACTTCCTCTCTTATTACTGTCTCTCGTCACCTATGCCCATATTACATATCTGTTTAATATGCCAAACAAGTTACCCAAATAATCATTTTTCCACCATGTGTGACAAATCATTGCCAGCACATCCAAATAGCCGAGTAAAGAAAACGTGTTCACTTGCTACCATAGTAGAAGGTAAAAGAAAAGGCAGAACACTCGGACAACCGAGACTCAAAATCTATATTTTGAGATCATGCAATGATAGCTTTGGATTCCAAACCGTAGCATTTCTAATCGTAAAGCAACGTGAGTACGACAGTTTTGGAGACTAAATCAAATAGAGAAAGCATGCATATTTGCAGAATAACTACTACATAGCACCTATCTAATCTCCTTATGTACATAAATTCTCTCTCAAATTATTTCATTTTCCCGGGCATTCCCGTGAGAGATTAAGCCCAACTAGGCTCTGATACCATATTAAAATTAGAGAGAGCAGCTATTGCACAATATTAACACACAAAACAAAATATATCTATTGCTCTATATATCCATCACAGGAATATATTACAATATTTATAGTGCTGCTGAGATCCAACCACTTCTAAATTTAAATAGGGAGGTTGAGATATTCTCTCAACATCCACCTAAATATGTGCAACTAATTCTAATATGAGTATGGAAGAATTATCTTCCAATACAGGACCTTGTCAGCATGGAAGCCAAGTCTGGATACCATAGCTGAAGTTCACAACCCACTTTCAGAATCATAAACGTGTAGCAATCAAGATCCTCAGTGCTGAGATTGACTACACCATAAATTGTATATAATTACTGAGCATTCTATTGCTGGAATGTTAGAGAGTTATGTTCATATTTATTCGCTACATGAATAATGTACAGCTCTGATACCATGTTGGAATTTATGAAAATTCCAGACCAAACTATGGAGAGAGTAATACTCTCCTCTTTAACACAAATAAATAAAAAAAATTCTTCACTGGAGAACAAAGGTTTGCACTTTGAAAATTTATTTCATTAACTTCAAAATACAACTGTTACAAATTCTGGACTGCTTCAAAACACAGTGCCCAAAGAGACTTGTCTGTCTCACCAAAGTATAACACTCTGTCTCTGTGTCTAAAAACAAAAACATTGTCTCTGTTTTTACAAAACACTACACTGTTGTGTATATGAAAATGCACTCTGTTGTGCATTTAAAATAAAATATAACATTACAAAGACATGCCTCTCAGTCTTTTATATGGCGCAACATTTAACAAAACCATGTAATAAAACTAAAATCTAAATCTATTTAAAAACCTTTCGGAGCCCACTAAAAAAAAAGCGTTTACATTAAAAACGCGCATATGATATATATCATATGTTAAAACCTATCAAACAAAACAATAAACCTTTGACATAATACCTTTGGTCGCGCGATGAATCAAAACAAATACACCGCCGGACTTGAAAGGAATTTTAAACTAAAATGAAATGAGCTTTTCACGTTACAAAACTTTGTGCTGACGTCGGCGCTTTGGATGCTCGATGAAAAATTAAATCCACCCTATGAAAACTCTTCGGGTCTGAAATGAGGTTGATGACGCAAGCGGAGATTGTAACGCGAAATGCATTTATCAATTCCGCCATATAAATGAATCGGGTCCGGTTCATATAAAAAACAAACGGTTCAACCAAAAGTTCCGATTGCGATTGGAAAACGGACGCGATGGACGAAATTAACTCTGCTTCATAACAAGGATCGGGTCTGGTCTCTTTTCACTGTTCAATTGGGCCATTTAACAAAGCGCTTCTGATCCGATGATCGCATCGGGGCATAACCTTCAGAACATACCAAAACAATCGGATCAATCGAAATCTCCGATGCGATTCAATACAACATGCCATGTGGTCTTGTGGGACCACACCATCCGCGGTCCTTGGCATTCGACGAAGGGCGATTGTTATGTTATATAATATAACATGCGATTGCGTTGAACGCATCGCATCCTCCAACATCAACAAGACACTGTACCTTTGGAGACCACGGGGTTTAAACAATAAAACGCCCACATTCATATAAAAAACAAAATATCTCTGTTCACTGTGTTTTAAAATAAAAGTAATTTGTTTTACCCAAAACAGAGACTGTCCCTGAACACAAAAAAAATACTTTGTTCTTCAAATAAAAGGACTGTGCCAATCAAATGAAAAACTAAAATTGATTGTTCATCTCTTTTGGTAAGCAGCCCATTGACAGACTCCTTCCAAATATAATTATAAGGCGGCAGAATGTACAGGAGTTGAAAATAACATTTCAACACTCCCCCTTAATTTCAACTGCTGGGTTATCAGTCATACCTAGGCATTTTCTCAAAAATTCAAAACTCTTCTGCCCTAGTGGCTTGGTCAGAATGTCTGCAAACTGCTACTGAGTTCTGTAGTGTTCCAAAACAATTTCTCCATTGTTTACCAATTCCTTGATGTAATGAAATTTTGTGTCAATGTGTTTCGTTATGTTGTGAAACATAGAATTCTTAGATAATGCAATAGCTGAGCTATTGTCACAAAAAATCACTGTTACTTTTGCATACTCTTGGCACAAACTTCTTAGCATCCTCTTCATCCAAATTTCTTGACACATTGTTGTTGTAGCTGCCACATATTCTGCCTGTGTTGTAGATAAGGCTACAATAGGCTGCTTTTTAGAAGCCCATGAAATGGCTCCTGAACCCATGTTAAAAACATAACCAGAATTACTTTTCTGGTCATCTACACTTCCAGCCCAATCACTGTTAGTGTATCCAATTAAATTTGAGCATTTTGAAGTAGTATATAAAATACCATACCTTTTGGTTCCTTTAACATACCTCAGAATTCTCTTCGCTGCCTGCCAATGTGCATCCTTTGGCCTCTCCATGAATCTGGAAATCAAACTAACAACGTGCATTATATCGAGCCTAGTTGCAGTCAAATACATGAGGCTGCCAACTATGCTCTTGTACAAACTAGGATCAAAATCCTTGCTGCTGTCCTCTCTGCTGAGTTTTAATCCCATCACTGTGGGAGTGATTGCTGCTTTGCTCTCCTGCATATTAAATTTTTCTAGCACTTCATTAACATATTTTTCCTGTGAGATAAAAATCCCATTTTCATCTTGTTCTACTTCTATTCCTAAGAAGTATCTCAACAAACCCATGTCAGTCATTTCCAATTCTTCTTTCATGATTGTTTTAAAATTTTCAATAAGGTAATCATCATTACCTGTGAAAATAACATCATCAACATATAAAACCACAATTAAAATTTTACCATCATTTTCTTTGATGTAGAGGGTGGGTTCTCCCTCACACTTTTCAAATCTATTTTCCAGTAGATAGGAATCTATCCTACTGTACCACGCTCTTGGCAGTTGCTTCAACCCATAAAGAGCTTTCTTCAACTTGCACACTTTGTGCTCTTGGCCTTTCTTTTCGTAGTCGAGAGGTTGTTCAATGTAAACCTCTTCCATTAACACTCCATTTAGGAATGTTGACTTCACATCCATTTGGTAAACTTTCCACTTGTTTTTTGCTGCTATGGACAACACTGCTCTCACGGTTTCCATTCTAGCAACCGGTGTGAAAGTTTCATCATAGTCTATCCCATGCTTCTGCTTATACCCTTTGACAACAAGTCTTGCCTTGTGTCTCTCTATTTTGCCTTCATCATTACTCTTGGTATTGTAGACCCATTTAACTCCAATGACATCTTTACCTTTTGGGAGTTCAACCAAATCCCATGTCTTTTTTATTTTTATGGCATTAATGTCCTCATCCATAGCTTCTATCCATTTCCTATCCTTAATAGCTTCTTTGAAATGAATAGGGTAATCAACATGACAATATAAAGCAAACAAAGAATTCATACCTTCATTTTCCACCTCTTGTTCATAAATGTCATTCAAATTTCTGAACTTCTTAACTCTTTCATTTGGTGTATGAGTGCTTGAAGAAGCACTCGAATTTCCTCCTTGTGGTGTGCTTGGAGAAGCACTTTCATTTCTCCTTAAGGGTGTCTCTTGCTGCCCTTGTGTTGGTGTTGTTGTTTGGGGATGTATTTCATCCAACTCATCATCATTTTCATCATGAGATAAACAGTGTTTAACATTCACTGTTTTCTCTAGGCTTCCATCCCGAGCTTCCTCCTCAATGAACTGAACATATCTGCTCACAATAAACTTCTTGGTGGATGGGTTCTACACCCTATAAGCTTTGGATTCCTCACTGTATCCAATGAAAATAAATTTCTCCCCCTTCTTGTCCAACTTCTTCCTTAGCTAATCCGGAATGTGTGCATAAGCCACGCATCCAAAAAAATTCATGTGTGTGACACCTTGATTTGTGCCACTCCATGCCTCTTCCGACACTTTGTTCATAACTGATTTTGTAGGACATCTATTAAAGATTTACAATGCACAATATACAGCCTCAACCCAATAATCATTAGGCAAATTCTTTTCCTTTAACATACTCCTTACCATGTCCATTATTGTTCTATTCTTCCTTTAGGCAACTCCATTTTGTTGCAGAGTATATCTAGTTGTAAACTGCTTATGAATCCCATTTTCTCTACAAAAACGTAGAAAATATTTAAAGATATACTCACCTCCTCTATCAGTCATTAGGACTTTGATATGAAACCAACTTTGGTTTTCCACAACTTCTTTGAAATTGCAGAATCTTTCAAACACTTCACTTTTGTTTTTCAAAAAGTAAACCCAAGTTTTTCTAGTAAAATCATCAATAAATGTTAAGTTACATGTAATGGCTACTAGCAAGTGATGGAGTTTGCATCGGTCCACATAAATCTGAGTGGACAATCTCTAAGGGTGCCTTTGCCCTTATGCTTTTCCCGGAAGGAAAACTTTCTCTGTGTTGTTTCCCCAAGATACACCTTCACAAAGGTTCTCCAGTTTCTCAATCAATGGAAAACCTCTTACCATTCCTTTTCTGTTCAACAAGTTAAGACCTCCAAAGTTGAGATGTCCAAATCTCAAGTGCCACAACCAATTGTCATCTTTTGGTTCGCTTTGGAAGGCCTCTTGTGTCACTGCTGCTACTTCTCCTTCATTTTTCAAATCTGTTCTCATCCTAAGAGGGAACATCCTGTTCCTTCTCATCTTCACTTCAACAATACATTGTTTACTGGGTGGTTTATCCATGATGGTGCAAACATCATCATCAAAGAAAACATTGTGCCCCTTTTGAAAATGTTGTCCAATACTCAAGAGGTTACATTTCATGCCTGGAACATAATAGACATTTTTTATGGATTTCTTTTCACCTTTTCTTGTTAAAACATTTACATCTCCTTTTCCCATAACAGAAACTTTATTATTAGTCCCTAGTGTGACTTGTGACTTCACACTCTCATCTAACATAGAAAACATGGCTATGTTTCCTGTCATATGGTTACTACAACCAGAGTCTAGAGACCATAAATCTTCACTCTTTTATTCAACCATATTAAAAGCTATAAACAATTTATCTTGGCTGATATTTTCTCTAGTAAAATTTGCATTTGTTCTATTACCCATATCATGTTGCTTCTTCCTACATTCATTTGCATAATGTCCATATTTTTTACAATAGTGACATTGGACATTGGATTTATCATACCTTTGTCCTTGAGCATGTTGTTGGCCACTTTGCTGGCTACTGCCTTGGCCCTGATGCTGATATGGATTGCTACCCCTTCCTTCAGCATTTGCTGGACTGTTTCTTCCACCTCTGTTTTGGGTTCTGCCTCTTCCTCTCTTGTTTCCTCTGCCTTGCCCTCTTCCTAAAGACATCTGGGTCTTAAAGGCATGTTCCAGAGATGAGTTTTCATTTCTACCCAATCTCTACTCATGGGTCATCAGTGATGCATGTAGCTCATCAACTGAAAATTTTCTGAGATCCTTGGTCTCTTCTATGGTGGTGAAAATCACATCAAACCTTGAGGGTAGAATCCTCAAGAGTTTTTCCACAATCCTCCTTTCTTCAAAATTCTCTCCATGAGACCTTATCTGTGTGACCATTCCAATCACATGAGTGAAAATGAGTCAATATTATCTGACTCCTTCATGCAGAGAGTCTCAAAGTCTCTCCTTAGCAACTGAAGTTTTGTTGTCTTCACTTTCTCCATGTCTTGATAGGCTGTCTTGAGAGTTTTCCATGGTTCTTTGGATGTCTTGGTTGCTGCTATCCTTGGAAAAACACTCTCATGCACTGCTTGATACAAAAAGTAGAGGGCTCTAGAATCCTTCTTCTTATTTCTCTTTAGTAGTTCCTTCTCTGCCTGAGTTAAATCATTAAACTCATTTTCATCTGCTGGCTCTTCAAAGCCATCCTAAACAAGTTCCCATAAGTCTTGGGAAGCAAACAGGGCTCTCATGGTTATTGCCCAGTAGTCATAATTTTTCCCATTAAATTGTGGGAGCTGGGTATTTTCAATACCCATGCTAGTGCAGGCTCCAGCCATTCTTGCACTCTTAACTATGATTCAAAATTCTTGATTATGTTTTTAAAACAACTGAATGTCTTCAACAATAACACAAAAAAAGTGACTTGAGAAATACCTTTGATTCTTCTTGACTGAGTCTTCACACTGCTGGAGAAGCTGCTGCAACAAAGAACTCCCTCCTTCAGCTTCTTTGACCTTCAAAGAGCCCGGACTAGCTCTAATACCATGTTGTAATTTATGAAAATTCCAGAACAAACAATGGAGAGAGTAATACTCTCCTCTTTGACACAGAGAAATAAAAAAAATTCTTCACTGGAGAACAAAGTTTTGCACTTTGAAAATCTATTTCATTAACTTCAAAATAAAACTGTTACAAATTCTGGAATGCTTCAAAACACATTGCCCAAAGAGACTTGTCTGTCTCACCAAAATATAACACTTTGTCTCTATGTCTAAAAACAAAAACATTGTCTCTGTTTTTACAAAACACTACATTGCTGTGTATGTGAAAATGCACTCTTCTGTGCGTTTAAAATAAAACATAACATTACAAAGACATGCCTCTCGGGCTTTTATATGGCGCAGCATATAACAAAACTATGTAATAAAACTAAAATCTAAAATCTATTTAAAAAAATTTCAGGGCCCACTAAAACAAAAGCGTTTACATTACAAATGCGCATATGATATATATCATATGTTAAAACCTATCAAACAAAACAATAAACCTTCGAGATAATACCTTCTATCACGCGATGAATTAAAACAAATACACTGCCGGACTTGAAAGGAATTTTAAACGAAAATTAAATGAGATTTTCGCATTACAAAACTTTGTGCTGATGTCGGTGCTTTGGATGCGCGATGAAAAATTAAATCCACCCTATGAAAACTCTTCGGGTCCGAAATGAGGTTGATGACGCAAGCGGAGATTGTAATACAAAATGTGTTTATCAATTCCGCCATATAAATGAATCGGGTCCAGTTCATATCAAAAACAAATGGTTCAACCAGAAGTTCCGATTGCGATTCAATACAACATGCCATGTGGTCTTGTGGGAACACACCATCCGCGGTCCTTGGAATTCAACAGAGGGCGATTGTTATGTTATATAATATAACATGCAATTGCGTTGAACACATCGCATCCTCCAACATCAACAAGACACTGTACCTGTGGGGACCACGGGGTTTAAACAATAAAATGCCCGCATTCATCTAAAAAACAAAATATCTCTGTTCATTGTTTTTTAAAATAAAAGTACTTTGTTTTACCCAAAACAGAGACTGTCCCCGAACACAAAAAAAAGATTATGTTCTTCAAATAAAAGGACTGCGCCGATCAAATGAAAAACTGAAACTGACTGTTCATCTCTTTTGGCAAGCGGCCCATTGACAGACTCCTTCCAAACAAAATTAAAAGGCGACAGAATGTACAGGAGTTGAAAATAACATTTCGACATTCTATTGTTGGAATGTTAGAGATTTATGTTCATATTTATTCACTACATGAATAATGTGCAGGTGAAGTTCATTGATCGAAAGAGTATTTTCGTAGGGCACTCGTCTAAAACAGTATCGGTTTTTACACGACAGTGTGAAACAATTGGGAAAATTTTTGTAATACAAGCGGTACTATTATTGTTTGTATACAATCAAATCCAACAAGTTTACGTTCCTTTGGTGTCTAAGTTTTCCTTCCAATTGAACTTTTGTTTCTCTCATTTGTCCTTTTCTTAAATTACATAAATATTTTATTTACAATTTTATTGTCTTTAATGGGTTTTTATCACAATCTAATAAGATGGATATAACTATATCATCCATTGACACAAAGGATTAGCATTCCACCGAGGAAGCAAGAAATGGTGAAACGTCAGATGGCGAGTCTTCCTGGATTCTGTTTTCATCGCCCCATTTTTAAATGCTCTCAGCCTTCTCTTGAATATCCTTTTGTCGTTAATTTTACCATCATTCGCATGTTTGTTTATAGAATTATAAGTACATTTATTCTCGGTGAACGCCCACCCACATTAACGGAACAACAACAAAATCTATGAAACTTAATTTTAATATGCGGAGAATTTTACTTTACAATATAAATGAAATTGAATTCTTTATATGAGATATTTTTTTGCTTAAAATATTTTGAATATAGTCGTGAGGAGAGAACTCTACATCAGCGAAAACAACCCTGAAGTAGTTTAATTTTACAGTAATGTGAAACAAGGCTCTAATGTAAGATTCCTAATGTCATCCACAAACAAATCTAATACTCATGCGTAGAAGTCATGGTGGGTAGGTAGCGTGTATAGGTTAAGAAAATCTAAGGACAACCACCCAAATTGTTGGCTGGTCAAGCAGCTCCTCCGAGTCATATTTGAAAAGGGCGTTGATGAATTAATTTAAGTTCAGTTCTGTTCTGTAGCCATGGCATTCTACTCAAATCGGATTTTGACCCCACGTAATCTTCAATTGGACAACTTTCGAATTCGAAATCAAAACATTTTGACCTTGCATGTGTTTGCAGACTTTCATAAATATTTTCAATGTTGAGGGGCAACGTATGGTAATGAAAGTATCATTTTTTTTTTTTTGGGGTCTTCTCTTGCCACTTCATGACTGTTGGAATTATTCTCCCAATCACCATCATGAATAAGCAGTGATAGCAGCTCGTACTTCATCAATTCTTGTATCAGAGAAGGACAAGCACAGATCCAAGAACTGGAGGCGTTTTCACGCAGTCCACGTGAAAGATCAAATAGAGTACTCGAGTCATAACTCTAAGTTTATTTCCATTTTCTGTGTTGACTTACCTTTTTCTCGCAGGCACAACCCGCAACTTTTTGTTTTAACTCTTAAGCCCTTCACCACAACGTTAAAACCCCGCCAATGCGATATCTGATGGGACCCACACTTACCTCCACCGCAATCTGAAAAACCCGTAAATCATTTGTATTCCGCATTTCCCTTTGATTTTTGCGTTTCACACTTACTAGGACTTATCGCATCACTGCCCGCACTTCACAAATCTTAAGCCTTAACCTTAAGCCCTCACCATATGTTATGTTTCCACCGATACGATATCGGCGGGACCCACATATCCTTACCGCATCGTATTTCCGCTTATCCCTTTGTATTTCACTTACCTCACTTACCTTTGTTTACCCCCCACAATACCGCACTTCGCAATGTTTACAACTTACCTTCCACCATCTGTAAGCTATGTTATTTAACATGCGATGCGATAGTGCTATCGCACATTGCAATCACAAACTTTTTTGCTTTCCATTAAGTGCTGGCAAGTTATTTGTTTTGCGATGTGATGCGATCATGCCATCATACATTACAATCTTATATGCTTTAAGTTTCCCCTAAAGCGCCCCTAGGTATTTTGTTTTGAATGCGATGGATTATGTGCCACGTCACAATCGCACATCGTAGTTTGCAATGCTTAATGGATAACACGACAGTTAAAGTTTGATATCACCGATTTGCGATAAAGCGCGGATGCGATGAGGACTCAGAGCCGAAACATATAATATTTGAAGTCTGACCTTTTTTGTTTTGAACGCGTTTTGTATGTGTTTCATGTAGAAACTGAAATACGATATGCCGGTCGTTTTAATAAACAATGGGTCTTTTGATAGCAGAAGGATGACTGGTGGTTAAATGCCCATCCAACATTGAATCTGCATTGATAACATTAGGTTTTCAGGCTTCGGCCATTTTTGTATAACTAATGTAATTTCCATAAGTTTATTGAGTTGAATAGAAACATAAGTTTTTTTCCTATCTTATGTTTTTACGTTGCCTATATGTGAATGTTTATTTCGACATTATTGTGCATTCTCTATGTTGTGGGGGAAGCATCCCTCTCTGTATTTGTTTTCTCCAATATTTCCAACATGGTATCAAAGCAGGTTTAGGCTGTCAGTAAGAGAACAAGATCTCTTTACTGAAGAAGTTGTAAGATTGTTTGTTTGTAAAATCAAAATTCTATAGCAGTGAGAAATCTTTTACAATAATGAGAAATTTCGTGTTTACACAGTCAGAATGGCAGCAACAGGCATGAGCCTGAAAAATCCACAATTACCACAGTTCAATGGTAAAAATTATGATTATTGGACAATTACAATCAGGGCCTTATTTGCTTTCCAAGATATATGGGAGTTGGCAGAACATGGTTTCCAAGAACCAGCAGATGCAACAACGCTTAACACTTTGACACAAGCAGAAAGAGACTTGTTGAAAGATAATAGGAAGAATAACTTCAAAGCCCTCTTCTATATCTCCCAAGAAATACATGAGAGTATTTTCCCAAGAGTTGCAATAGCAATGAAGTCCAAGGAGGCGTGGTATATTCTCAAGAAAGCCTATCAAGGCATGGAGAAGGTGAAGCCAAAAAAATTACAAATGTTGAGGAGAGATTTTGAAACTCTCTGTATGAAAGAGTCTAATAAAATAGACTCATTCTTCACACATATGATTGGTTTGGTTACCCAGATAAGGTCTCATGGAGAGACATTCAAGGAAAGGAGAATAGTGGAGAAAATCTTAAGAATTCTACCATCGAGATTTGATGCCATAGTAGTGGCCATAGAAGAGACAAAGGATCTCTCACAATTTTCAGTGTATGAGCTTTGTGCCTCACTGATGTCTCATGAGCATAGACCGAACAGAACAACGAACTTCTCATTGGAGCATGCATTCAAGACACAAATGTCTTTTGGTCGAGGTAGATGTCGAGGAAGATCAAACTAATGAGGAAGAGGAAGAATCTCACACAGAGGTGGAAGAAGCAGCCCTGCAAGCACAAGTGGAAGGGGAAACAACCAATCAAAGTGAAGGCTCAAGCAAAAATCAAGCACAAGGACATAGTTATGATAAATCTCAAGTCCAATGTCATTGTTGTAAAAAGTATGGGCATTATGCCAATGAATGTAGAAAGAAAAAAAATGACATGAGTAATAGACCAAATGTAAATTTTATAAGAGAAAATCAGAATCAAGGAAATGTGCTTTTAACTTTTAATGTAGCACAAGAAAAACAAGAAGATGTATGGTTCTTAGATTCATGATGTAGTAACCATATGACTGGAAACATAGTAATGTTTTCCAATCTAGATGAGAATGTGAAATATGAAGTGACAACGAGGACTGATAGTAAAGTCTTTTTCATGGGGAAAGGAAGAGCATCAATACTGACAAGGAAGGGAGAAGAAGTTTGTGTCGGATGTCTATTATGTACCTAGCTTGAAATGTAACCTTCTAAGCCTTAGAAAGCTCGTGAATAAGGGATACAATGTGTTTTTTTAAGAATTATGTGTGTACAATCATGGATATACTTGCAAGTAAAAGGGTCATTACAGAACTGCATATGACAAGCAATAGGATGTTTCCTCTCAAGATCAGAATAGACTTGAAGGAAGGAGGTGCTGTAGCAGCAGTCACACAAGAGGTCTTTCAAGAAGAAGTGAAAGATGAAAACTAGTTAAGGAATTTGAGATTTGGACATCTCAATTTTGGAGGTTTGAACCTGTTGCATAAAAAAGGAATGGTAAGAGAATTACCACTCATAGAGATACTGGACATCTTATGTGAAGGTTGATTCTTGGGAAAACAACACAGAGAATCCTTTCCAGCAGGAAAGATTATAAGGGCAAATGCACCGTTAGAGATTGTCCACTCAGATTTGTGTGGACCAATGCAAATGACATCATTAGCTGGCATTCATTATGTATTGAAATTTATAAATTATTATACAAGAAAGACACTGGTTTATTTCCTAAAATAGAAGAGTGAAGTGTTTGAATAGTTCTACCACTTCAAATCTCTTGTTGAGAAGAAAAGTGGGCACTACATAAATGTGTTGAGAACTGACAGAGGAGGAGAGTATATCTCCAAAAAATTCCTACGTTTCTGAAGGAAGAATGACATACACAAGCAATTTACCACAAGGTATACACCACAGCAAAATGGTGTTGCAGAAAGAAAGAATAGGACCATCATGGACATGGTTAGAAGTATGTTGAAGGCAAAGAATTTGCCAAATGAGTATTGGGAAGAAGCTGTCAATTGTGCAGCTTATATTTTAAATAGATGTCTAAACAAAGTTGTTATGAACAAAGCTCTGGAAGAAGCATTGAGTGGAACAAAGCAGTTTGCTGCTCACATGAGAGTATTTGGATGTGGCATATGCACATGTTCGAGATCAGTTAAGAAAGAAGTTGGACAACAAGGGGGAGAAATGTATATTTGTTGGATACAATGATGAATCCAAGGCCTACAAGCTCTATAACCCATCAACCAAAATGGTAATAATCAGCAGATATGCACAGTTCATTGAGAAAGAATATTGGGATGGAAGTTTAGAGAAAATTGAAAATGTGAAGACATGTATTTCACATGAAGATAAAGAGGAATTGATCGTAGAAAATAATTACTCAACAGTGGCTCCTCCTCCACCTACACAAGCTCAGCAGATCACACCACAAGCAAGAAATATAGCAATAATGCAGAACCAAGGAAGTGCTTCTCCAAGCACACCACAGGGATCAACAACTTCCTTGAATTCAAGTGGAACTCCAAGCACACTAAGAAGACCAAGATTCAAAAATTTGAGTGAAATTTATGAGAAAGAAGAAGTAAATAATAATACTGGTCTAAATTCTTTAGTTTCTTTGTTTTTTCATGTTAATGACCCAGTCCATTTTGAAGATTAGTAAAATAAGAAAAATGCATTGAAAAAATCAATGAAGAGATTGGAGTAATAGAAAAGAAGGATACATGGGAGTTAGTGGACCTCTCACAAGGAAAATAAGTAATTGAAGTGAAATGGGTCTAAAAGACCAAAAGCAACACTAAAGGCAAGATAGAAAGACATAAAACAAAACTTGTTGTCAAAGGATACAAGTAGAAATAAGGAAGAGATTATGAGGAAACCTTTGCACCAGTTGCAAGGATGGAGACAGTGAGGACAGTGTTGTCCATAGCAGCAAAGAAAAAGTGGGAAGTCTACGAAATGGATGTAAAGTCAGCGTTATTGAATGGAGTGTTGAAAGAGGAGGTATATGTTGTACAACCTCCTGGCTATGAGATAGAAGGCCAAGAGCACAAAGTATGTAAGTTGAAGAAAGCCATTTATGGGTTGAAGTAAGAACCAAGGGCATGGTACAACAGGATTGATGCTTACCTAATGGATAATGGGTTTGACAACTGTGATGGTGAACCCACACTCTACATTAAAGAAGATGACGGCAAAATCATTATTGTTGTTTTATATGTAGATGATTTAATTTTCACACGTAATGAAGTTTCTCTCATTGATGATCTTAAAGAAGTCATGAAGAATGAATTTGAAATGACTAAGTTGGGTTTATTGAGATATTTTTTGGGCATTGAAGTAAAGCAAAATGAAAATGGAATTTTTATTTCCCAAGAAAAATATGTTGCAGAAGTTTTAAAGAGGTTTAACATGCAGAATGAAAAAGCAGCAGCAACTCCAACTGTCATGGGGTTGAAGTTAAGAAAATAAGATTGCATCAAGAATGTCGATATGAAATTGTACAAGATAATAGCTGGCAGTCTAATGTATTTGACTGCAACTAGGCCTGCTATTATGTATGTTGTAAGTTTAATTTCCAAATTCATGAAGAGACCAAAGGAGACACATTGGAAAGCTGCCAAGAGAATATTGAGGTATGTGAATGGAACAAAGGAGTATGGTGTTCTATACTCCTCAAATGATAATTTTAAATTGATTGGTTACAATGACAGTGATTGGGATGGAAGTGTAGATGACAGAAAGAGCACATCTTCATATGTGTTTCATTTTGGATCGGGAGCCATTTCATGGGCTTCCAAGAAGCAACTAATATTTTCATTATAAACAACAGAAGCTGAATATGAGATAGCAACAACAAAAACATGCCAAGAAGTATGGATGAGAAGGATGCTGAGATATCTGTGTCATGAGCGAGACAAAGGAACCACAATTTATTGTGATAATATCTCAGCGATTGCATTATCAAAGAATTCTATTTTCCACAAGAGAAAAAAACACATAGACGCCAAATATCATTTTATAAGATAATTGGTTAACATTGGTGATATTGTTTTGCAACATTTCAGGACAGAGGAACAGTTTGAGGATATCCTCACAAAGCCATTGGGACAAAGAAGTTTTGTTTATCACATACAGTGTTTAGGAATGAATGATGGTGGTAGTTGTGATTAAGGGGGAGTGATGAAATTACACTCCCAACCACTGCCATGAATAAGTAGTGGAAGCAACCCACACTTCACCAATTCTTGTAGCAGAGAAGGACAAACATAGATCCAAGAACTGGGGGCGTTTTCACTCAATCCAAAAAAAATATCAAACAGAGTACTCGATCCATAACTCTGCGTTTATTTCCATTTTCCGTGTTGAATTACCATTTTCTTGCAAGCGGATCCCACAAATTTTTGTTTAAACTCTTAAGATCTTCACCACAATGTTAAAACACCGCTGATGCGATATTTGGCGAGACCCACACTTACCTCCACTGCAATATATAAAACCTATAAATCCTTTGTATTCCACATTTCCCTTTGATTTGTGCATTTCACACTTACCATGACTTACCGCATCGTCGCCCAAACTTTGGAAATCTTAAGCCTTAACCCTAAGCCCTCACCATATGTTATGTTTCCACCGATGCCATATTGGTAGGACCCACATATCCTTACCGCATCATATTGTCGTTTATCCCTTTTTATTTTGCTTACCGCACTTACCTTGGTTTACCACCCACAATACCGCACTTCGCAATGTTTACAAATTACCTTCTGCCATTCACAAGCTATGTTATTTGAAATGTGATGCGATAGTGCTACCACACATTGTAATCAAAAACTTTTGTGCTTTCCATTAAGCGCCTGCAAGTTATTTTTTTTTTAAATGCAATTCGATCATGCCATCGCACATCGCAATCGAATATGCTTTAATTTTCCCGTAGAGCACCCGCATGTATTTTGTTTTGAATGCGATGTGATATGTGCCACATCAAAATCGCACATCGCAGTTTGCAATTTTTAATAGATAGCGGGACAGTTAAATTTTGATATCACCGATTTGCGATAAGAGATAAGGACTGAGAGTCAAAACATAAAATATTTGAAATCCACCCTTTTCTGTTTTCAACGCATTTTGTACGTGTTTCGTGTATAAACAAAAATATGGTATGTGTGTCGTTTTAATGAACAAATGGGTCTTTTGATAGCAGAAGTAAGACTCGTGGTTAAATGTCCATCTGACATTGAATCTGCATTGATAGCATTAGGTTTTCAGGCTTCAGCCATTTTTTATCTAACTAATGTAATTTCCATAAGTTTATTGAGTTGAATAGAAACATAAGTTTTGTTCCTCACCTATGTTTTTAGACTGCCTGTCTCTGAATGTTTATTTCCACATTATTGTGAATTCTCTGTGTTATGGGGGAAGAATCCATTTGTGTATTTTTTTTCTCCAATATTTCCAACAATGACGGGTCATAGGGATTATTCAGGTTAGTGTTTGTATTCATCATCCTATCAGGCTTTCCTGGTGCAATGAATAGATTCAAATTGAATCGGGTGTGGCTGGAAGACTCAACATTCTCAGATCTTCACCAATTTTGGGCACTTGATAAATACCCCTGCATGTTTGATGATGCTACCAACGAATCTTTGGGAAAATAGGTGACTAAGGCAGATATTATTGATGTTTTAAAATTGTTTGAGAGGGACAAAAGCCCTAGCTTGAATGGTTGGCCGGGCGGAATTATACCTCCATTTCTTTGAGCTTGTGGAAGATGATATTTTGAGTATCGTTGAGGATTCCAGATTATCAGGCCGCATTTATAGTGAAATAAACTCCACATTCATTGTTCTCATTCCTAAATCATCTAGTTTGAAATCCTTATAGGACTTTAGGCCCATTTCATTGCGCAATGTGATTTAAAACATTATCTTGAAGGTGATTGCTTGGTGAATTTCTCGTGCTTTATTTGCACACATTTCGCAGGAACACTATGGGTTCCTCCCAGATCATCTCATTCATGATGCAATTGCAACAACGCAAGAATGTCTCCACTATGTTCACACTAAGACATTGGAGGCTATTATCATGAAAATTGATCTACACAAAGCATGTGATTATGTATATTGGGCATATATTAGGCTGGTGCTCCATAATATTGGACCATCCTCTTAAAATTTTATTTGGATGTTGGCTTGCGTTGCTCCAGTGTGGTTTTTTGTTATCCTTAATGGCATGCCTTCGAAATTTTTCACGCCAGTCGGAGCCTTCGACGGGGTTGTTCTCTCTCGCCCCGATTTCCACCCTTATCATGGATGGGCTCAATTTGCATATTAAGGACATGCACAACAGAGAATTCTTTGTGGGGATTAACATCTCCAGGGGCATTTCCATCACACGCTCATTTTTAGTTGATGACAATTTTTTGTTTGGCATCATCTCGCGCTCCTAGTGGTCTTCTATGCACTATGATTTTCTTAGGTATGGGGCCATGTCTGGGTTATTGATCAATGGACATAAATCTCTGCTCATATAAACCTTAAGAAATCCTGTGGATCTCTAGTTTATTGCAGGCCTCTTCCAACTTATTGACGTTCCCCTCTCGGGTGGCTCTACTTACTTGGGATTTTGTTTGAAGCCTTGTGGATATCACAACTAAGACTAGACTTGGCTCGTCAAATTTTTTTGAAAAGGCTGGACTCTTGGTCATGCAGGTGGCTTTCATTGGGAGGTTAGTTTATCCTAATACAAGTTGTGCTTCAACAACTTTGTGTTTACTGGGCACACATTTTTTCTCTTCCCTCCTTCATCATTTCTAGAATTCAGATTACTATATCTAAATTCCTTTCGTCTAGAGCGTGCAGTCCCAATAAATTATTGACCTTTTCAGATTGGATCGAATTACTATTCCCAAGCAGCTTGGCAGATGGGGGCTACTGGATATCAAGACTTACTACCAAGCACTTCTTATCAAGTCCTTTTGTCATGCAATCACTGGGCCTGGCCTTTGGTCCACATTTTCTGGAAAAAATACAATTTTCATCCTGATCTGCAGCAACTTCTCAGATCTCGGGCTTTCACTCCTCGTAGGGGTTCCTATATTTGTTCTGGTTTCAGCCGCATTGATGGCCTACTCTCTTGCAAAATCATGTGGCACTTTGGGAATGGAAAAAACATCATGATGGGTGTTGAATGCATTAGGGGAATATCCCTTGATTTTAATTTGCTTCTATGGCTTCAGCATGCTTTGGCACAAAAGGGATTTTTCTCCCCTAGCCAATTCATCCCTCATTGGAAACAAAGATGCCCAGTTTGGAAATATGTTACTCAATGAGGTCTGCCTGATCTTTATTCCGAGTATTGGGGCACTGTGGTAAATTGGTTGAAAGGGGTTGGCGTTCGCCTCCATCCCTCCGGGGCCAGAGTTGTTTGGATCTACAGAATGAAGGGTGATTCCATTATAGTGGCAGACCTTTATAACTGCCTTATTTCCACTATATCGTCGGAAGTTGATCAACCATTTCTTATGACTTTCTGGAGGCAAAATATTCCATTGGAAATAATTCTTTTCACTTGGCTCTCCTGGAAGAACTAGATCCTTACCTGGGACAACCTGACAAAGTGGGGCTTTCACAGGTCGGGTATCTGTATTCTCTGTCGTAATGCTCCTGAATTTGTCTCTCATATTTTCCTCCATTGCCCTATTTTCCTAGATATTTGGTCTCTTTATACTCCTTTTTTTCAGGATCATAGTTGGAAGCCACTTGGAATCTTATAGTGTATTCATTCTTGGTCGAAGATGGAGCATAAATTTAACTTCGTCCCTTTCTTCTTTTTCTGGGAGATATGGTTGGCCAGAAACAAAGAAATATTTGATGGCTTTCCGATAGCTTTGCACAAGATCTTTCTCGCCATCATGGCCTAGCTCAACACTCAAGTTGCCCCCTCTCCTCCTCCCTCAGATTTATCTCATAATATTCGCCTTCATCCGGTAATTCTGTTCGCCGGCTATTTTGATGGGGCCAGATAGTAGGGATTTTGTGGCTGCAGGGCTTAGATAAAGCTAGATAATAGGTAACACTACTGCGTGCATTGGAATGGTGGTCCTGGAATGAACACTATGTGAAAATTCTTGCCCTCTGGAGCCGGCTTTGGGTCGCTTTTAACTTACAACTCTCCTCTCTACACATCTATGGCGATGCCAAGTCTGTCATTGATGGGGTCAATGACATTTTCAACTTTCAACCCCTTGGTCTATAGTGTTGGTTCGATCGTGTCCATTATCTTCTATAGTGCCTACACGTCCCTTATATTTATCACATCTTCAGGGAAGCTAACACTCGGGCGGATGTGCTCTCCAAAAAGGGGATTTTGGAGCCTTTCGAACAGGTTTGGGTGCAACATTTTCATGGCAGTTCCATGATTGACTCTTTTTCCATTTTGATTCGATAATATTTGTTTTCGGCGGACTGTATACCCTCGCGCCTTCTTTTTTGCATAGTTTTGTGGATTTTTTTTCTCTATCTCTATATGTATTACATGCATGGGGGCTAAATTTTCCACTCTCGTTCTTTCTTGTTTTAGTCTCAACTTAACAGGTGAGTTATTTTTACATGGTTGGGGATTTTTTTGCTGCACTTTCTCTCTGATTTCTATGACAGGAATGGTTGAACTTTGCTCCTTCTTGCAGTTTTTTGGTTGCTAGTATCTAGGGTGGCGGTTTTTCTAGCATGGCTAGAAGTTTCTGTTTATCTGGATGTCCTATGTATATGCACTTCTTTCTCCTCTTTGGTATATCTGGTTGAATGTATTGTTTGTTTATATTTCAATAAAACACGCAAAGTTTTTTTCCTCTCTGAAAAAAATGGTAAGAAATTTGGATCGATAACAATTAATAAGTGAATCAAATTTGGAAAAAAAAAATATTTTTTTTAAAGTAAAAGATTAAATTATTGTTGTTGATTATTATTAACATCTATTAATATTGATATGCTATATCATACTTTAAAAAGATAAGAGATTTTTTAGAATTTTATTTTTATGCTTGAAAAGTATTAAGAGAAGTGTTTCATGATTACCATAATTTTTCTAACATAAAGGTCAAGTAGGCTAGTAGTGTGACATATATTTTGAAAAATAGATTGAATGTGAGTATAAGAAGGTCAATCTAAGATAACGTGCTTTTCATCTCCACCCCTCTTAGTGTTACAACGTTGAGAAACTCTTTCATCCCATGGTGTTTGGGAATTGACCAACTATGAGTTTCAATAGGAAGCTTCTGAAATTTTTTTCTTATTTTAAAAATGCTAATTTTATTCTTAAGATTACTTAAGACACAAAAATACTTTTTATTCTCAAGATCAGGTTGATCAAGTTCTTATAATATCGTAGTTTACTTTTTCCTCCAATTGTTTAGCACCCCACACTTTATCCTTATATTTGAATTAATCATATTTTGAATATTATGCTTATTATGTAAAATAATATCTTCCTTTATTCCCCAATGGTAAAGCCAAGATTGAGCATCCTTATGTGATTCCCACTTGAGAAGAAAGTGGGGGTTTTCGCTAGATATAGAAGGAATTTTAGGAAAATTTTTGGCTTCCATGTTGTCTAACTTCTTTTTATATAAAAAATTCCTAGTCATAACCATTCTTTCAATAGGGGAAATGATTGCTTCAATTAGGAGTATATGATAGTGATTATTTCCTTTAATCATGATATTGAATGTTATAAATTTCTTTTGGATCTATTCTATCTTTTTTGAGGACTCTTTGTAGATACTGCAACCCAAACCTCACATCCATTTAAAATAATAGGACGAACGTGAGTCTCAAAGAGAAGTTTATTTTTATCCCATACCTAAATATATACTAACTTACAGTTGCTTTCAATCCCGTATTAAGTCTTTCATCCTCCATTTGTCCTTTTCTCAACACTATAATCCAATTGAGATTGTGATGGATATGGATTCCAAGGTATTTTTATGAAGGAACTTCATGTAAATAGTTTTTGTTATATATATATATATATATATATATATTAAATTATCATAAAATTATCATTTGTGATCTTTTTGGATTTAATTAACAAGAATTTAGTTTTTTCAAAGTTAACAGTCATACCCATCCTAGAGGATTCTTAGTTTTTTTTTCAATATAATAATGACTCCTCACCAAGAGAACGATATCACCAACATAAAAGGAGAAGAGTTATACATATATTAGTGAGTGTGAGACCAACATAACTTGCATCTTCCAAACAATCTTCTAGGTTTTTAATATATGCAAAAAATGGTAAGAGATAACTGACACCCTTGCTTGACTTCAATATTTCATTTAAATTATTTTTTCCAACCCTCATTGGTCGAAACATTGGCAATAACATTTGATAAGGTCTTAAGAATTTCCTTTTTATTTACTAGCTAAAATAAGGTCTTCATCTAGCCAAGAATGAATAGGATTGGAATCAATGCTTATAAGAATGTGTTGGTTAGTGGGGGTGCTAGCATTAAAGTGTCATAACAAGAGGAAATTACCTCCACTCCTCAAACTATGAATATCTTGTTCCAGGGTGTTATAATAGCAATTTTTATCTCGATTGTTTTTCTTATAAATGGTAGGGTTGATAGGTGAAAAATGATAAATTGTGATATAATATTGCTAGAATCAATGTTAGATATTTCGATTTAAATGTACCAATTGAGAGGGTATATCTTATGAAGTCGAGTTTGAGGAGAATTTTTTATTTTTATTTTTATTTCATTTATTTATTTTTTATATATATATAATAGGTTATACCTCTGATCTCTTTGTGAGATAATTTCTTGTTCCAATATGACCATAAAACGAATCCATCTATGAGAGGGACCTTAGACTCATCATGCCTCACCATTTATACAAAAATAATAATATTAATTTCACTCAAAATTCATCTTAATATAGGACCTTAACACCGTGGAAAGATAGGAAAGTTCTAAAAAAGGATCTAAAGTGTTCCAAATTGTTATTTTGGTCCCTATCCCTCTTAATAACTTTCATATTTCTAATTATTTCCCATTTTCTTTCTTTCTCTTTTCCTTTACCTTTTCATCCTCCTTCCTTAATTTGGTTGGGTCTATTGGTATGAGTTCCTCATTCATAAATATTCGTGTCTCTTTTAAACTTGGAGATTTATTAAGTATGACAAATCTATGGTCAATATTTCTTACACTAACACTAATCAATTTATCCTTTTTCTCAAGTACGCTTTCCAATCTTCTTGTTTTTATGAGATAAGGTGTTTCAATTTGTGACTTATTTTTTAGTTCTTCTTTTATTGTTGCTAGCATATCCTTATATTTATGCTCTTTTATTAAACAATTATATGATTCATAGATATTTTATTGGGCTCAAGATATGACTCAATTAGCTTATTCATTTGCTCTTTGATGAGCTTGATGTCTAATTTATTTTATCTAATACTTAGGATGAAGTTGTAATTTAATTTTTCTTTTAAATTTTTAATATTGTCTATCAAGTTGTAATTTTCTTCAATCATTAATTGTTTTCTATTTTCCATTTTTGTTTTAGCCTATTTTCCAGTTTTTACAAATCAATTTCAAACACTAATATTTTATTCTCTTAAAATTTGAATTTTTTATTGAGCATTGTGGATAAATCTATCTTAGGTTTCTCTTCTGTATCTTCTCTTTTTTTCTAATTAATTAGTATGATCATAAAGACTTTTTAATAAAGTGTTGGGTTTGCATATTGAAGGAAGATTACATAGCTATACTTCATTTTCACATTGATATAGTTGTCTAATGCTATGTGAAAATTTGCTTTCACATTGATATAGTTGTCTAATGCTATGTGAAAATTTGGAATGAAAGCAAATAAGTAGTGAACAAATTTTAAAAAGGGTAAATTGGTTTTTACTGGTTCACATTTAACTAGTTAACAAATTTTTAACTAAGCATCGAGCATTGTAACCGATTAAAAAACAATAGGTGAAGAAGCATGATCTCAAACTTTTTTTTTTAATTGTGAAGACCCAATTTAATTTTATGTGAGAGAGTGTTTGTGTTGATGAAATAGTGATAGACCTACATTTACAAATCAATGTAAGTGGGTGTTCAAAAATAAAATGCACGGCATTTACAATGATTTCACATGGAAAATCGTGAACCATTACTTTTTTTTCAATTTACGTGGAAATTTTGTTTTTTTGTTGAGTAGCGTTTGATAACACCCATAGACATGGAGGATATGGTTATATTTTCCTTATTCTAGTGAAATTAAGAATTTTATATATGTTATGATACGTAGGACTAGACATTTCCCAAGTAATGGAAGCCTTGAATCGATTCATGGGAAATCCTAGACGTGAACATTGGGATGTAGTGAAGAGGGGAGTTTAGATATTTGCAAGATACATATGAATATTCTATTTACTATGAAATCCGTGTTTTAGGGGATGTACAAGGTTATGTGGATTTTGATAAGGTAGGTGAAATAGGTAGAAGTAAATTTATTATCATATACATATTTCTATTATTTGGTGGAGAAGTGACTTGGGTCAGCAAGTGACAAGTTGTGGTCACTTTGTCCACTAGAGAAGGTCCATTACAGAAGAAAAGTACATGAAAAATACTATTTCTTATAAGGAGTCTATTTGGATTATGAAAATATGTTTAAAAGTGTGTAAAAGTAAGAGAGTTATTATAGTTCAATGTGATAGTAAAAATTTAATTTCTCTAGCTAAGAACTCTATCTTTCACGCAAATGAAAAGTATGTAGATATCCAATAACAATACATTAGGAACATGTTACATAATAGAATTGTGATATTAGATAAGCCTAACACTTTTTATAATGTTACAAATGTTACAAATGTAGTAGTGAAACTTCTTAGCATATGTAAAGTCAAGTGGTTTTGTGATCATATGGGCCTTACAGATCCTAGCAATTAGCTCGCAACTTGATTCAATCTCTATTATACTATTGCAACACATATGTGAAATGGAAGAATGTTGGAATAAGAGTTTCACACACATTGTAGTCCTTTAGTAGAACATGTAATGATTACTAAGTTGCATCAGAGAATAATGTTGAATAATGTTAGGGAATAACTATTGATTAGTGGTAGAGAATAAATGCATATCACTAGCAAGAAATGATTGTTACAATAACAACCAACCAATTAATTATTAGTGTTTTCCAACATGCAGAATTGAAAAGCCATAAATATTTTTTTATTTTCTTATGACTATTTGTTGAGTGATAGAGTTAGAGGAAAATAATGTTAGTATTAACTTACGATTACATTATATAAATTTCTCCAAAATCCTTATGCTATTGTTGAGAGCACAAAGGCTGTGCAATGTATTAAACCATTTAATTGATGAATAAATGCTTTCACAAGGAAATTGTTTTCTAATGCTTGTATATTTCTATGTTATTTAGTATTCTTTTTATTTTTTGCATACTCTTCTCTCATTCATTCATGTATGCAGCATATTTTGCATCTTTTCTCTCTTTACATAATTTACACTCCCTCGACACCGATGTATTAGAGAAAGATAGATTAAAATAATAAACACACATACAAACACATATATGTGAAAAGAGAGATGTGATGGATTTTTTTTAACTTATAAAATTTAGCATGAAAACTCATTGTTAACTATTTTTTCTATACAAAATTTCTAAATTAAAATTATAAAATAAAATTTATTAGTAAATTGATCCATGAAATGAAATTAATTATGAAAACAATAACAACAATTCGTTATGTGAAAACATAATTTCACATAAATAAAATATTAGATTATAAGTGCTATGTAAATAATGCAAGTTCCTAAAATTAAGAAAGTTTACTCCAAAACAGCTAAATCTTATCTCATTAAATTTGGAATATTCTATATTATTTTATGATTTTGACATCAAATTTTTTATTTCTAAAATTCTTTATTGAAATTTTTCCATAACAAAAATTAGCATCATAAGGCAATGACCAACATGCACAACACATGACAATTTGAATGTTAATGCTAGTAAACTATAGTTATATTTTTCTACTAGGGTCAACCATAATTAAGTATGCCAACTCAACTATATTCAACTATTGTTACCATGTTCATATATATTTTAGTTAGTAAACCATGGTCAATAATGTTTGACCACAATTAAACATGGTCAACATGTCAATATGTTATTAGCGATAAATAACCATAAACAATATGGTCAACCATGATGAACTTGGTTAAATGATGCTTGGTTACATGGATAACATAATTAAGAATGGTCAAATATAGTTGGGTGGTCTACATGGTCAACCATAATAATTTATAGTTAGATGTTGATAACCATGTTACCCCTGGTCATTTGTAGTTAACCATAGTCAACCTTTTTCAAACAAGCTCTTCCATGGTCATCGATGGAAACCAAATTAAACATGGTCAACATGACCATCCTTGGTCACATTTAGTCCACCATAATCTATAATATATATCCCTAGTCAACCATGGTTTACCATAATCAATTAAGGTCAAACATAACTAATCATACTCAACCAAGGTCAACCATAGTCAACAAAGGTCTACTTTGGTCAACCATGGCCAACCTTATCAAACATGGTCAACCTCGTCAACCCTCTTTAACCACTAATGCAACCACAATTGTAACATTAATGTAACATTAACATTAACAAAACATTATCAACCATGGTCGAAATTAATGTAATGTGAATGTAATAATGTAACAATCATCAAAATTAATACATTGTTAGATTAATGGAACATTAGTACATTGTTACATTAATGGTTAACCGCTATCAACCTTGGTCAACCTCAATCAACTCTCTTCAACCTTGGTCAACATCATCAAGCACGATTAAACTCAGCGACCCTCTTCAACCATGGTCAACGATCATCAACCATTAACAACCCTTGGCTATAATGGTCAACTATTATCAACGATGGTCAACCATTGACAACCATTTTTAACCATAGAACTATTGGAGAATAAAATGGAGGCAATGGAAACTAAGTTGCAGGTCATAGAAAAACAAAACCAAGATATGAACCAAACATCCCAGCAAGGAGATGTTGATAATATAGAGAGTCTTAAAATGAAGGACATGATCAAAGAACTAGAAGAAAAAGTTAACAACAATCTCACCCTAAATAGTGGGGTAGGTAAATTTTATTTATATAATTATTGTTTTTTTTCTCTAAGTAAAATTGATCTATTAACAAAGGGATGGTATTACAACGAGACCGAAGTCAGAGACTACTGCCTTGGAGGCAAAATTTTCATAAACAAGCAGAGATATAGACTGCCTTAACCCACGCAGGGGTGTAGAGCGAGGTTTTTCCATAATATGCTTTGACCCAAAAGGAACAAAAGGTACCAAAAAAGCTCCATAACTAACAGTACTGGAAAATACCCAATAGGTTGGGCTACAAAAATAGAAAAACGACCAAACAACAAACCCATTAATCATCGGGAGTCTCCTCCACAATCCTGCACCAGCCGGAGGCGCGCATGTCATGAGCGAGCCCTTCTTCAGAAGCCGAGGGTCCAGGTTCAGCAGGGAGCATGTCTTCATCCGAAACCGAGCTTACATGGCGCAACGGAGGCTGCAACGGAACACTGCCGCTTCCCAAATTGAAATTCGAGAATTGGGCACCAAGAACTGTAGTATTCGCATCAGGAACGGCAGGCTACAAGCCGGACTCCCCTTGCAGGCTTTCCTCAAGAAAAACCACCGAGAAAATAGCTGTAATCCTAGGGCAGTTGAGGGAACTGTTGAAGATAAAACAAGCAGTGCCCATAGTGGGAGAAGAGGAGGCAGGCGGGCGATGCGAATGGGGACCCCAAAGCAGGCGGAAATCTTGAGTGCGCCCCCTACCACTTCGTGTCTGGGGGTAGTGGCTCGAGCCTCCGCCATAGGAGGATGAATCCGGAGAGGGGCTGGAATGCTCTCGAGAGGGGCGACCCCTTGAGCTTCCTCTTCGGCTCCGCATACGGTGTCGAATCCGTGGCATTGTAAGAAAAAGCAGGGTCCAGAACGCAACCAAGATAGCGGAGAAAGCTGATAGAGGGTGGCCCGAGCTCAGATGAAAACGCAGCACCAACACAACTCTCCTTGGTGGGTGAGCCTCACTCTGCACTGAATGCAACATCCATTGATAGACCCTCTCCCAATGATGCTGAAAACAACCAACGATGCCAATGCAAATCTTAATGTAAGCCGAGACCAGGTGATATTTAACCTGATGCGTTTGGTACCAGTCCTCCACAAGATCGGCGCCAACTCGCACCAAGTCCAACCTTCCCACACACAGCAGATCTGTCGCCATAACTACTCCCTTGATGTAAATCCAGCCGGAGCATGCAGAGGCAGGATTCGTCTCAGTGGAAGTCGAGCGAATGCTAATGTTTTCTGAGCCCATGGCGTTGGTAGGAGTGGAGTATAAATGTTGCATGCCATTGCGCAGATGGAAATTTAACTCAGCGTACTGGTTGGGCAAGTGTCGACAGGACCACTCCTGTGTCCCATCTCATTAACTATCCATTGGAGCACCCGCATCCTGGGGATCAACATCCCTTTGGATAAGTGAATTGCATTCATGTTTGTGAGTATGATTCTGAATAATATCCAAGCTGCCTGAGATAAGAGCTTGTCCATGATTCACTCCTATATTGGTAAGGAGGTCAGCAACCTTGTTGCCTTCACGTTTTACATGTTGGAAGATGATGGCACGATTGGTATGAAGCCAATGTTCAATTGCTTCAAATCGGGCTTCCAGTCTCCAGTTGTTGGCATTTTTATGCGCTCGGGTCCCGTTGAGGAGTTGGTTGGCCATGCCAATGAGGATTTGGGAGTCCCCTTCAACTTCCAAAGGGTGGAAACCATATTGCTGTGAAAGGATGAGTCCTTGCCAAAGACCTTCCAGTTTGGCAGAATTTCTCGTATCCCAACCAATGTTGCCATAAAATAAAAGCAGTGATTCTCCCTCATGATTTCTAAATATACCTCCAAAACCAGCAGATCCGGGGTTTCCCTTGGAGGCGCCATCAAAATTGAGTTTGAAGGAATTCTGAAGGGGAGGACACCAAGAAAGCTTGTTGGAGGAATGGCATTGGGAAGGTCTATTGCTGAGCATACGTTGAGGAAGGTGTAAGTTCCAATTCTCCCATATGGCTTTCTCCTTGGCTAGAGAGGGATAGTCCTCCTGAGTCCACGTGTGCAAATCCAGAGTCTCTTTGAGATTAAGACAAAGGTTGCGCCATATGATGTCCACCGGGGTGCTTTGATCTTTGAATATGTGCCTGTTCCTTTCTTTCCAGATTGTCCAAAGGAGCAGACCTAGGATTAGTCTCCAAAGTTGGTTGAGAAGTTCGCTTTGATAAGGGTGCTGGTCCCAGAGTCTAATGGAGTTAATGATATCTTCGGACCCTCTGCAATTTTTTTGATAGCGGAAACTGGCTTTCTCCCACAATTGGATGGCAAAAGGGCAGGTATACATGAGGTGTTGTAGTGTTTCCTCTTGAGAGCAGCAGTTGGGACACATGGAGGGGCCATGAAGAGTTCGTTTCCGAAGGTTGTCCCAAGTAAGAATTTTCCGATGCCCCAGAAGCCATAGGAAAAAAGAGACTTTGGGTCAGTTGCCCGTCGCCCAAATTTTGCTCCAGATAGGATCCAAAGGCCGCGGGTTATTGCATATTATTTTGTAAGCCTCTTTGGTGGAGAATGATCCTTTTGGGGTGTACCCCCATCTTAAGATATCCTTGCCTTCGGAAATTCTTATACGCCTTTTCTGGAGCTCACGTTCTAGGGCCTCCTTGACATGGATGTCAGCATTTCTGATTAATCTATCTATCTGTTTCCATTGCCTGTACCCCTGCTCTAGCTCTTGCGTCCATTGGTGCTGTACTGTTTCCTGTTTTTGCTCTTCCCATTCTTGGCTAGGAGGCTGATTGTATATACTGTTGAGTTTAGGAAGTTGTTGCCAGGCGTCCGTTCGGCATCCGCCAAGTCGCTCTTCCCATTCTTGGCTAGGAGGCTGATTGTATATACTGTTGAGTTTAGGAAGTTGTTGCCAGGCGTCCGTCCAGAATCTGGCCGAGCTGCCATTCCGTAATTCCCAGAAACTATGATTTTGGATGAGATGATAGTGTTGTCTGGCTGCGTTCCATATTAGAGATCCTTTTTCCACTGGAGTGAATCTGATGGGTTCTTCCATGGGTTTGTTGTTAGCGTACTTGGCAGTTCAGAGTGAAGCCCATGGTTTGTAGGGAGAAGAGAGCCAATGCCACCATATTTTGGCGCCCATGGTTTCGTTGTTGTGCTGGGGGTCTCTTAACCCAATGCCTCCATGTTCCTTGGGCTGGAAAACTATCGACCACTTAGCTAGTGCCCATTTGTGATGAGTTCCTGTTGATCCCCATAGAAAGTTGCGTTGGAGAGCTCTTATTTTTTTCAAGACCCATTTGGGCGCAGCCATGATGGAAAAAATATAGAGAGGCATCGCTTGAAGCACTGCTTTAATAAGCACAGATATGCTAGCTATGTTCAAAGTTCTGTGTGTCCAAAGATTGAGACGGGATTCCAACTTCTCCAAGAGCAAACGCCAAGACGTGTGCTTGATAGCAAAGTCAATTAGAGGAGCCCCTAGGTATTTAGAAGGAAGAGATGCAATGGAGAAACCCAGGATGTGAGCGATGGCTTGCTGGGTGACAGGCGGGGTGTGAAAGAAGAAGATTTGCGACTTGGCAGTATTTATACTCAAACCAGAGGCTTCTGAGAAGTCAGACAGAATGGACTTGAAGACAGAGGCTTCTTGAACAGAGGGATACCCAAACAGCATGTTATCGTCTACAAATTGCTGATGAGTGATAGCAGGGGAGTTGTGGACGGAGAGGCCTTTGAGAAGCTGGGAAGAGAGAGCTTGTTTAATGTGGCAACCCAGCCCTTTCGCCATGAGGAAAAAGAGGAAGGGGGAGAGCGAGTCTCCTTGTCGTATACCTCTAGAGGGACTAAATGGTCGAGAGGGGAGACCATTAATAAGAATCGAGAAGAAAGAAGAGGAAATTAAGCTTGCAATCCACCTGATCCACATAGGGGAGAAACCAAAGGCTAAAAGCATTTTATTTATATAAACCCAACTTAACTTGTCAAAAGCCTTGGAGAGGTCGATCTTTAGGAGCATACCTGCCTGCTTGGAGTGCTTGAGAGAGTGAATGACTTCATGAGTGAGGATGATGTCATCCAGTATCTGCCTTCCTTCTACATATCCGGATTGTTCCTGAGAAATAAGAAGGGGCAGGAGTGGCTTCAACCTGTTTGCAATGACCTTGGATATTACTTTGTAAATAACATTGCAGAGAGCTATGGGTCGAAACTTGTCCAAAGTTCTGATGTTCGCTTCCTTAGGGATTAGAGAAATGAAGGCAGAGTTCAGTGCTGGCAGAAGCCAATGTAAAGAGCGGGATTCCTCTACCACTTGCCAAACCTCCTCTTTGATGAGATCCCAAAAGGAGTGGAAGAAAGTTGAGGTAAAGCCGTCAGGGCCAGGGGCTTTGCCTTCCTTTAGCTGATGCATAGCCTGATCCACCTCCTGAAGTAGGACAGGTCTGAGAAGGAGTTGATTGTGTTCTTCCGTTATAAGCTTTGGAACATTTTGAGTGATTTTGTCGATTGATGGCCTTCTATCCATAGGGGGTTCTTGATGGACCTCTTTGAAATGATTGATGAACTCCTGCTCTATCTCTGCGTGATTTTCCAATCGCTCCCCTTCGCGATTCTGAATGAAAGAGATGGTGTTGTGCATTCTTCTCTGAACTGTGGTTCTGTGGAAGAATTTAGTGTTCCTTTCACCTTCCTTTAGCCATCTGATACGGGACTTTTGCTTCCATAGAAATTCTTCTTGAGCCCTGCGCTCCTCAAGTTGACTGTGAATAAGCTTTTCCTTTTCCAATGTCTCTTCTATGTGGCCCTTAGCAATGATTTTTTTTTGGAGCTCTTTCATTTCCTTGTCAAGAATTTTCTGAGCCTGAAATATGTTTCCAAAGGTCTCTTGATTCCATCTTTTGATTTGGGCTTTCAGAAATTTGAGTTTCTGTTGAAACTGAAACATTTTTTATCCCTCTGGCGAAGGGGAGTTAGTCCAGGTGGATCTGATGAGGTCTTTGAAGGCGGGGTGGGAAAGCCAAAACCCTTCGAATCGAAAAGGACGTCTGGATGAATTTCCAGGTTTGAGCCATTGGAGTGAGATCGGCTAGTGATCCGATCTAGATAAGGGAAGGATGGAAGCCATGAGATCTCCTCCAAGATGAATCACGTTGTCCGATATGAGGAACCTGTCTAATTTGGAGGCGATTTGCTGCCTTCCTGCCCTACGATTGCTCCAGGTATGCATTCCATTACAGAATGGCAGATCGATTAGCAAGTTGTTAAGGATGAATTCATTGAAATGGCGATTCTTTTGATCCAGTCTGGCTCTACCTCCTTGCTTTTCCTCCAGTCTGGTAATCATATTGAAATCTCCTCCAGCTATCCATAAAGGATGGATTCTGTTAAGATTGAGCATTTCTATAGTGTCAAGTAAAGCAATTTTGCTGCCTGCCTCCTGCAGGAAGTAGACATTGGTTAGATGTCCATGTATATTGGTACCAATAATGTGGAAAGTGGCTTGAATGATGTGGTGGGAGGCATGAATATCCGAAAGTGTGATGGCCTGTGCATTCCATGCAATAGCGAGACCTCCTGAAGCGCCAGACGCATCCACAGCTACCGACTGACTACCTGGCCAAGATTTAGAGAGGATCTGACGAAGAGTATAGCTATTACATTTAGTTTCCTGCAGAAAGAAGATCTGGGGTTGCTCCTGCTTTATCATATTTTTTATCATACGGGCCTTGCTGGGGCCATTGAGCCCTCTTAAATTCCAAGAAGTGAGCTTCATGATCCACTGGGGGTGGTTGGCTTGTAATACTTAGTCAGCTTAGCATATCTTCCTGAGTCCACCAGGATTTTCCTTATTGTAATGGTTCTTTGAAGGTCAGTTTTCCTTCCCCTCTTTTTGGAATCTTTGGGGAAGTAGTTTCCATCCCGTTGACTGCCCGGTTGTATGCCGAGTTGCTGTTGCTGGTAGGCCCTGGAGATGGCTACTTTAAGGGCATTGAGTTTGTGTTATGGAATCTTATCATATTCTTTTCTTTTTCATGCTTGTTCTAGCTCAAAAATATCAAGTCCTCTCAAATCAATGCTTTCCGGCTCTACCTCCATATGATGATAGAGAATTCTTTCTGCGGGGATAAGAGAAGAAAGCAGAGAATGGCTTGGAATGCAGTCAACATCCATGCCATTTGGCTTCCAATCCGGGTCCTTTGGAGGCTCCGAGGGGGTGGCAGAGCTGTTCTTCAGGGAAGGGGAGAGGAGGGGGGGATGACCCGAAGGTGGAGGGGGCGGGTTGGGAGAGCTCTTCTGAGTGATGGGAAAGGAATTCTGGGGGGGGTCAGCCGCATCAGTATCAAGAATCTCAAAGCTGTTACTTGTGGAGGGGGCTGAAGCTCCAGTTTGCATGGGTTTTTTTCTGATGGAGGTCTTTTTATTGGCTCTTCTTCGATTAGTAACTTTGGTGAAGCCTTCTCGATCTGAGGGATTAGAGGGGCCAAAAGGATGAGGGCGAGAGATCAGAGGGCAATCCCGAAACAGATGTCTTAGAGCGTGACATTTGCGACAGCGAAAAGGGACATGCTCAAAATCTAAGGGATGTATCCATTCAAAGTCATCATGGTAAAGAATTACCGAGTCTGGAAGAGGCTTGTCCAGACGCATGCAGACGCAGATGTGAGCATAGGAGGTGTATCTACGCAGCTTTGTTTCTTCTGCTATTTTGATGAATTCCCCGAGGCCCTTGCCTATATCTCTCAGTGAATCTTCATCCTCATATTCTAGAGGGAGAGAATACATCTTGATCCAAACTGGGGCCCAACTGAGGTCCTCCTTGTCGAGGTTAAATCTTTCAGCCCAATCCCTTAAATACAAGCCTGCTGAGTTGAAGAAGTAAGGGCCTTCATCCATTACTCTGTTCTTGTCTTCTAAGCATATGAATGTCGCGGTGAAGAACCCTTTTGGGCCTAACTGCAGGGTAACATGCCCCTTGGGTTTCCATTTTGCCGCGATCCATCCTTGTAGGGCCTTCTCCGTTGGCCAAAAGCCCACAAACTTTCCAATGAGGGCATGGTCCCTCATGTACTGGATTTTTCCGTTAATTCTGTGGTTGGGAAGCTCAACCTTGGGCCGTTCCGTGGCTATAGGTTTGCATGTCGTGGATGTGACCTTGGGGATGTCCGCTTGACCATTCTTGGCCTCCTGCTTGTTACTTCTCTTGTCAGGCTGAGCAGTTGAGACGTTTGTCGTTTCTTCCAGAGGAGTATTCATAGTGACCTCGTGTCCTTGGTCAGGATCAGCAGGTCCTGTTAGTTTCTGCGATGTATGCATAGTATTTGTTGAAGGGGAAGGCACGACGCCCCCCCCTGTGGGGTATCCATGATTGAGGTAGCAGCTTCTACCGGCTTCGTGAAATCAGACGGGCTGCAAGTGAAAGAAATGGCAGAGAGAATGCAGTCGGCGCCATTGCAGAGTTCGAAGGGAAACCCTAGGTTGCAGAGCGAATTTTCTTCATCTCCCCCCCTAAAGGTAGTGGGCTTGGCCCGATTTAGACTAACTACTCGTACGAAGAGCTACGACCTTGCTCAGGATCGAACACAAGACCGGTCTGTCATTACGAGGCCGACTTTACCACTACGCCGCCTCCACGACCTTTATTTATATAATTATTGTTACTCTCATGCATATAAATATAATGTCATGCATATAAATATTTATGGTCAACCATAATTATTGTTAAATATTTATATGCATGAGATTGCAAAGCATCAATAACATTAAAAAAATTGTTACTTCTAAGTTCAAAGAAAAAATGTGGTGTGAGAAAGATCTAGCAGCTAAAAGAAAATTAAGGTATTATAAGGAGGTCATCAACCCCACCTTAGAAGATCAAAAGTATCTCTCTGTTTTAACTAGCTCAAAGAAGAAAATTAATATAGCCAAGATTAGAACGAACTCTCATGAGCTCCATAGTGAAACAAGTCGTTGGACAATTCCTAAAACACCATGGATGGAAAGGATCTGCCATCTCTGTGAGAATATGAACATCGAGGATGAAAATCACTTCCTCTTAGAGTGCCTCGAGTACAACCACATTAGAGCTCAATTTCATAATCTTTGTTACAATACTGACCTTCCTAGCCTTTTAAGATGTCAAAATTATAGTGAGTTCGGGAGGCTTCTCTCCAAGATTTTTGAGCATAGGAATAAAATCTTAAATAAAATTAGATAACTCTTTTCTTTAGATCTGATATACCAAAGATTGGTTGGTCTCAATGGACGTTAACCATCATCATCATCATCATCATCAAACATCAAAATAATTAATCTAGAATATATCACACATAGCTAGTGTAATTTTTTTTATAAAAATTAACTAAATTATAACTTTATTTTAAATTGTTATTATTATTAAATATATAAAAAATTTAGTATATGAGATAAATAGTTTTTTTAACCATGGAGATTCACTTTCACTTTACTATATAAATTTTTAACTTGTAAATAGCTTTTGATACAATACTATGGGCCAATATCATGAGTTATCAATACCAAGTGCCCAATATTACACATGCTGATATAATATTTTTTTAATTAATTATTTGAAACCAATCGATTAAAATAACATAATTACCTTGGAAATAAATTTTAACCTTTAATATGTGAATATTATTACGGGTATTATTGCATATTACATAGAGGTTAAATTTCTACCATCCACTTAATAAAATAATATTAACTTAATTAAAATTGTGGAAAGTATATAAACATGCCTATTGGCCTAATTATTAATATTAAGTTATATATAGATATAAAATTTTAGTCGAATTTGTTTGTAGCTTTTGATATAATACTATGCGCTAATATCATGACTTATCAATACCAAGTGCCCAATATAACACATGCTGATATGATATTGTTTTAGTTAATTAATTTGAAACCAATCAATTAAAATAACATAATTAACTTGGAAATAAATTTTAACTTTTAATATGTGAATATTATTATGGGTATTATTGCATATTACATAAAGGTTAAATTTCTACTATCCACTTAATAAAATAATATTAACTTAATCAAAATTGTGGAACGTATATAAACATGCCTATTAGCCTAATTATTAATTATTAAATTATACATATATAATTTTAATGAAATTTGTTTGTGTGAGATTTAGTTCCCACCTAATCATAAAATTTAAAGCTCATGAGAAAAAATTACAAATAAAAACTACTTTGAAAAAATTAACATTGAAGCTCGTTAGTTCAAGTATATATATATATATGGTCATAAATATCCCAGTATTAAAGAAAATATTCCAATTTCTTCTGAGTCTAATAGAGGCTTTAAAGGCAAAGCGAGGAAACTGTACATGACCGAAAGAAAACCAAATGATGGTAGTGTGAAAGACTGCTCTAGTAAAAGATTCCTTCAGCCATGCACTGCGAGTGTCCGACAATGATGCGCAGGGAAGTGAACGCATGTGAGGATCGTAACGGATATGGGTTCAGAAAATCAAAGAACGTAGTCTTATCATGCGACGTTTTGACTTATTTTCTACGCTTCATACATTTAAAAATACACTTTTTATTGAAAAATTTCTGGCCAAACATTGTGCACTGGAAGTTCACTGTTCGTACGAGTATTTTCATAGGGCAAAATTTTTTTGCTTAAAATATTTTGAATATAGTCGTGAGGAGAGAACTCCACATCAGCATAAACAACCCTGAAGTAGTTTAATTTTATAGTAATGTGAAACAGGGCTCTATTGAAAGATTCCTCATCCCATTCACAATCAAATCATATACTCATGCGTAGAAGTCATATTAGGTAGGTGGCGTGTATAGGTTCATAAAGTCTAAGGAAACAACCCAGATTGCTTGCTGGTCAAACACAGTCTCCGAGCCATATTTGAAAAGGACGTTGATGAATTAATTTAAGCTCCTTTCCGCAGCCATGACATTCTACTCAAATTGGCTTTTGACCCCACGTAATCTTCTTTCCGACGACTTTAGAGTCTGAAATCAAAACATTTTGACCTTGAACACTTTCATAAAGATTTTCAATATTGAGAGGCAATGTATCTTAATGAAAGTACCTAACTTTTGTCTTCTATTGCTATTTCATGACGGGTCATATGGATTAGTCAGGTTAGAGTTTGTATTTATTGAGTTGCATAAGCAAGGAAATTTGCATTGATACCAATTAATTAGTAAATCAAATTTGGAATAGAAATATTAATATTTTTTTAAGTTGAAGATGAATTTATTGTTGGTATTGATGAAGATGATGATTAATGTATATTAAGATTGATATGGTATATTAGATCTTAAAAATGTAAGAGATTATTAGATCTACCTCCAAATCTGAAAACCTAATGTATAGAATCACATAACATGATAGAGGCATGAAAAATGAATAATATATAGCTCTAGAAACAACACCATAGTCTTTATTATGAGGGAGAGATGAGCATTTTATAAACAATGCAATCATTCTCCTTATTTTTTATTTTGTAATTACAAAATATATTTTCATAAAATCAAATGCATTATTAGATAAAGCAAATACATTGAGATGTTTCCTTCTTTCCTAGAATTTAGATGTTTCCCTCTTTTCTACTCTTAGATGTTTCCAAGGAAAGAGTGCGCTTTTTCTTGGTTGCCCAATTAGTGAGAGGTTGCTGATTTTTGTGTCCTTCTTGGTTGCCCAATTCCTCCCTATTTAGATTAGGAAGCATCCCGGCTTCCTCCACCAAATGAGGGAAAGTGCGTTGTAATGTCTCTGCAGTCATCCATTTTGCCTGTGCTAGTGTGTGTCTCTTCCAACCAACCAGATATGAGAAGTATGGCAGTTGGCATGTATTCCATTTCTTGGAGTCCAGAATTGTATCTTTGAGCAGAGGAGGCTGAAAATCGGGAATATTATCGATCGGATGACAAATTGTAACGGATTCCTCGAGGAGAGGTGGCTCAAATAGTTTGAGATTATTAACATTAAACACATCATGGATGTCAAGTTGGGAAGGCAAGTCCAAGCGATATACATTTTCTCCAATGCGTTTCAGAACTATATACGGGCCATATCGCAGAGGGTGCAGCGTATGATCCTGCCCTTGAAGCGTTGCTTGTACAACAAGAGCCACACACGATCTCCAGGTTGAAAATACAAGGGTGTTCGCTTCTTGTCATGCCTTTGTTTGCCGCGATCTTGGGCTGCTTGCAAAGCAACAGTTACTTGAGCTTGCCATTGAGAAATAGAGTGTATAAAATTATGAGCTGATTTTTGTTCCTGTTGTTGATGTGCAGACCCAGAAGGGGTGATCGTCAATGGCATCTCAGAGGGTGCACTTGGCTGAAACCCAAAGCAAACCTCAAAAGGTGAGAAACCAGTTGAGGAGTGTGTTCCCTGATTGGTTAGTCCAAATGGCATGACCAACCATTCAAATAGCCCAAACTTTGTTTTAAAAGCAGTTTTCCATGTGTCGGCTGCATGCATGCGAACTTGATGGTAGCCTGCAGTTAAATCCATCTTTGTGAAGAAACAAGCCTCGTGTAAGTGATACAACAAATCCTCAATGCAGGGAAGGGGGTAGCGGTTTTTAACAATGACTTTATTAAGGGCTCAGTAGTCTGTCACGAGGCACCATTCAGAAGTATCCTTTTTGGGAATAATAAAAGCTGGAGATGCACATGGCGAGGATGAAGTTTGAATATGACCGAATGTCAACAATTCTTCAATTTGGCGTTCTATCTCAGCTGCCTCTCGAGGAACAAGGCGATAAGATGGAGTATTGGGTAAGGAAGCACCAGGAATAAGATCGATGTGGTGTTCAACAGAGCGTGATGGAGGCAACCCTCTGGGTTGGGTGAATACATCTGCAAATTCTTGGAGTAGAGGAGCCATTGTAGGAGGGACTGGATTGGTGAGGTTGTCTGGCTTGACAGGGCGAACCAAGCACGAAGAAACACCTTGGTTTAAATTGACTCTCATAATGGGAGCTTTGCCAATACAAGGTTGGGTTGATGTGCTAGCTGAGGATGTGAGCACATAGGTACGCCCATCATGCTGCAAGTGGTATTGGTGATCTGTAGCATGATAAACAGCATGTCGAGCCTCTTAGTATGGAATGCCTAGATATAAATCGGCACAATCGAGAGGAGAAACATCACATACCACAGTATCACAGAAAGGTCCAATAGCAAAGGTGACAGCACAACATTGGGAGCTGGTCAGACGAGGACCATCCTTTTGGACCCAATCGAGCTTATATGGGTGTGGGTGAGGAGTGATGGGAAGGCAAAGGCGTTCAACCAAGTCTTGTGCCACAAGATTCTTTTGACTCCCATTGTCAAGAATAAGTGTGGCCAACTCATGTTTGATTTGACAATTATGGGTAAACAAAGGCGTAACAGAGGTGTTTGTTGCATTAGCAGTCATGAGGATGAGAGAAGGGTCCACTTCAGTAGGATTTTCGAGAGAAATAGCTGGAAGTGGGGTAGTGGCATTTGGTTGCTCAACCTTTGTATAAAGAGTCTTGTTAGGGCATAGATTTTTCAATACTCGACAATCTGCGGAAGCATGTGAGTTGGTCTTATGAAAAGTACACCAAGGGGTATTGTGAGGTGTGGGGGATGAGGCAAAGGCGACATTAGAAGAACCAGAGGGAGATGGATCATTTCTGGCTTGAGGAGATCAGATTGGAGTACCCACTTTGTGTTCCACAACCAGGGCCCGAATAAAGGCCTTGTCTAATGAAGTACTATCAAACAACTCAACTTCGCGTCGAAAAAGCATTAGCAAACTAGAATTAAATTTGATAATTAGTACCTCTTCTGGATCGGAGATATGGAGTTGAATGCGCAACTTGCAAAAGACGTCAATGTAAGCTTGCACTAATTGATTGGGTAGTTGTCAAAGTTGTCACCATTTGGAAAGGAGATTTTGGATATATCCTGGAGAATAGAAGCGTTCTCTTAAGGCCTGGCAAAAGAGATCCCAAGATGTGATAGGTGTCGATCTGGTCTCGGTTGGTTCTCCAAGTTCGACAACCAAGGACATATTCTCAAGATGAGTATCCCACCATGTTTGTGCTAGGCCTTCCAATTGTAGACTGGCAATTTGAAGTTTTATCTCCTCTTCCATCATTGGACAGGTTCTGAAATAGTTGGAGAGACAGTGGAGCCAAGAATCAACAGCCTCACCATTCATTTGGCTTGAGAATTTGGGCAGTTGAAAGAATGTATCAAGCTGCATTTGCCCTGGAGGTCGTCGTTGTTGCTGCAGCGTAATTAGCTCTTGAAGAGCCCTAGCTAAATCATTTACTGAAGAGTCTACAGTGGAGGGCTCTTGACGAGGTGGCATGATTTTCATCCACCGAATGGATTGAAATGTATGACCCTAAAAAAAAAAAAAAAAAATCTCCGAACAGGTGGATGGCTTCCAAGATCTTATGCTCTGATACCAATTGATCTACCTGCAAGTCTGAAAAACTAATGCAGAGAATCACATAGCAGGATAGAGGCAAAAAAAAGGAATAACACAGTAGCTCTGGAAACAATACCACAGTCTTTATTATGAGAGAGCGATGAGCATTTTAAAAACAATACAATCATTCTCCTTATTTTTTATTTTGTAATTACAAAAGATATTTTCATAAAATCAAATGCATTATTAGATAAAGCAAATACATTGAGATGTTTCCTTCTTTCCTAGATTTTCAGATGTTTCCCTGTTTTCTACTCTTAGATGTTTCCAAGGAAAGAGTGTAATTTTTCTTGGTTGCCCAATCAGTGAGAGGTTTCCATTTTTTTGTGTATTTCTCTGGTTGCCAATTATTAAGAATTATTTAGAATTTATTTTCATGTTCAAGAGCATTAAGAGAGAAAAGAGAGAATTATTCCAAGATTACCATAGTTTTGCTAACTTAAAACGTCAATAAAGATCTCGTAGTGTGATATATATTTTGAAAATTAGATTGAATGTGAGTATAAGATGGTCAGTCTAAGAGAAATTTTTTTTTATCTTCAACCCTTTTATTGTTACAAATGTGACCAACTCTTTCATCCCATAATGTTTTGGGAATTCACCAACTCCAAGTTTCACTATGAAACTTATCAAAATTTGTTCTTATTTAGCAATATCCATTTTCTTCTTAACATTACTCAAGACACAAAAATACTTTTGATTTTCGAGATTCGGTTGATCACCTCCTTATAATATCTTAGTTTCTTTGTTCCCTCCAAGTCTTTATCACCCAACACTTTATCCTTACATTTTGAAGTAATATTATTTTGAATATTATGCTTATTCTGTAAAATAATCTCTTCCTTTATCCCACAATGGTCAAGGCAAGATTAGGAATCCTTATGTCATTCCCACTTCAGCAGAAAGTGAGGGGTTTTGCTAGAGTTAGAAGGAATTTTAGGAAACATTTTGGCTTCCATGTTGTCTAACGTTTTTTTCATATATAAGATACTATTTTGTCTAATTATATATATATATATATATATATATATATATATATATATATATATATATATATATATATATATATATATATATATATAAGACACCTATTCATAACAATGTCATTGTGCAAATTATTTCTTCAATTAGGAGGATAAAATAGTGATTTTTTCCTTTAATAATGAAATTGTAGGCTATAAACTTCTTTTGGATATATTTTTTCTTCCTCCAATACTCTTTGTAGATATTATACCCAAAACCTCACATCAATTTAAAATAATATAAGTCTAAAAAAGGAGTTTATTTTTATCTCGTATCCAAATATCTGCTAACTTACAATTCCTTTCAATCCCATAGTAAGTTTTGTATCCTCAATTTGTCCTTTTCTCAATGCTATACTTCAATTGAGCTTATTATGGATATCGATTCCAAAGCAATTGTATGAGGGAACTTCATGAACATAGTTGTTGTCACACACACACACACACACACACACACACACACACACACACATACACACACACACATATATATATATTTAATTATCAGTTGTGATGTTTTTGGATTTAATTATCATGATTTTAGTTTTGTCAATGTTAATAGTGATCCTCATCTTGAAGCAAAAATGTCGGAGGATTCTTAGTTGATTTCCAAGATTGTAATGAATTCTCACAAAGGGAACAATATCATCATAATAAAGGATAAAATTTATGCATATACCAGTGAGGAAGGGACCAAGACACCCTACATCTTCCAAACAATATTCTAGCTCATTAATGTATGCCAAAAATGGTAGGGGCTAAAGGACAACCTTGATTGACTTTTATATTGCAATTAAATTATTTCAGCCAGCCCTCATTGGTCCCAAAATTAGCAAAAATATTTGATCAAGTATAAGAGTTTCCTTTGTATTTAATAGCTAAAACAAGGTGTTCATCTAGCCAACACCGATTAGGATTAGCATCAATGCTTAGAAGAATAGGTTGGTTGGTTGTGGTGCTAGCATTAAACTATCCTAACAACAGGATATTACCTAAGTCCTGAGACTATGGATATCTTATTCCATGGTATCATAATATAAATTTTTATCTATATTATTTTTCTTGTAAAAGGTAGAGTTAATATGTGCAAAATAATAAATTGTGATATAAATTTTCCTAGCATCAATGTTAGATATTTTGTTTCAAATGTACAAATTGAGAGGGTCTATATTATGAAGACAAGTTTGAGGAGAAACATTATTTTTTGTATAACATGTTACTCCTCGAATCCCTTTGTGAGAGGATTTCTTGCTTTAGGCTGACCATAAAATGAATCCATCTATGAGAGGGACCTTAGAATCATCATGCTTCCACGTTTCTACTAAAAAATCAGTACTAATTTCACTCAAAATTCAACTTAATATACTACCTTTACGTGATCGAAATACACGAAGTTCTAAAAAAATATATGAAGTGCTCCAAATTCTGATTTATCATTCTTATTTTCGTCCCTATCCCTAATAATTTCTTACCTATTCCTAACTACTTCCCATTTTCCTTCCTTTCTAGTTTCCTTTACCCTTTCAACTTCCTTCCTTAATTTGGCTTTGTCTATTGATATGAGGTCCTCATTCATAAAGTTTGATGCCTCCTTTAAACTTGGAGATTTAGTAAGTATGTAAAATTTATGGTCATTATTGCTTTGTGTGACACAAATAAATTAGTCTTAATTCTCAAGTATATTTATCAACCTTCTTTCTTTTATGAGATAAGTTGTTTCAATTTTTGACTTATTTTTAGTTCTTCTTTTATTTTTTCCAGCATATCCTTATCTTTATGCCCTTTTATACCAGCAATTCTAAGATCCAAGGCTTTTTTATTGGGCTCAATATATGACACAATTAGCTTATTAATTTACTCTTTGATGGGCTTGATGTATAATTTATTTTCTGTACTACATATTACCAAGTTGTTGTTTAAGTTTTCTTTTAAATTTTTAATCTTGTCTATCAAAGTGGACTTTTCTTCAGTCATTGGTTGTTTCTGATTATCCATTTTTGTATCCTATCTTCCATTTTTTGCAAATGAGTTTCAAACCCTAATATTTTATTCTCTAACAATTTGAGTTTTTTTATCGAACATTGTGGCTAATTCTATCTTTTGTTACTCTTCTCTTTCTTCTCTCCCAACTATTTCTAATTAATCAACCTGATCATAAAGACTTGTTAATCAAGTGTTTGGTTTGCATATTGAAGGAATATTACATAGGCATACTTCGTTTTTTACATTGATAGATTTATCAAATTCTATGGGAAAATTGGGAATGAAAACAAGTAAGTAGTGAACCAAATTTGAAAGAGGGTAGATTTGTTTTTACTTGTTCACATTCAACTAGTTAACAAACAATAGGCGAAGATACATAATCTCAACCTATTTTTTATTGTGGAGATCCCATTTAATTTTATTTGAGAGAGCATGTGTGTTGATGAAATAGTGATAGGCCGACATTCAAAAATAAATGTATGTGGGTGTTCAAAAAGAAAATAAGTTGAAATGACAATGATAAAAAGCATAATGGAAAGCTAGTTGTGAAAGGATATTTTTGTGTTGAGGGGATATATTTTAGCGAGACCTTTTTCTTAGTTTCCAGGTTAACATCTATTACATTTTTATTATTTTAATATTGGGATGGAATAAATAGATTTAAAACCAACATTCCTACATGGGGACTTGAAGGAGGAGACCTAAATGAGACAACTAGAGAAATATTTCAAAAACGCTGAAAAGTTAGTGATTTACAAATTAAAATTAAAAAAGTATTTATATGGTCTCAAATGGTTTCTAAGAATGCCATACCAAAATTATTATGCTGTCATGTTTAGAATAGGATTTATGAGGTCCAAATCATATCATTGTATATTATAAACAAGATGATGTTCATTGTATTATCACCCTATATGTAAATGAACAAATTATTATTTCGTGACAATAAGAATGTGATTCATGATTTATATTTAACTCTAAATACAATTTGACATGAAGGAAATGAAAGCTACAAAATATATCTTAAATATGGAGATCAAGAGAGAGAAAAAAAAAACCTAGGTTGAGCTAAAGTAAGCATGTAATCACTATGCTACAATATTTTCACATGGAAAATTGTAAACCATTATTTATTTCAATTTATGTGGAAATTGAGTTTTTAGTTGAGTAATCTTTGATAAAACCATATACATGGAGGATATGGATAATTTTTTCTTATGCTAGTGTAATTAATAATTTGATATATGTTATAATGGGAAAAAATATCGCTCTGCTAGGGTTTCAGGTGGGTTCAACTGCTTGCAAAAGATTTATTACTAGCATGTGGCTGTTGTCGCACCCGACGAATCCTAACCTTGATCCCGTATGCACCACTATCATTATTTATCATGGTCACCTCATGAGTGGCCCCTCGAAAGGAGGGGGAGGTCCCTCCTCGTTTATCCATGTTGTCACTGGAGTGTGAAAGTGAATGAGAGGATTCATAGGTGCATTTGTGGCCCGGAAAGAATAGGAAGAAACATATGCAATGGGATCCAAATGGAATGCAATGGATGTTGGAAATTCGATAAACCAACACTCCCAGTGTGTCTCACGACATGGACTAACCACCTCTCGTGGATCCTTATCTCTAGAAATGTGATCATTGACTAAAACCTGTGGGTTTTGGTCTAACGAAAATCATGATTCCCAACAAGTGGTATCAGAGCATAGGTCATGAGTTAGATACACACCCGACTCAAATTAGGGTGGGAGATTTTTGGACATTGGATAAACCAACGCTCCCCGTGTGTTTTGTGACATGGACTAACTGCCTCTCATGGATTCTTATCTCTGGAAATGTGATCATTGACTAAAACCTGTGAGTTTTGGTTTGAATAAAATCATGATTCCCAACAAGGAACTGAGGGAAATGCCTGTCAAAAGCTACCCAGAATAAAAAATTCGTGACTCCAAACAACCAGTCGAAAAATACCTGAAAATTCATGAAATATCATGCCCTCATATGAAAATTCATGGGAATCTGGATGAAAAATCAAGAGATCATCCAATGGATCCAAGAAAAATGGAACCCTATCGGGCCAATCAAAATGAGGATAAGAGAAAAATGATTCTTTATAGTGATTTTTGCAAATCTATTAGATCGGAAAAAATTCTTGAAAAATGGGTTGTACTTCATGAACAACGCAGGATTATTGATTTGATCCTTGGAAGAATGTTACAATATGGAAAAATAAAAATTCTTGGCAAATCCATTTTGGGTTCAACTCTTCTTCATGCCCGAAGACTTTTCGGAACCAAATATTCTAGAAGGGATCAAATTTTGTTTTGGAAGATTTGTGAAAATATCGAAGATCACAAAGAGACAGTGAGATTAAGCCTATGCCTAGATCTATGTTAATATAAATATATCTCAAATGCTTCCTGAATAAATCGATTTGGAATGTCATGACATGATATAGACCCAACCCTTGGATTATGAACATGTACCCTTAAAATTCCACAGATGCCATGAATATATCCATTTATTAGTGTTGGGTGTGTGTTATATTTTTTCCATGATTAGTCGCACATGATAGGCCTCCATGTACATTGCACCAAGCACAACAAGTGGGGAAACAACGCCCCGAGATTATTTTTTTTTGGACACTATTTTTCGGTGGGCGGACCCGCCCATGGTTTTGTGCATGGGTTTACACATGGTTTTGGGTCATGATCATTTTTGACCCCTGGTATTTGTAGATCCAGTCAAGGGAACTACGATTATGTTCTAATCCAGGGTTAATGGATTGGGGTTTATGAATGCTTCAACCTGTATATATATTTTTTGTAACACTGAAAGGAATATAATGAAAAATAAAGCTGGTAGTCCTGATTTGGGATCCAGGGGAAAATCTCTATGTATATTTGTTTTATGCTTTATTCTCTCGCTATTTTTTATTTTCTGTTTTTAAGATTTGTTTGGAGATAATTTATTTACAGGGTTAAAACCTACAATTAGGAGATTGTCGACTCATGATAGCTGAAGAGAAAAAATAAAATGACAAAAAAGAGAAATATGACTTACGAACAATGAAACTAAGAAAGGGAAGATAGTCACAAAACCACCAACCCCCTCTAAGTGGATTCTCTTCTCCACTATCAATGGATTCTCTAATGGCAAATACCCAAGTAGCACAAATTTTGCCCCAAGATGTTTTAGGTAGCAACCCCTTCACTATTCTTGAAAATTTGGAAACAATTGAACTTGTTTAGAGTCCAGAAGAGCCACTAGAAATACAAGTGATGGAGATCAATTGGAATAAAGAAAAGAGGGGAGAGATGGACACACCTGAAATGAAAATACCATAGGAAATGGAAGAATAATATAGGCTAAAGTAAGTTCTAATACACACCAATAAATCCTACAATTTGAGGAGAAACAAAATTGATTAAATGTAGATGAAACGAAAATGCTGGAATTTTCCAAGTGTGCGTAAAAGAAGAGGTAAAGGATATCCCCTCAAGCCATTTGGCCCATTTTAGGAACTTATTCATTCAATGGTGTGAAATATTCTCCCATCCTTATGAAGACTAGAAATATCTAATATCAAATAAGGATAGTGGAAAATTGACCCTTCAACAATGAGAGCTAGCTATAATAGAACGCAAAAAAAGAGGAAGGAAAACGACAAAGGAGGCGCGAAATGAAGCCAAATAATTCTTATTGAAATTAGGGAAAATGAGCCAGCTAATGGAGTAATTTCTTCACACCCCCCATGTTTCCCAATGAAAATAATATCATGGAGCTTAAACTCACAAGGTAAGCTTAGTTATCTAAAAATTAAGATTAATAAGGAAAAGCGGAAGATTGTTTTGTTGCAGGAAAAGAAAATATCAAGTGAAAAGCTATGAAACATCCTACCTACATGTTGAAGGGGAAACAAGGCCATGACCATTGATGATAGTGGTATAACAGGGGGACTCACAGTCTTATGGGACCCAAAATAGGTGGTTTTTCAAGATTGGGTGGGAATGACCCATTGCTTGAATGTAAAATTCCGATACATTGGAGTAGAGGCATGGAAAATTTTAACAATGGTTGATGGTCCCCCAACTCCAGTTATGCAAGAAATATTTTTATGAGAGCTTTTTGGATTGCAGGAAGTAATGGATAAACCTAGCTGGATCACCAGTGGAGACTTTAATATGATCTATAATCTGGAGCAAAAAAAGGGTGGGATTCACATAATAGACCCAATTGTTTCCCTATTTAATGATACTCTTCAAGATATGAATATTTTAGATGTGGAAACCTGAAATGGTTTCCATACCTAGAATAATAAAAGAGGTGGACATCATCAAATATACAACATAATAGATTGATTCCTCATCTTAGAAGACATCCTTATCCGAGATTCTTTCATAGAAACCATGATCCTCCCAAGCATGGGCTCGGACCATTGGCCCATTCATATGGATATTGACATGAAATTTCCCCCCAAAAATAGACCCTTCATGTTCAATATTTTATGGTTGAGACACCAAGTGTTCGTTGATCAGTTCGAAAAATGGTGGGGTGAGAGTGAATTACATGGAAGCACCCATATGTAGAGATTTCAAAAGAAATTGAAGGAATTAAATATTAAGGTCAAAACATGAACCAAGAAGGAGTTTAGGGATATTATGAAGGATAAAAAGCAGCTGGAAGACACGATGGAGGCATTGGAAAGTGAAATCATCAAAGAAGGATGATTGAAATCACTAGCCAGAGAGGAGGGAAGACTTATTCATGAATTAGAAGAGAGTTTCAAGAAAGACGATATTCTCTGGAGACATAAATATTTCACCCAATGGATGAAAGAGGGAGAAAGGAAAACTTGATTCTTCCAAAGATCAATGATCAATAATAGGGATACTAATAAAATCTTCTCCCTCCAATCAAGCAATGGAGATAGACTCCTTGAGCACCAGGACATGGAGGAGTAATTGATTTCACATTTCTCCAACCTTATGATTAAAGGAGACCAATATCAACCTGAGGAAATTGATCATGTAATAAAAATATTTTGAGACTGTCATGAAACGAGCTCCAAAAATATAAGAAAAGAGATATCAACGCCTTTGAAAGAAGCCACTGCGAGGGGGAAAACTCCTTTACATTACATAAATGAACAATTCTGGGATCCTACAAATGAAAAAACCTCCTATACATAAGCTTCCATGGGGTCACAATATAATCCTAGGTGACCAAACAAGAATAATGTAAGGGCACAATAAAACCAATATTGGGGTTACAGGGGTACAACAATAACAATAAGAGGGCTACACAAACAAAAATAAGGGACTACACTAGTAATATAGGGACCTAACATGCCCCTCTCCTTCAAAAAAGTGTTTTCCTCAATGCTTGAGTAGCTTTGGATGCTTCTGTATAAAATTCTCATCCTCCCATGTAGAATCTTTAGTGGGTAAGTTCTTCCACTTGATGAGATACCCTGAAATTGATCAATTTAGTAGTTGTCAAGTTTTTGTTTCCGTGACTGCTTTAGGTTCCAATATTATTTTTCCTTCCTCATCAAGTTCTGGAAATATTGTTTGAACTAGAATTTTGTCACATATAACCTTCTTTAAGCATGAAACTTGGAAAACTGGATGCACTCGCGAAGAAGTAGGAAGCTCCAACTTGTATGCCATAGAACCAATCTTTTGCAACACCTTGTAAGGACCATAGTACTTTGGTGATAATTTATTATCCTTCTTAGCTTGCTTGAAGTACATTTTTTTGTGTGGTTGTAGCCGTAAAAATACCCAGTCTCCTACATCAAAAATTCTCTCGCTGCGATGTTGATCTGCCTATTGTTTCATTCGATTTTGTGAAAAATTTAGGTTATCCTTTAAGAATTAGAGAACTTCTTGTTGATGCTTGATGTGATCTTCCACTACTTGAACCTTAGAATTTTCTCTTAAATATGATGTGATGGATGGTGGATGATATCCATAAAGTGCCATAAATCGGGTAATTTTTGCTGCAGTATGGAAGGAAGTGTTCTAACACCATTCAACAAGAGGTAACCACTTGACCCATTGTGTTTGTTTATCAGATACAAAACAACAAAGATATCCTTCCAAAAATTTACTCACTATCTCAGTTTGACCATCAAATTTAGGATGATAAGATGAGCTATGAGCTAGTTGAGAACCCAAACAAGAAAATGATTCCATCCAAAAATTTCCAGTAAAAATAGGATCTCTGTTGCTTAAAATAATCTTTGGGTTTCCATGTAGCTTTTGAATTGTTTCCATAAATGCAATAGCAATTGTACTTGCTTTAAATGGATGAGATAATGCACAAAATTGTGCATACTTGGTAAGTCTATCAACTACCACCATGATGACATTATTTCCTTCGGACTTAGGTAAAATTGTGATAAAATCCATTGAAATATCCTCACAACATTGACTTGGAATGGATAAAGGTTGTAGAAGACCCGGGGTCTTAATAGTCTCAACTTTATTTTTCTAGAAAACCAAAAATTCTGCCACAAAATTTTGAATATCAGTTTTAAGGCCATCCCCAAAAAAATATTTGTTCACCCTATGGTAAATTTTTAAAAATCCTGAGTGTCCTCCTAAAGGAGAAGAGTGCAATTACAAAAGAATCTTTTGTTTTAGTTGGAAAATCTTACAAATATATAAGCGATCTTTGTACCGTAAGGAATCATTTTTCCAACTAAATGTATGAGATGTACTAGGATCTTGCTACAACCTTTGAATTAGTGTCCACACTTTTTCGTCTTTTTTCCATTCATCACTTGCTTCAGTTGTCCACTCTGGTTGGATAATAAAAATGGTACACAACAATTCTTCCACCTCTTCATCTTTTCTTGAGAGTGCATCTGCAAAAACATTTAGCTTCTCTTTTTTTTAGATGATTTCAAAGTCATAACCCAACATCTCTGTGACACATTTTTGCTGCTCTTCTGAAGGTATTCCATTAGAGGAATTTTGAGGTCTAAAATGGGCCTCCTAAGGAAATTATAAAATAATAGTGGAAATAATAAACAATATTTGATTACATCATCAAATTTTAGAGGGAAAAAAGAAAAAACTACTTTTTCAACTGGTATTTTAAACTTATCTCCCTAAGGTTTTACACAAATTTCGATCAGGAATACTCATTGGATGAAAAATTTAATGTTGCATCCAAGGAGTACCCATGTTGCATACTTTTGATGGACTTTTCTATGCGAAAAATAAGAAATAAATGAAAAACTTGATTAGAATTGTTAGGGTCCTATAATAATAGGGTTCATAATTTTTGAATTGACTTTGATAGTCTTGTAAATATGTACATACCTTGCTTTCTGCAAGTTTTTTTCCCATATTTTGAAAATAATAAAAAATGAAAAAGAGGTAAAAGTCCTAAAATAAATATCAAAGGACTACAAAAATAATAGACCCCGAAAGAAAAAAGAGATAAAATAATACCTGAAAGTGAGCAAGTCAAAATTCCAATACTATTTACTTTTACTGTAAGAATAATGATAATGTGCAGATTGTTCAAAATGCCATAATCCATGATCAGTTAAATATTTTAATCTTAACTTTTCATGCTTTGAATTTCATGTTTTAGATAGAGAATAAATATATGTCAAACATTTTAAACTTCACAAATCAGTAGATAGTTAGAGAATAAATGTGGGGCTCAACAGTTTAATCTGAGCCCTCAAATGAAATAAGGTTAGACTTAGATAGATTTATTGCTTTGAAAGAAAAATGGATTGAGGGTTGCAAGCTTAAATGAACCCATGAAAATGAAGTAATAAATGTTAGAATAATGATGGGTAGGTAGAAAGCAGTTGTGTAAGACATGTAACAAAACATCATCGGACAAAAATAACTAATTTCCCCTCTCCCAAAATCATCTAGTATTCTAAAACCTTCAGTTAAAAAGGCTTAGAGCATCTATTTGACTTCTATTGGGACCGGACCCAAGGCTTAAATAACTGGTTGGTTGAAAATATTGGATTCCCTACATAAAACCCATTTCATCAACATATTGACCCTTTTCCAAAAATATGATCCCTTTCCTAAGTAAAACACCTTTTTGCTAAGTGAAAGTAAAAACCCTACTTAATTAATTTCATTTTCATTCAAAAACACTCCAAAAAACTATAAGATACATTTTTGTCTTAAGTTCATGTGTAAAGAATCAAAATGGAACAAATTGTGTTAAATGACCTTTTTTACACTTAGTTTAAATTTATGTATTTTTATTTATCTCATTCATTACATTTTTTCATTTCATATTAACTTCTAACCTTAAGTATTAAATCCTTATATTATATCCCCTCTGTATATAATATTAAATCCATTATATGTAAATATCCCCAAGACCCACTATTTAAAGTTTAAACCTATGTTTATTTATCCCATGTGTTAATAATAAATCCACCCATTTTCCCATAGGTTTAAACATATCAATATAATAATACCCCACCCCTATGATCTTTAAACACTTGTTAAAAGGTGTGTATACCATGTAATAATAGACTCGTGCCCTTGGCTAAAACATTTGTTAATGTTTTAATTTAAAACATATAACATTACCCCCCCGCCAATCAAATATAAAGTTTTTACATTATAAATATATATATTTAGAAGATTCAAACTTATCCCTCCACATATAACAAACCCCGTACCCCACCTCTGAATGCTGAGAAACTCCACATCAAATCTCAACCGTTTGCATTGGCCTTCCCAAATCTGATGATCGAAAGACATTATCACATTTTTAGTTGCGCGATCATAACACTCTCTTGACCACGCCAAAATAGGTGGTTTCACCATCTTATCTCTCCTCCATGTGGCAAATATTTATTGGATCGCATCTGATCCAACCAAAACCACATACTGCGTAAATCCAACGTGATAATCACATTTGGTTTTTCATCTTCAAAGACCAAAACTGCCCACTGTTTGACGTGACCGCCATTTAATGCAGGCAAACTTAGACCTAAAACGTTCAATAAATTCCTAAACTATGCCAGTAAGCCTTTTTTCGGCACCATTTCACTATATGCTTCCTCCCGACTCATAAAACTAAGCCTGTGCTTTGTTTTCAAGCCTAGTACCTACAAAAAACCGTGTTTGCTACCAAAATACTTCATAAAGTTTCCAGGGACCTGTAAAAAACAACTCAAAACGTGTTTAAATGACCAAATATCTACTTAAATAGGTATTTTCCAAGAAAAATGAGCCTTTTATCATATGAATAGAATTTTATAAAGAAATTAAATACAGTAAAAGCCTATTTTCTTGAAGAAAGCCTCTAGTTGCCCCAAAAAAAGAGCTTAAACCCTGTCAAAATTTAAATTTTTTTTTGTTTTAATACTGCATTCAGTTTTAAAAGAGAAGGTTGAGTTTATTTAGCTTTTGCAGACTTAAAAGAATCCTAAATTGTCCAGAAATCCTCTGCAGGTAACCTCGATCCTCTGCGCCCAGTTTTAAATGATTTTTAGCCCAATATCCACTGAAGAAGTATAAGAAACCCTTGTTTCTTGTTTTATAAATTTGTGAGAGTCTGTAATACAGGTTAAAGCCAAAATTGAAGTTGAAACCAAAGGAAAAAATCAAATTGTGCTTATTTTCATCCAAGAACTTCTGTCAAAATCAAAGAATACCTCTATAAACCATTTAATCTTATAGAAGAAACCAGAAAGTCTAAAAAATAGAATTTTAGTAATCCTGAAAGCCCAAAACCTGCAAAAAATCGTATTTGTTGTCAAAAGACTTCATATTTCTTCCAGAAACCTTCAAAAGAGATCAGGACCTGTCCAAACACCCAAGAAAATGTTTTGAAAGACCCATATCTGCGCAAACATGTATTTTCCGATACAAACAAGTCTGCTATAATTTGAAAAAGGATTTCTAAAATGAATTGCGCTCAGTAAAATCCATTTACCAATAGAAAGACTGTAATTTTCTGCAAAAGAATAAATTAACTATAATAGCCTTGATAAACCATGTTTTGATACTGTAAACTAGTTTTCAAATTAAAATTGAATATATTAACCTTTGCAGACCTGGAAAAAAAATCCTATTTTATCCAAAAATCCTTTGCAGGTAACGCCAACCCTTCGGTGCCCAATTTGAACCAGTTTCAGTCCAGTTTGTCTAAAAAAGTAGCGGAAACCCTTGTCTATCATTTCTTGAACTTATACGGAGTCTGAAGAATAGTTTAAAGGCAAAATTGAAGGTTTAAACTAAAAAAAAAACCATTTTGTGCCTATTATATTCAATATACCTCTGTCACGTGAGAAATACCTTCTGTAAATAGTCTAAGCTTACAGAAGTGTACAAAAACCTAAAAAACAAAGTTACTAAGCCCTCAAGGTCAAAATTGCGAGAAAACCCCTGTTATGGCTAGAACTCCTTTCACTATATTCCTTCTTCCCTAAAGTCATTAATGGCTTCCCTTCAAACCAGGGTTTTATTAGCAAATTGTTTTATTTTTCAGATTATTATCAGAATATGAAATTGGGCCAACAGTTTCAATACTAGTTGACAAAATTGTTTGCTCCAAATTCTCAGATTTTAATTCAAAAAAATTCATTCAACAAATAGTTTGTATACAAAGAAAGAATTAAATAAAAATCAGAGAGAGATTAGAGAGTAATGAAATTGCACAGTGAATGGTAAAAGTGAAATAAGAATTCACAGTGACAATGAAAATAGAACAGTCAAAGAGCATCAGAGTTAACGTGTATAAGATGAAAGTCAGAGTGAAAGTCAAATCAAAAAAAGTGACAGAGTAGTCAAGGTAAAACAGTAAAACTAAATACAGAGGCAATACTAATTAAACAGAGATGAAAATACTTTAACCAACAACAATTAAATTTATCCAAAATGAAAGTAACAACAATTAAAAGAACACTAAGGTTAAAAGATGAAAACAGAGCAAGAAGCGACATTTTTGTAGAAATTTCCTGTTTAAGTCATAGTTTTTCAGAAACTATTGTGGCCAATCCAAGATGAATTTTGAAAAAATGGAGGAGGTTTATGTTCCTAAGATGCTAAGCTACAGAAAACTATCTCATGTTATGAACAGGTATTACAGAACGAGAGATACATGCACATCTTCATAGCCTATTTTTCAGACTGTGTAATGTTTTGTTTTACACATATTTTTGTAGAGCCTATTGTGAACAATTGGAATTGAATTTTGGGAAACTGAGAGAGATTTATCGTAGTAACATATTTATCTACAAAAATTTCTTTCATTTTTTACATATCTATTTCGGATTGAGATATACAAATGTATCATTCGACCCCAAGTTTGCAGAATTTCTGGAACAAAATACACAAAGGAAGGAGATAGTTAGTGACTTGGATGCCCATCATCAACTAAGAGTTGATATCAAATTCGAATTTCTCCTCTTTTTCATCACCTATCGATAAAAAATAGTGCCAAACAGATTCATTAGCTTTGAGTGTCATTTTATTGAGTTCTATTGATGTAAAACAATTTGAGATATTTGTAAACCAATCTTGATATTTTTTAACGATATTTTAGTTTAGAATTTGTATAAATACTTCACTCTTTGAAGTATTATTGTGGAATAAATTGCTGACGATTTCTATAGTCATTTTTGTTGGAGTTGGAAGCTTTTTGTTGCAAAATTCGAGTAGTAGACTGGATCGAATCAATTAGCATCATATTTTAGGATTCATGTGATGAGCCATTGAAGTGAAGTATTTTCTACTTGTCATTGTTTTTTTCTTTGTTTCATGCATCCATATATGTGTTCAAAATTTGAATGAATAAACAGGAGTATTATTTCAGGAATTGTTAAAACCACCCTGTATTTACTGTTTATCATTTCTATGTTTTTTGCTGATTTAGAAAGTAGGGAACCCTTAATTGCTCCCTCTTTCGTATGACCTCTATATACTCCTTCCTTTTTCCGGATCAAAGAATCCTTCATTGCTCTTTATCCGGATCAAACCACTTCACCAAAATAGCCTTCCAATATCTTCAATGTCTCATCTATCTTGCCCTGAAAAAATTTGACTTTTTGACCTTGATCCTATCTGTCTGCTTGACTTTTGACTCCTTGGCCCAATGGACAAACAAATCTCCCACTATCCATCTCATTAAGTGATTTTTCCCACAAAATAAAAAAAAATCAAAACCAACTTGCACAATCATAACTAGCCTAATATCTTATAATTAAAACAATTCTAAATCTTTTAGAGAGATCCCTCTCTGAACCCTAGGAAGGCTAGATCCTAGAGTTTAAAAGTAGGTTTGTGGTTACCTCGGTGAGTTATCTCTTTAACCTTGACAAATTACTGAGTGATAACATATTCGTGACCATACTGGGGAATTCTAACTTTTTCTTCAAAAATATTTTACAGGTTTAGATCTGGTCTATGATGGTGGACAATGATCAGACATACAAAGGTTAAAATCATCCACTTGGCGACTCCATTGTCAAAAATCCAGAATTTCAAAGTTCAGAAGGAACACCATAACCAAAAAATCCATATTTTAAATCATCAATGGTGACACAAGATGACAGGCTCTGTGGCAAACCTTTCATCTCATGAGATTTTCAATGAATTCAAGGATGGCTTATTAGAATTTCAGCTTGATGAGGATTTTATATGAGCTGTATTTCTTATTTTTAAATCAAGAAAAGGTTCTCGTCAACTTAAAATATGTGTTCTTGAGTTAATTTCTGAAAAATATGAAAATGGCATTAAACTTTTGCATTCTAAAATTCAGTCTTTTAATTTCCGAGATCCCAAATAATTCTTGAAAAATCTTCCTTCTCCAATGCAAGAGGAAATTGTACTACCTTTTTACTTGCAGATTGAGGATGATTATTTTTTCAAGCACAAGACTGAAGAAATAGTTTCAGGGTTTAATATTAAGAATACAACTAATCAATCAGTCATTGAAGACCTAGAAGCACAAATCATACATTATGCTTTTGATGATCCTATAGAAAATTATATGGAGACTATTTTTAGCTCAAGTCTGCAAACACGTTTTCTCTATGAGGATCAAATATGTTAGAAATTTCGATTACACATTATATCTTTGATTATGAAGACATGTGATCAAGTTATGCTTCCAAGTTTGATGACAAGCAGTCAAATTATCCATTCATTTCGACAACTACTTGATTGGCTTCATTGGAATTTTTGTATTACCTGATTCAACAAGATTATCAGTAGATTAGAGTAGGTAGATGAGTGCAAATAAGCTCAGAATTATGAGCATATTTTCAATTTTCAGTTTTCAGCTAATTTTGAAATAATTCATTAAGATTTGAAGCTAAGGAAAATGCCCTAAGATATTGATGATTTAGTACTTTGGTTTGAAGATTGCAGCACCTTTTAGTCTCAGATCATATTTTAGTTTGTACAAAAAGGTGTAAATTCAATTCAATTTTTTTTTAATCACAACATATGCATGTTTAGGATTGGCCCAATGGATCAGGCTACTATTTGACAGTATTATTGACATTTCACTAGTATATTACATCCCCATGTGGAGCCACTTTAGGGTCCTATAATAATAGGGTTCATAATTTTTGAATTGAATTTGATAGTCTTGTAAATATGTACATACCTTTTCTTCGGCAAGTTTTCTTCCCATATTTTGAAAATAATAAAAAATGAATAGACGGTAATGTCCTAAAATAAATATCAAAGGACTAAGAAAAGAATAGACCCCAAAATAAAAAAGAGATAAAAATAATACCTAAAAGTGATCAAGTCAAAATGCCACTACTCTTTACTTTTACTGTAAGAATAATGATTATGTGCAAATTGTTCAAAATTCCATAATCCATGATCAGCTAAATAGTTTAATCTTAAATTTTCATGCTTTGAATTTCATGTTTTAGATAGAGAATAAAGATATTTCAAACAGTTTAAACTTGAAAAATTAGTATATAGTTAGAGAATGAATGAGGAGCTCAATAGTTTAATCTGAGCCCTCGGATGAAATAAGGCTAGACTTAGATAGATTTATTGCTTTGAAAGAAAAATGGATTTAGGGTTGCAAGCTTAAATGCACCCATGAAAATGAAGTAAAAATTTTTAGAATAATGATGGGTAGGTAGAAAGCAGTTGTGAAAGACATGTAATAAAAACATCATTAGGCAAAAATAACTAATTTCCCCTCCCCCACAATGATCCAGTATTCTAAAACCTTCAGTTAAAAAAGGCTCAGAGCATTTCTCTGAATTCTGTTGGGACTGGAACCAAGGCTTAAATAACTGATTGGTTGAAAATATTGGATTCCCTACATAAAACCCATTTCATCAACATATTCACCCTTTTCCAAAACTATGATTCCTTTCCTAAGTAAAACACCTTTTTTCTTAGTTAAAGTAAAAACCCTACTTAATTAATTTCATTTTCATTCAAAAACACTCAAAAAGCTTGTAAGATACATTTCTGTCCTAAATTTATGTGTAAAGAATCAAAATGGAACAAACTATGTTAAATGACCTTTTTTACACTTTACTTAGTTTTGTTAGAGTCTTACTCATAAATATAAAAATAAAATAAGACACACACACAACATTAAACCATGAAAAAAACACAAATTTTAACGTGGTTCACCCAACCAATCCGCTACGTCCACCTACTGTGGCATCGGCAATCTCATTAATCAATCACATAAAAACAATAGCAGTATTTTCATCTCGCTCAAGATTCTCTTCACACATTCCTCATCATGCTCACTTGCCTCTACAGGCTTACATTTTATAGTTGTGAAATGGGAACAGACTCATAAATTCTCTCACAACAAATATAGGATGCATTAACTCCTCATCAAAAATTGATGGAGCCAATGTAGCAACAAATCCTATTGTTGTCACCTACATGAGATTTTCTCCAAATTTAATTAAAAATAAGAAATAAAATCTCAACAATCTCCACCTTGACAACAATTAGCCTGATACCCTGTTTCATTATTATTTTTATCTTTTCTGCAAGCCAAGAGAAGCCAGACACCATCGTAGCTTCTCTAACAAAACTGGTTTCGTGAACATGTCTACACAGTTTTCCTTTGTATCCACCTTTTGAAGAGAGACTCCCCTTTCAGTGATAACCTATCTTACAAAATGGTATTTGATAGGTATGTGCTTTGATTTACTATGATAGGCGGGATTTTTAGCCAAGTGAATTGCACTTTGACTATCACAAAATAACTTGATGTTGTCCTGCAACCTACCAAACTCACCAAACAAACCTTTCAACCAAACTGCTTCTTTGCAAGCATGTGAAGCAACTATGTATTCTGCTTCAGTAGTGGATAAAGCAACAATGTTCTGTAGCTTTGACATCCAGCTAATAGCTCCACCTGCAAGAGTAAAGACATACCCTGAAGTTGACCTTCTCTTATCCAAATCACCTGCAAAATCAGAATCAACATACCCGCAAACAAATTCACTACTCTTATTGTAAGTGATACAATAACTACTTGTGCCTCTCAAGTACCGAAGCACCCATTTCACTGCTGACCAGTGTTCTTTACCCGGATTTGCCATGTACCTGCTGACAACCCCAACTGCATGTGAAATATCCGGTCGAGTACAAACCATCGCATACATCAAACATCCTACTACATTGGCATATGGAATTCGAGACATATAATCCTTTTCTTCATCTGTATTAGGACATAAACTCGAAGAAAGCTTAAAATGGGAAGCAAAAGGGACTGAAACAGGCTTCACATTGTTCATACCAAACCTCAAGAGTATCTTCTCAATATACTTCTATTGTGATAGCCACAGCTTACCATTACTCTTGTCTCTGAAAATCTCCATGCCCAAAATCTGTCTTGCTGCTCCTAGATCTTTCATATCAAACGTCCTAGCCATCTGAGCCTTTAACCTGTTGATCTCTGTTATGCTTTTTCTTGCTAAAAGCATATCGTCAACATACAACACTAAGATAATGAACATGCCATTACTTAATTTCTTAAAGTAAACACAATGATCATATTCACTTATATAATTTTGACTCATCATGAAAGAATCAAATTTCTTGTACCATTGTCGAGGCGACTGCTTCAGACCATACAATGATTTCTTGAGCCTGCAGACAAATTTCTTGTTGTGATTTTGAACAAACCCTTCCGATTGTTCCATGTAAATCTCCTCATCTAAATCTCCATGTAAAAATGCAGTTTTAACATCTAGTTGTTGTAATTCTAAATCAAGTAAAGAAACTAATGCTAACACAATCCGAATTGAAACAATTTTCACAACTGGTGAAAAAATCTCATGAAAGTCAACGCCTGCTTTCTGAGAAAAACCTTTTGCGACCAGCCTCGCTTTGTACCTGTCTTCTGTATCATCAACACCCTTCTTCAATTTGTAAACCCACTTACATCCCACAGTTTTCCTGTCTTTAGGAAGTTCTACCAGATCCCATGTGGCATTTTTGGCTAATGCCTTCATCTCGTCCTTCATAGCCTCTTTCCACTTACCACTGTTAGAACCTTCTACAGCTTCCTGATAGCACAAAGGTTCATCATCATTAGTGGTTAAAGCAAATGAAGTAACATAATCATCATACCTTTTAGGAAGACGTCTGATTCTCGTAGACCTCCTTAAAGATGTTTCTGGTACTTCCACAATTTGCTGATTATTATCTGTAGGAACTTCTTCATGATCAGCATCTGAAACACGTTCATGATTTGCATCTGAAACTTGTTCATGATCTGAATCTGAAACTTGTTCATCTGGACTATCATCAGTTTTTGAACTGGTTTCAAACTGAATGTGTTGAAGCTTAGGTTCATTATCTTGTTTCAATTCATCATCTACATCCGGATTTTCAAGTGAGGATTCATTAAATTTAACATCTCTGTTAATAATGATCTTGTGAGTAGTAGGATCCCACAACCTATATCCCTTAGTCCCATCACCATATCCAACAAAGATATATCTTTTTGATTTAGGATCTAACTTAGAACGCTGATGTTTCAGAACTAGAGAATATGCATCACAACCAAAAACTTTCAGTTTAGAATAATCACATGGATAACCTTTCCATACCTCTTGAGGAATTTTGCATCCTATCGCAGTTGATGGTGATCGATTTACCAAGTAACAAGTTGTAGAAACCGCTTCTGTCCACAATTCCTTCTGCAAATTGGCATTACTAAGCATACTCCTTGCTCTCTCTAAAAGAGTCATGTTCATGCGTTCAACAACTCCGTTTTGCCGAGGAGTATATACAGTGGTTTTATGTCTTTTGATCCCAGCGTCCTTACAATAATTATCAAATTCCTTTGAAGTGAACTCACCACCATTGTCAGTTCTTAAACATTTAATGGTTCTTCCAGTGATGTTTTCAACTAATGCTCTAAACTGTTTGAAAACTGTGAACACATCAGACTTCTTCTTTAACATGTAGACCCACACTTTTCTAGAGAAATCATTAATAAAAGATACAAAATATGACGATCCTCCATATGAGGTTGTAGGAGATGGACCCCAAACATCAGAATGGATATAATCAAGAATTCCCTTACTAGTATGTTTTCCAGTTTTAAACTTCTGCTTGCTTTGTTTCCCAAACAAACAATGTTTGCAGAAATCTAACTTAGAATATTTTAAACTAGGAAGTAACTTACGATCAGATAAAAATTTTAATCCTCTTTCGCTCATATGGCCCAACCTTTGATGCCATAAACGAATAGAATTACTGTCATTTTCAGATACTGTAGAAGCATGATCTGACTCTGTTCTTCCTTCTAATTGAAAAAGATTTCCAACCTTCTTTGCTTTCATTACTAGTAAAATTCCTTTATAAACTTTCATTACTCCACCTTGAATAAAGGTTTTATATCCATTAGTGTCTAGTACTCCTAGTGAAATGAGGTTTTTTCTTAGTTCAGGTACATGTCTTACATCAGTTAGAATTTTATTTGTCCCATCAAACATTTTAATCTGGATGCTTCCAATTCCCACAATATTACACGAGACATCATTTCCCATGTAAAAAACTCCATCATTGATTGATTTATAAGTTTTAAACCACTCTTTATGAATGCACATGTGATTTGACGCACCAGAATCTAACAGCCAATGTTGATCATGATTAGACAAACTAACTGATAACACTTCATCACTCATACCTGAAATCGATGCCGAACCTGTATCTGTCGTGTTTGCTTCTTTCTTCTCTGTCAAAGAGTCTCCTTTGGATGTTTGTTGTCTCTTCCAACAGTCCTTCTTCAAATGTCCTGATTTGCCACAAAACCAACACTTTACCTTACTCTTCTTCCCTTTCGATTTTGAACGCGAGTTGTTGTGCTTACTGAAGCGTCTTTCTTTAGAATGACCTCTAACCATCATTGCTTCTAATGTAGAGGTTTCTGAATTTGACCTCTTCCTTGTTTCTTCGGACAACAAAGCTCCAACAACATCATCAAATTCAAGGGTTTATGATGAACTAAGACTTATAGAAGTAACAAAATGATCCCATGACTCGGGCAACGAGCATAATAAAGTTACAGCTTTATCTTCTGATTCAAATTTTACTTCTATACTTTCTAACTGCACCAGGAGAGTATTAAAGGTATTCAGATGATCAGTTATCGTCGTACCTTCCTTCATGCGCAAGCTGTACAACTGTCGCTTCAGAAGAATCCTATTGGTTAAGGATTTTGTCATGTACAGCTTTTCAAGCTTTGTCCACAAACCAGCAGCAGTTTTCTCTGACACGATGTTAAACAAAACATCATCCGCCAAACACAGTCGAATGCCGCTCAATGCTCTTTCATCCAAGTCACTCCATTCATCATCTATCATGGTGTAAGACTGTTTGGATTTTCCCAACAGCGCCTTCGCCACGCCTTGTTGCACATGTAAATCATACATCTTCACTTTCCAGATCTCAAAGTTGTTTTTTCCATTAAACTTCTCGATCTGAAACAGGGCACTTTGTGTTTTCTCCATAGCTTAATAGCTCATGTCACAAAATTCTCCAATTTCAGAAGGAATTAGTTTTGATTAAAAAAGTCGTTGCCTTTAAAAAAAATGCCCTTCTTCCAATAAAATGCCTTTCCCTTAATACCATATGAAAATGGCATTAAAATTACAAATCGATTTCAAACTTGTACAATATGAAGTTCCAACTTGTGACTTCATTTAAAAAATGATTTATAATGGGCCACCTCCTCTTAAACGAATAAAGCACCACCATTTTTAATAAAATCAATTGAAGTTTTAAAACCACCACTCAAATCGATACAAATCGATTTAAATATAAACTCAAATCCTTTTTTTTCATATATCGATTTGTTTTGTTTTTTTTTTTTTTTTTTTTAAAGGAAACATTGCACTAAAACTTTAATGCAAATCGATTTATATAAGTCAATGTTGAAAAACTTCAAATCGTTTGTTCTTTTGTTTTTTTTTTTTTTAAACATTCCACTAAAAAAAATGATTTGAATGGCATTAAAAAAAAACTTTGGCATTCCTCACTTTGTTGAACCAATGTGCAAAATGGCATTTGAATACGCTCTGGCCACAACCCCTGTTCAACGCAGCCAGTTCACCATTCCAAGCTGCCCCCGCCGATGCACATTCCATGTTTTATTTATGTAGCCATAAGCAAGTTCTACGCGGATTTGCTGTGATAAATGTTCTGGCATTTAAATTTAACAGTCCACGGCATTTAAAATCAACAGTCCACGGCTCCTCCACTCTTACGCTCTGCACAACAGCAGGCTCAATGGCTTTGAAAGTTCACGATCTTGACACAGCTCACGACCTCATTGCAAACAACAAGTCCCAAATGAAGCGCAGAACTAGACCCACGGCTCCTCCAGCTTTCTTACGCTCGCTACCAGCAATGTCGCCCTGTCTCCAACTTCAAGCTCTGATACCAATTGTTAGAGTTCAGCAACAGAAATATAAAATCAAATATGACATACACACAGCATTTAACCATGAAAAACACAAATTTTAACGTGGTTCACCCAACCAATCTGGGCTACGTCCACCTAACAGGGCATCGGCAATCTCATTAATCAAATGCAGAAATACAATAGCAGAGTTTCTCATCTGCTCATCTCTTCCTCACTACACATTCCTCGTCATGCTCACTTGCCTCTACGGGCTTACATTTTATAGCTGTGAATGAAAACAAACTCATAAATTCTCTCACAACAAATATAGGATACATTAACTCCTCATCAGAAATTGATGGAGCCAATGTAGCAACAAATCCTATTGTTGTCACCTACATGAGATTTTCTCCAAAAATAAGAAAAGGAAAATCTCAACAAG